>JAWWEE010000001.1:85793542-85921649 GCA_035221455.1 Xenops minutus
CGGGTGGGTGGGTGGGTGAGTGGGTGGGTTGGTGGGTGAGAGCCTTGGGCGGCAGCGCCGGCAGGGCCGGGCGTGGGATGCGGGCGGGAGGGAGCTCGGCAGCCCCCGGGCCCGGGCGGCCGGCGGGCAGGAGGGGCGCGGGTGACCCTGATAATCGCTTTATGTTGGCCTGCGGCTTGCGTAATCTGCGATCAATTATTTATTTCATGCACCACTTGCGGGGCCGGGGGGGCGGCGGTAAGGCCTCTGGTGTGGCTCGGTGCAGCAGAAGGGAGGCTTCCTTCCCACGGGTGCGACAGGCAAGGGATGTGGAGGCTTTTCTTCTCCTGGGCTCAGACAGTGTTCTTAATGCGTGCTCCTCTCCCCGTGCAAATTCAGGGGATGTCAACGAGGGAGGTCCTTCTTCATGATACATTTTTAAAGATCAAGTGGAAGCCATCCTAGTCTGAACAAAAATAGCCTTGTGTGGTTTACTTCATGTGCTAGATTGGTGTATTTTTTTTTATCCTTCTCATTCTGTGGCAGGTTGGGCTGCTCAGCCAGCCTGGAGAGAAGGCTGAAGAAGGAAACATGTCTTCTGATTCTTTTTGTCTGTCTGCTCAAGCAAGGTTTGACTCCAAATGGTTGAAGACAGACTTGCAGGTAAGGAGCTTGATGGTCATACTGCGTTGTGACCTTTCAGGTGCAGATCAAGGATGCTTTTACTCTGAAAAGCTGACAAGTAGAAGACTGCAGCATTGCTCTTGAGACAGTGTGTAGGTTTTTCTGAGTATGCTGATTTAAAACTGGTTTTGAAGAAACACTTATTTTGATCTGCAGATAGATTTGCATTGTCAGTTCGGTCCCTTCTGCTTTGAAACAAACTGGGCTATGTATGTATGTTATCTTTGCCTAGTGTCAAAGCCCTTAGTTGAGTGTGTGGCATTTCTGCTGGAACTATAAATTCTTCATTTAGGCTGTTGCTAAATGTCTTGCCTGCATATGAACTAGCGGCTTTAATGCACTGAAGCGAAAGGTGATGGAAATCTAATTTATGTTTTGAAGAATTCAAATTAGCTTTTACTGTAGTTGCTTGTATAATGGGTAGAGGCATTCTTTTAAATTTGCTCCTTTTTGAAGGGAGTTAATTTGTTGTCAAAGATACATGGTTGAAATGGAAGTGGTCTTTGTTGAAATGTGCCACTGTTTGGTGAATGTTTTCTTTTATCTTAGAAGATGATCTGTTCATTGTATTATGCAACTTGCATAAGGGAGGAGGATACTATCCTGTTTTCCCAATTCAGGTTTGACAATTAAGTGGAAAATACAGAGAAGTAGAGTGGTTTGGGTCAGTTATGTTTGCTTTAGATGAAATGAGTAACTAGATTAAATCTTTGTCTCCTCATCTTCCTTTCCCCAAATAGATTCCTTTGCCTTGAATAACTGTGCAAGTTCTTGCTCAAAACCCTGAAATTCTTGTTTGGATGGGCCAGCCAGTGTTATTCTTTTGTTACAGTTAGTGCTACTGACATTTTAAAAAAAAATTCCATCATTGTTACCTTATCCCAGAATACATGCTGATAGCCTGAATGGTTGAGTTCAGCTGTTCATGTTTTTAGACAAGGATTTTACCCTATGCAGTTGTGATTCGAAAGCGGTCTTTCTCCAGTATTTTACATCAAACAAACTAAATTGGAATCAGAAGTGACAGATGGACCCTAAGAGGTTACATTATTTAGTAGGTCTTGCGTGTAAATGCTATAAAATGACAGGGCTTGCTCTTTATTTGGCTAGGTTAGTTCTATTTTCATCTTCTAGTCTTACTAAAGTAAAAGTTGGGATCTAAAGTCAGATGTTTAGTCTACTGTCGTAAATAAACACAGTATAAAACATTTTGGAGATAAGCTTATTAAGAAATATGGAAATATTTTTTTGTTTCCAAGAAGGTGGCTTCTAGATTACAAATATGTTGCTTCAGTGATTGTTGATACAGGAAAATTGTAACTGAAAAAGTGACAACCTTTGTTTATAACAACTGCTGACAATGCATTGCCTGTTTGTCTTCTGTATTGTATGGAGTGAAAAACGTGACTATTCATGTGATTTGTTAGATTTTTCCTCTTACTTGTAGTGACTTTTTTCTACATCCTTTTTTTCTGTTTATGTAAATTTTTACAGGAGGGTTTCAGTTGTCATTCAGACTTTTAAGGGTTATTTTTAGTTGTGTGTATAACTGCAATGAAACTTTTGTCTTTTATGAGACTGTAGTTGATGTGTTGTAATAATTCCTTGTAAAAATCCAAATTTGTAACATGTTTTTATGAATAAATGCTCTTATAAGAGTTCTTTATGAGTAATAACAAGTTAGACTCTAATTGTCAGGGTAGTCCCTTTGTTTTCTTCCAATCAAGCTGTAATCAAAATAATGAGATTAATGAAATAAGAGAACAGTGATTGTTTGTCATCTGCAGGACACAAACATCACTTCTCTGGAATCTGACGACTAGCCAGGCTGCCTGGGTATAATATAATTTTCTTCTTAGGTTAACTGTTTTTTGGTATTGCACCATCCCAGAACTCTAATTTGGATTTATGTATTTGGTATTTTGAAAAATATGCCTGTGAATCTTGAATTGCATCTTTTTAATGTATTAAGTGGCAGATGTCTTCTGTCAAGTAAAGGGATTTCAGGCTCTGGGGAATTTTTCTTTTACATGATTGACTATTTTAGCAACTGGTTGACTAGCATGAGCTAGCTGCATGTGAATTTTTTTTTAATGGTGTAAATTCTGTCTCTTAATCTTTTAAGCTTTAAGTGAACTGAATATGCAGATTTCCTGCCATGCCATGTGTTTACCATCTCAACTATATAAGGGCCTTACAGGTGTTCAAGAGACTGCCAAAGGGAACTTAAATGTTGAACAAAGTACTATGAGGGGTTTGAAGAAGACACATTAACTTTAAGTGAATTGATTAAGATGGCTACATGTTGTTTGGCATTGGACACTGAAACTCTTCACTTTGCAGCTACATTTTTAACTTTTCACAGTACATCAGTCCAAGAATGAGTAGGTGAAAGTCCTTGGAGAAACAGATTTATACTGGGCAGTTCTTACCTTAGGAGACATACAAAGTCTTTAACCTTTGCTGCTGCAAAATTTGGGATGTATAGCTAGAATTGGAAGTGAAATGTTTAATTTGGTGGCCTAGTAGTCTCCAAAGTCTGACTAACCTTTTTTTCTTTGTCATTGTTGCCACAGAGTTTGCTCTTTAGATTTGACTGGCAGTTATTGTGGATTAAGCCAGTGAAATGTCTCTGAAAATTGTTGTATTCTTTTTTTATCTTTAGTTCAAGATGATGTTGCATTAATAATGTAATTCACTATATTCTAGTACTATATAGATTAATAAGTCTGTAATATAGTAGTATTAATAAGAATGACATGTGGATTGTAGCATGGATTGTGTTTAATCACCTGTGTGCGTCACTGTTGCAGCTGGCGTCCAGGTCAAATTTAAATGTTCTTACTCAGTTTTGGGATGTTACTGCGAAGAGACAAAGGCAGTGTGATATGGAATGTTATTACTGTTCCTAAGAGAATATTGAAGGTACAAACCCTTTTGTAGTAGCAGTGAGCCTGAGGGTTAACTGAGGTGGTGCAAAATGTTAATAGAAGTGTATCTTGACAGTATACTTTTTTGCTTATATTAATTTATCCAAAACAATACTATTATAGGAAGCCAAAATGCTCTACAAAGACCCTATTGCATCCTGTAACTATTCTGTGGGTTTTTTACTAACTTTGTGATTTTTGACCTGTGACTGTATGATTTAGAGCTACTAGTATAATTTAGAAGTGCTTAGAAATAATTGTTTTACTGGAAATTCTAAATTTCCTGGTGGAGCAAAGTAAGTCTATGTTGTCTGGAAAAAACGCAAACTATTACACCAGCTGCAAAACTGGGATAGTTCAGCTGAATAGAAGATGACATCAGTAGTACAATATGCAATATGGCCTACGACGTATATCAATATGTATAAGATCGCAATTAATAAAATAATCCTATGAAGTTATAAAACAGGTGGATTTTACTACAGGCCACTTTTTCATGTGTCATGTTTAATGTAGATACTAGAAAAGTTAGCATATAATTTCAATTTCCAATTTATTTGTTTGGATTTGAATTTCTACATTTAAAACCACGTACCTAATTATGACTATTTCTAGTAGAAACCATCACATCTATAGTAAAATCAGTGTGTAAGGGGAGATTGTATTTTAATGACTGTTTCTAAGGAAGACATCTTTTTATTTTAGAGAGAGAGGATTGAAATTGTTTATTTAAACCTAGATACCCAGTTTGTAGAATCAAACTGTGCTTAAAGTAATTCTGATTAAGTAGATGTACTGTACTACTAATTTAGAATCTTATGCAGAGACCTTTAATTAGTGATGGATGAATAACTGAAAACTAGAATTGCTGTGAGCTAAGGGGATGCGTGTGTGTGTTCAAATGGTGTTTAATTAGGCTGCTTATTCTGGATCCTGTGGAGAACTATTGTGCTTAATAGCAGGAGTTAGAGTGAAAAACTTTCATTTTCCTGTAGTGTGGAAAAAAACTTTAGGCAACAGTCAAAATGCAAAAGCTGTCTACAAGTGGAATATGATGCATTTTCATTAGTTTGCATTGAGTTCATGGTTGGCAGACTGTTTCTATCATCTTTTGTCACAGAGATGAAAGTGAGCTTTTTAAGATGAAAAATCCACCTTTAAAGATTGCATTGGTTTGAAATCTTTTTACTCTCCCTTCAAAATTGCATTCAGCATTTTGATTTTCATGAAAACCGTACTCTTCAGCATTTAGACCAGTGTCTTTGCTTGTAGGAAGGTAATGTAAATGAATATCTTGACTACTAGAATCAAAAAGTTAGTGAAAGTTGATTTCTGTTTTGTTGCTTTCTTGTTAATTTTCTTCCTTGTTTTGGTTTTCTGATAAAAAAATGAAGGGGTTATTTGGAAGTTCTTATAGCAAACTTCAAATCAGAAATCCTGTGTTTTCAAAGGAATGAAGTTTGCAGTAGAGATTTCTTTAATTATTTAAAAAATGAAGTAATGCTGTCTGTCCAACGTAGGTGATTTCCAGGGGGAGGTATGAACACTGTATGTGGAGTGATAGGTTAGAGAAATTTAATGTTTGTGCAAATATTTGGGTTCAGACAGAATTACTGTTCTTCATATGGAGAAAGATAATTTCTAGGTTTGAGAGAATTGCAAAGTTTTTCTTTGTATATGACTATTAAGTGTTAATAAAGTTTTCCAACAAACAGAAGATCAGCAGACTGTTACTATGGAGGTGTTCCTAGTTTAACCCCAAATTCATTGAAGTAATGTGGGGCTGCTGAACTTTTCTGTCCTTCCTCTCAGAGCTTTTGAGCAGTGTGTTTAGATCTAATGATGTTTCACTGTGCTTTTGCGTAGGTGTGATAAGCAGCTGTGGTTTCAGGGCATGCTTCATTGAGAAGGGAAGGAAGGAAGCTAGGACAAAACACTGACAAAGACAACAATGAAAAAGGAAACATATTGAATGGATTCAAAAAAAGCAAAAACAACAAAAGAGAGACTTGGGAAGGGACTTACTGTTCTGTGATTTTCTTCACTATTACTGGGATGAAAAAAGTTTTTTATTTTAATATATTTCTAAAGAGAAATGTTTTTTAATGTAGCCTTTAAAATACAGCCAGTGGCTAATCCAGAAGTAACTGAAGAGAAGAACAGATTCCCTCCCCACCCTGCTGGCAATTCTGAGGTGAAGATTATTTAAGTAGCTTATATTCTAAATGTTCAGTGATTATGAAGTCACTTTCTTAAATTTCCAGTGCAATTATATAATCAGAAATCCTACCTGAAGCAATCCTTATCCTTTCATGTCATTTTTCTTTTCCTGGCTGGGTTTTTCTTGAGTTCAGGTTAACTTATATGAAGGCTTCTGTGCTTTCTGCAGAGAAGTTTATGAAACCACATCAGGAACATGATCTACTATGCCACGTGGAGTGAGCTTTCTCTGACTTAAACGATTAACTTTAGAACAAAATGAGAGCTGCTGATTATTCTTAAAATAATTATTAAAGGCAAAACTGTAGTGGTGCCCTGAAAATTCTCAGGAGCTTATGCAGTTATGGTTGCAAGATTTAATTTTCTTGAAATGTAAGGAAAGGTTAATGCCAGTGTCTTATTATCTAGAGTTGATGGGGATGGACAGGAATTTCACTGCCAGCCCTGCTGGAGGATGGCAGCAGCATATGCCAGCAGCCAAACTAGGTGCCCCTTGGACTTAATCAAATGTTGTACTAAACTGAAAAAAAAATACAGTTTAACTGCAGAGATAAGATTAACAAAAGATTAGAGTGGGGACTGCCCAGTTTACAGTAGAAATTCACTTTAAAGTCTACTTAGGCCCTCTCTTTCGGATAAGTGAGCTGAGCCTTAGGTCTGTGTGGGAAGTATGGATTTGGTGAGACACACAGCTTTGAAGTGCAGAAATGAAGACATGGTCTGGGGATGAGAAATCATGACAAACAGTGAAAGGGGCTTGGGGCTTGTGAATGTGAGGTGTGTAGGAGATGGAGGTTGAGAAGAGGTCAGGAGATACCATGGGAAGGACAAGGGACATTTTGAGCATGGGGAATGAGGAAGAGGATTAAGAACATGGACCAAAGTTGCAAGGCAGTGGATAATAGTAATGGGGCATGGAACAGTTCTTGTCCTGGTCTTGGGAAGGCAGCATGTAGGTGGTGGGGCAAGCAGGGACTTGAGAGAGATGTTTACATAGGATACATCCTTCGGTACTGTTGCCAGTTGCAAAAGTTCAGTGGCAATTATTATTAATTTGTTAGCTTACTCAGTTTGTCAAGTTCGTCCCTTTAAACATTCACAAATGGAGTTACTAAGTTATTAGAGGATAAGATGTCCATATAAATCAAGCAATCTGGCGAGAGAGTATTAGACTTTACAAAACACAGATAACTGCTCTTGTGCTTGTAACTCTGGTATGCCAAAACCAGTGAAGAACAGTGAAGACACCAAATGCATTTTTTGTCTCTTGCACTTCACCACTGATTACCTTGTGAACTGTCATTAAAGAATTTAATGGAAGAAGTTTGTTTTTTTTTTTTTTTAAATAGAATCCAGAGAAATATTTGCCAAATTTGTTCTGAGCAGACTTCTAGTTCTCCTGTCTGACCACTTGGATGTGTTGATAGACTCCTTACAAATGATTGAATGCAAGAGGTATTGATGAGAGCAAAAAAAGAAAATAATATATACTTGTTTTGGCTAAGATAGTCATAAACTACTGTAGAACAAAAGAAAAGCACGATTACATAGTCAAAGCAGACATTTGAGTTTTGTACCATACAGTTGATTTACAGGATTACAAATGGTTGAGGTTGGAAGGGACTTCTGGGAGTCAGCTGGTCTAACTCCCCTGCTCAGGCAGGGCCATGTAGAGCCCATTGCCAAGGGCCATGTCCTAATGTCTTTTGAGTATCTCCAAGATATTACAGTGACCTTCCTGCACACCCTGTGCCAGTGCTTGGTCACCCTCAGAATGTTAAATTGTTTCCTGGTGGTCAGAGGGAACCTCCTGTGTTTTAGTTTGTGCTCACTCCCTGTTGTCCTATCACTGGGTGCCACTGACCAAAGCCTGGCTATCTCTTCTTTAAACCTTCCCTTCAGATATTTATATATATTGATGAGATTTTCCCCCTACAACTTCTCTTCTCAATGCTAAACAGTCTCAGCCTTTCCTCATAAGAAGGATGTTCCAGTCCCTTAATCATCTTTGTGGCCTTTTGCTGGGCTCTCTCCTGTGTGTCCATGTTTTCTCACACTGAGGAGCCCAGCACTGGACTCAGCGCTCCAGATGTGGCCTCACCAGTGCTGAGTAGAGGGGAAGGATCACCACCCCAGATCTGCTGGTAACACTTTTCCTGATGCAGTCTGGGACACCCATTAACCTTCTTCATGGGAAGGGCATACTGGTGGCTCGTGTTCAGCGTGGTCCCCACCAGGACTCTCAGGGTCTATTCTGCAAAGCTGTTTTCCACCTGGGTTGCATCCAGCCTGTACTGGTGCTGTTCCTCCCCAGGTGCAGGACTTCACACTTGTTTAGCTTCATGAGGCTCTTCTGAGCTCATTTCTCCAGCACTCCCTCTGGATGTCAGCATGGACCTCTGGTCTGTCAGCCATTCCTCTCCATTTATGCTGGTTAAGTGATACATTTCTCTCAGGAGAGTTGTAGATCTTCTGTTTTGATTATATAATTTTGAGATCATGAAAGTAAAATTGCTTAAATAATTTATCATTTAAAAACAAACTTTTCTTTCACTTTTGACTATCACATATAACTTGTAGCATCTGTTTGCTCAAAGTTGCTCTCAGTTATGACAGATGAGTTTGTTGTAAATATTATTTCTTAGTTATCCTTTCAGTTGGTTCCTTTGATTATTGATGCAAAATGAGTCTGGTGTTCCTTTACTTTCAAGCATGTCTCCTTTCTCCCTTCCCCTAATACACATGCTGCTGACAAAATGTTAACTACAACCTAAGTAAAGGCAAAATTGTTTATCTTAAGGCTGCTTATGGTGTAAACTTCCACATGAGGTATTTGGAGAAGGAGGTGGAACTCTCTGTGACCTGTGATCTTGGTGGTTTCTCTATCTTTTTGCAACATACCAAGAAAATTACTTTGATAAGAATTTGAACACCAAACCCAAGGCAGAAGAAATTTTGTTTACTTTCCCAGTTTTTGGTTGTGTGAAAGACTTGAGTGAACTTTGTGCTGTGTAAAAGGATTAGAGGTTAAAGTGAGAAAACAGTTCTTGATTCTACTTTGCAGGAATGCTTTCAAAAGGAGTAGGTTTTCTGAAATAAAACAGTGCTTCATTATGGAGAACCTTGAATTCAAAGCCTGTAGGCCTTTAGATTATAAACTGTGAGAATAATTTTCCATATGAAGGTGATCTGAGAATATAAAATATGTGAAAAGACAATTTATTAGAGAAAGATCTTTAGTTTTTGAAAACTATAACTTATTATGCAACCTGTCTGGAGGATTGCCTCACTTGCTGTTTTTCAAGCTTGTATTTTAGCATAGGTTAGCATTTAATAGGCAAAAGGGTTTTTTTAAAAAAATATCTATCACATGTGAGCCAAAATGAGTGAAACAGTTGTTTTGCTATTTTCACAAGAAAAAAATTGTGATAAATGAATTCCTTAGGTGCCCTACTGAAGTACAATACCATATCTGAAGAAGGAAAAAGTGAACACCATGTATTGTTGGATATTTATAGACTGAGAACAATGCACGAAAATCAGTTAATGGTGAAGGACTTTTTTTCATTGTTGAAATAAACTTAAGATTATTTCAATTAAATTAATGCAAATGTAACTCTCTTAGCAAAACACAAATCTTTGCAAAAGCTCTTTCTGCTGTCAAGAACAGGGGCTGTACCTTTCAGTGACGTGTGGTTACAGTGTAATTCTGGTGCTTCACGATTGATAAATCACACATAAGTTGAATAATGACTGTCTCACACTGTGTGCTTCTCTTCCCTCTTACGTCTCTGATATCAGGGCATAGTAAATGACAGATATATACAATGTGTCAGCTCACATTTTATGCTGAAAGAAAAACTACTGAAATCTTTAATATGTGTTTGAGTGAATTTCTGAAGTATGCAATATGAAGTCAAGAAACTACTATGGTCATTTAATGTGTTAAAGTGGTGTGAAAGCATGCAACTTGTCTTTAATTCTTCATGTTAACTGAGATAAGCTGGATCAGCAAATGTCTTCCCTGCTAGTGGTTCTGTCTCTTAAAACCTGTACTGTTTCTAATCGATAAAATATGTTTTATTTTGAGCTATTTCCTAAAGATAAGTGGAGTTTTGAGTATAACAGTAAATATTTTATGGCTGTTGTGTAAGTAGCATCTTTGTGTTACTTCTCAGCTAAAACGCTTTGGATTTGAATAGTAGTTACATAACACAAAGATGCTTCTGAATAAGCCTTCAGCAGGTTTTTTTTCTTTTTTCTTAATGTATTCACTCACCACTTTGGTATGCAACGAGTATTCTGTTTTTAGATTTCATGTATTACTCTCCTCCCTTATGCTATCCTGTTGCAAATTTTAGCCTGGAATTTACTTGTGATATTGATACCTGTTCTATAAAGCAGAGAGCAACATCCATAGAAGAGAACTTATCCTGGTCATTAGGATTCTCCAAGGGAGATCCAAATTCCTAAATCATTAGGAGACTTGTGTTACAGCCAGTGCTTTTGTGAGCTGTTCCAGCTACCACAGTCCTGCTATTTATTCTGTTGTATTTGTTCTCTTCAACACAAAGTGTATTGGGAACTGAGCTGGGCTGAGGCAGCCCTTTGCTCCTCCCCCATGTGCAGCTGGTTTTAGTCTCAATCAGTTCCATAATCTGGTTCTGCATCTGAGAGGAGGCGCTGTAGCAGTTGGAAGGAAGAGGGAGGGCTGTGAGAGATGCCTTGCACAGCAGGACCAGTTTGAACTGGTTAAATTCAGAATCTGTGCCTTGATGTCATCACATGTTCTGGTTGATGCCCAGCTCTTTGCTCGCTGGTTTGATGAGGAACTATTGACTTCTCTGTTTTGGGACTTTATGGAGCTTGACTTTGAGTAACTCTTCCTGAAGCCATAAATGAGACCCCATGCCTTCTCCCCCACTATTACACGATGTCATCTTGAATGTGTAGATAGTTCTGAGGTGACCAAATCCACGCGTTTCATGAGAATTTGTCACCAAAAGGAAGTTATTTTGCTGTATTTCAGCCTATCTAAAAGTTACTGTTGCACAGTTTTAATCTGAAAGTAGCATAGCTAGAGAATCTGAGTTCCTGGAAGTAATTTAAATCCCTATCATGCACACACACAAATAAATATATATAATACTGTGATACATGTTTTCTTTCTTCTGGGACAAAATATAAAATCAGATGTGTTTTAAATGTTAGCTTGAGTTGCATTCAGAGAAAAATGTTGTGTGTAACTATAAGTAATGTATTATTTTTAACAGCTTGCTTTTACACGAGATGGACTATGTGGCTTGTGGAATGAAATGGTAAAAGATGGGGAGATTGTATATCCTGGAACAGAACTAATACAAAGTGGTGAACTACCTCCAAGAAAAGGTATGCATTTTGTGTTTGTTTTTTTTTTGTTTGTTTTTATTTGTTTATTTTTTCTTTTGTTGTGATGATGGAATTGTACTTCGAATTCCGTACTGTCACAGAACTTTCGTTTATCATCACCTGCCTATGTGATTTACAGGTGTTCATGTTTTGAATTCAATGTGATTTCTTAAAAATGTACAGAAAGGTAATGTTTAAGCCTTCAAATGAAGGCTTAAATCTGTTCCAGCCTTGTGAAATTTAACTTCATAACTAGGCATGTTATTATGAGAGAGGCTTGGCAATGTCTTTTTGTTTGGTATGCTTGGTGTGTTTACAGCTGAAGCCTTTGTTTAAAGGAAGTGGACTGAGGAATGGGATAAAGCCAATACTGCTAATTCTAATTTTGTTTACAATCTTCATAAAGTAACCGAAAGGTCAGCTGAAAAACTGTCCACAATCTGGCTGAGAATGTAGTGCTTTTTTTTTGTGTGTGTATGTGCCTTTCAGTGCACTTGAGAGCAGCTCAAACATTGCAAGTCCTGCAAATGGCAGAGTAATACATCTATTTAGGAAGATTGCTTTGGTGGAGGTGGATTTTGTTTTGTGATGGGCTGTGCCAGAATGGAGTGATTTTGCTCTTATCTATTTTCCATCTTATTGTGGTGTTCTTTTGACTTCTAATTGAGCAGAAGATTAAACTGGTCAAAAAAAGAAAAGATTATTTTCCTAGTCTGGCTAAGGTGAACTCACCAAATGGTCAGATGAATTTTGTTAGTAATTTATAAGACTTCTCCCCAATAAATGAGAACACTGGAAATACTGCCTTTGGTATCAGTGAGCTATTATTTCAGCATCTCTTACTTCCTGAACTGTACTGTTGGATAGAGATGGTATTTCAAACCAGTTATGCTCAATTCCTTATGGAGACAATTTTTTTTTTTTTGTAGCTATAGTATGCCCTCTTTAAAAATGGGAGGAGGAGGGATGTGTTTTTGACTAGAGGAAGTTATTTCTACAGGAAAAAAGCTGTAACTTATGACAGGTGAATAAATTCTGTGTTATTTTTATCAAGAGTATAAGCTTTGTAGGTTGTGAGTGCCTGTGTGCTATTGTAAGGGCTAGAGTTATGCTCCTAACTGTTTCAGAGTTAAATTTTTGTCTTCCTTCTGCTGCTGGCCTTTTTGAATGTTATTGCTGACATTGGAAAAAGTATAGCTAATATTACCAGAAAGGCTACTACAATAGTTTCCCATTAAATGAGTGGAGGTATTGTAATATATTTGTTTTTCTTTGGATTGGCTAGTTCCCTGTATATTACTAAAAGACTTTGTAAACTTGATGCAATGAAGGGAAGGATTACCTGATAAATGAACTGTGTGAAATGCTCATGAGGGAGGTGTTGTGATGGTTGTAGTCTAACAATTCCACACACACTGCTTTCCTGTAGCAAAAAGATAAAATCTATAATAAGAAAGACTACAAGAAAGTAAACACCTGCTTTACAAATGAAATTGATGAATTGATCTTTTTGTGCCAGATACTTACACCTTGTTTTTAGAGTTGTACCTGTCCTGGTTTTTGAGAGAAAACTATTCTTCTGATATCTTTATAGCTAGGTAGCTGCAGCAGATTGATATATTTGTTACTTACGGTGCTGTAGTGCTTTCACATTACTTTTCAGTAATTCTGAGAAAGCTTATAGAAAGATGTCATAGTATAATTGTTTTTAGTTTTGGGGGTAATCAGTGAAATATCAAGTAGGAAATCGCAGTCTCACTTCTGATGCAAAATGTAGAGAGTAGTAAAAAGTAAAGAATCAGAAGTGCTAAGTAAATCAATTTTCTGTGACTTCACATGCTCATCCACACTTGGAACACTTGTTCTGAATAATGATGTGAAGTTTTTTCTTTTTTAATGCTGGATGTATATATATACATGGGACTTCAAAGGATCAAAAAAGTATAAGGTGTCTGAGGCTGTAGGATACTGTTACTTAAAAATACAGAGTTTCTGACAGTTTATGTAGTGAAGGCTTTTATGTCACCTTGAGGCGTCCAAGCTGCAAAGAGGCTTTTGAAAGCTGTCTTACATCCATAGTGGTGGTGATGTTAAAGGCAGACTGCTGCTGCTTGTTTCCAGTACTGTATTGTGGTGGGTTGACCATAGCCAGCTGCTGACCCTTCCACCTCCTCACTTGCTGCCCTTTCTGAATAGGACTTAAAATGGAAATGCTTGAGGATTGAGATAAAACCAGGGAGATCACTTACTAGTTACTGTTATGGGCAAAATAGTCTTGAGAAAAATGAATTCAGTTTATTTTAGTGCCAGTTAAGATAGTTAGAATTTGATGTAACAAAAACAAATACTAAAACACCACCTTTACCTTGCCCTTGCTTCTAGAGGAGTTAAGTGTAGGTACTGCATAGCACAGCTCACACCTGCTTCTTTCCACAACTGGAGGGTGTATGCTCTTCTGCATAGATACTTCTAAAACATCTGTTACTTGAAATGCTGCAGTAGTTTAGAACTTAAAAAACCAGCTTTTTCAGGCTCTTAACACGTAGCATCAGTGTTTGAATTCTGTTATAGTGAAGTTAGCCTTCATAAATGTCATTGTGCTGGCCCTACGGGATTGTAAAATACAGCTATCTTGCTTACTAGACTTGAGCTGTGAGAGGAAAAAGCTCATCAAGGCTATTTTTGGTCAGTGTCAATCAGACTGTGTATTTGATTCTGTTAGGCAGTAGTGAATCATAGAACCAGAAAAGTCGACGTTCAGTTTGCATATCTGAACTTGCAGCTCAGATTGAGTTTCGTAAAATTAAAATCTAAAGTATTTGTCTGTTTAGTTTGTACTTAGTTTTTTTGCATAAATGATTTACAAATGTAATTCAAGAGGAGAGGGAAAAGTACATAAAAGTAATGAGATTTACGTAAAACCCAGTAGTTCTATTTATACTTACTCTATTGTAACTCTTTCTTCACTAGTGCCTTAGCTCTCTGTTGATGTTAAGTGGATTGCTCAGAAGAGACACTTCATTCTTTCAGTGGATATTAGCAGTGGCAATAGACTGGAAGAACATGCTATTGATAACAAAAAACATTGCTTTTCTTTCTAGGAAGAATATGCAACTAGTGTACTTTTTTCTCTCCTATTAGCAAGAACATTTGGTTAGGAATAACCTCTTTGTTTTTTCTTCATGACACTTTCAGAAAAACACGTTTGATAAATGCGTTCAACAGAATGTGTTTGCGTGTTTCCAAGTATCATCTGAGGACACAGCTGTGACAGTAATGATGTCCAAATACAGGTGCACTTGCAGCATGGCATGTGCTTAAAAGATAGTCAGACTGCCCTCATGAAATTTGGATTAGGTTAATAGTTTATATACTGGAAGGTATGTACTGAAAATAATAAAAAGTATTAAATAATGTTACTCTTAATAAATTTTGAAGTTAGAGAACCATTACTGTAAATTTTTAAAACATATCAGTCAACTGCACAGGTCTCTTTTATGGGTTGCTATTTTTCATTTATTTTTGATTCTGCAAAGTTCATAGATGGGAAATTCTGTTTTAATTAGCTAGCGGAAAAGCGTGACATTGCCAGCTTCACAACTCTGTCCTGCCTTTGGTAAACACTGTGAGCTTCCTCTTCTGTTCCCCGTTTGCTGAAAGTTGGACGTTTTGCCAGGTTGGTGCCATTGAATCCACAAACCTCATTCAGTGTTGCACCTGCAAGCAGATTAAATCAAGTCCAAATGCCACAAGCAATTCCAGAGAGGCTGGCAGAAATGAAACCTCTATGGTTAGAAAAAACCCAGCATGTGGGAGTCAGTGATGGTGGCTGCTGTTCAGACCACATATGTATCAAACTGCAGTAGGCTGGCTCCTGCTTTGAGCCTACTCTTGTGTAAGAATGAATTTGTTAAAAGTGAGAAGTGCTGCTTTTCTCTGTCTCTCTTCTGCTTCCCCTGACCCAGCTATGGGCTGTACCCAGTAGCTCAGGAGTTTGGTGCTCAGCTGTAGATTATCATACTCTCTGCTGGACAGAGGGAATCCTGTAGTTAACCTGTTGGACAGTTTGACTTCATAAGTGTCAAATGCTCTATTGCAAATTCAACAGCTAATTTAAAGAATGCTCTAAAAAATTAGTATACTAGGGAAGAAAAAAACCTTTATTTCTGATTAAGGTTAGGAGATCAGAATCTTGTCATCTTGAGTTCTGTGTCTGGAAGGCTGTGTAAACATGGCTTGCAAATGTTTAGGCATGCATTCTTCCTTCACAAATAACTATCAATTGAAGTTTACATATATATATACATACATATATATGTAAATATGTATATATGTATGCATACATATAAAACCCCCCATTTTAACAGAAAATAAATTACTGTTTCGAATTGCAACTGAAATACTTCCTGGATTTGGGACTAGCAAATACTGGTTTAGAGTAGTTGGGAAATACAGCCCTTGCCTAAAGCACACTGTGACTTTTTGCCTTGTGAATGGCAACATCCATGGGGAAAGTATTGCAGGCTTTCTCTTTCTACTGAGAGATTCCTAACAATACCAGTTCATTGGCATGTCAGAGCACCAGAAGATCATGCTGCAACAGGTGGTGGAGGCACTTGTCTTCACTGATTACGAAGTGTAAGTTCCACTTTTAGTGCTTCCTTTTAACTCTCCATTTATACTGGATTAGGTGATGATTATGCAAGATAGTGCACACATGGTAAGCTATTGTGCTCTGTTTTGGGAGCTGATTTCTAGTTGAGGATGGTTACTTCAGTTGCTCAGTTTTGACTGGCTATGCCTACCTGCCTCAGCTTAAATCAAAACGAGAAAGTTCTTTCGGAGAAATGTTACACAGTTGTTTTCCCCCACCGCAATATTCCCACTTCAGTCCAAGAAGCATTAAGTTAGATCATGTTGTCACACTGTACCATGTTTTTGCACGCATTGTTTTGAAAACTTGTTACTTTGGTCTGTTCATCCTCCCTGCCCTTCTTTCTGAAAAGTCTTTGGGTCTCCCTGTTTAAAAATCTCTTTCATTAAGCATAACTGAGCTTCCATAATTGTGATGTCTGTGTTGCTGCTTTTGATTTAGATTGATACCAGCTTTGTCCTTTAGGGAACAAGTGTTTTTTTGCAAATATAGTGAACTGTCTTTTAATGTGATTTTTGCCTCATCTCCTTCTCACTTTTCCTCTCATTGCTCCTCTTTCCTGTTCATACAGACAATTTAAAAAAAACCCAATCCTCCCATGGATTTACATATCAAGTTTGTTTTCATACAGTACAAAGCTTGAGTTCCCACCTGGATTGGTACCTTCTCTATTTGCAGTGAGGAGTTGTACAAAATGACTAACTTTGTAGCCCTTGGTTGTCATCCTTTGCCGAGGATCTGTTAAAAAGCGTAGCAAGTTCTCTTACAGCTGCCTGTGAAACAGTGTCTTGGCACAGCACCCTTCTACCCACTAACTAAAATCCCAGACCTTGCGAAGTGTATCTCTGGATGTGTGGGTGGGTGGAGAAACAGTGAGATTATGGTGTTATTGTGGAAATATTCTGAACCAGTGGGGCTGAGCAGTGTCCTTAGTCTAAATGGACTCTATAGCTTTAGTGTTATTTGCTTGTGCCTTTGAATAGAAACAGCTGGATGGAATCACATTTTGGATGTTGTTATCATGCTGATGACTCAGAGGCTGTTCCTTAGGGTTTGAGGGAGATGGTTCTACTCTCTGATTGCCACTTACAAGAGGAATATCCAAGCTTTATTTTCTTATTCTCAAGGGACTTAACTATCTCTTCTTTAGCCCACAATCTCAGCTCTAGCATGCATACTGCAGTTATGTCTCCTCTTCCTTTTTTCCTGCTCTACAGTCTTCATCTTCTACCTCCTGAGTACTAGTGTCTGTTACGGGTTAGGAAACACTGTTTTTAATTTAAAATCTGTGTAATTAAGGCACCCCATAAAGGTTTATTTTGGAGGTTCTATTGTCTACAGTCTAGCAATTTTTTTACAAAGAGGTAGTCACAGATCCATTTACAATCAGATTAAGTATTAATTTTCTGTCAGGCCAGATGGAAAGAATAGCTGTGCATTGTGATAGGTGTATTTTGTACATTCTGAGCCTTTGATCTCACTCTGTGAGTGTGAGGCAGGCTGTAGTCAGAGATTCTGTGTCTGGCTACAGCTGTAAACCTCTTGCTTGTTATTACCTTCTGAAATAAGTCTAGTAAAAATGCATTTTTTCTGGAGGTATATGGGATAAGATAGAAAAAAAGACAAAATATTAGTTTTTATCTGACAAGTGGCTGGGACATTTAGGGAGGGAGTCTCTACACTAGGTTGGCGTGTTGGAATGGAGAACTGATCAGTTTTAAGAGCTGGGTGAAAATGATTGGAGCTAAACTCTTCAAAGGTAAGTTTCAAATGCTGGACTGGTGTAATTTTTGGTGGTATTGTTTGAGAAGAAGGTCAGGGTGAGGGAAGCAGTTGCTAATGCATCCCTTAATTGCAAGGCAATCTTACTGCATATTTAACTGACAGGAGTATGGATATGGAAATCAATATTCCCAGTAGAATAAGGAGAAATGTCCAGCTGTCAATTTTCTACTGTGTTTAGAAAATTGGAACTTTCATGGAGCCTTTGATTACAGAGATAAGTGACTAATGTATGTGTTCTGTCTTTGTGAAAGTAGTCTCAAAAGGACTGCAAATGCTAATTTATTGCTTGGGCAGAAAATGGTGGTATTATTTTCATTACTTGCTAGTAATTACTAAGATGTTAGATACATTACAGATGTTGAATCACTGCAGCATAAAATCAGTGTAAATGCCGATATTCAGCTCTCCATGATTTTGAATCAAGACAATTGCTATCTTTCTTCCTGTGTTGGAAATGGAATATAATATGTAAATGCTACAGAAATGTGGATAGTTGGGAGCAAAATCTGACTTAAAAGTTGCATCCTTTGCAGTACTGTGTTGTAAATCCTTAGCAAGTCTTAGATGATGATACCAGTATTAAATGTTCATCCCTCTGAAGAGGTTACAGTGGGGGTTTCTGGATTTTAAGGTCACTGTGTTACGAAATGTAAGATGAGATCCAGCACCTGTGACAGTTAGTGTGTTAAAATACTACTTCCCTCCTCCCTTTACTATTAATGATAGACAATATTGCTCTAAGCTTGTGGGCTGGGAATTTCACCTCTATATGTCTAATCTAGACCTGAATTCAAAGGGGAAGTAGCTTAACTGGTCTTTTCTCTTTTTTCCCCCTCCCTTTTGTTTCCTTTAGATGATAGCACTGAATGCCAAACTGCATCAAAGAAAGAAGAGCAAAACGACAAAGAAAAGAAAGATGAAGAAGAGACCCCACTACCCACTTACAGGGCCAAATCGATTGTTGAGAGTTGGGTGTGGGGTAAACAACCAGGTATTACAGCTGTTTTGGTCATTGTCACTGAAGCATTGCATATTCTATATTGATTGCTACTTTTGTAGCATCAGGAAGTAATTGGATCAAATGTACTTGCTGACAGATGCATCTGTTAGGTTAGTAAAATAAGTTGGATAAGTGGTTAACTGTAATTTAAATTAAACATTTACTATAATTAATTTTGGATATAATTAGACTCATGACTTGAAGAGTCAATTTGCACCTTTCAGACTGCTTGAAGGAGTGATAAACTTACTTGGAACAAATGAACTTATACACCGAAATGTTCTGATGTCTTCAGAATATTTCTTTTCAGTTGAAGACATTAAAAAGAAATGGCTTAGTTTCTGAAGCCTGGATTTTCTGCAGGCAGTACAGGTTTAATAGTGATTTTTGGCTTTGATTTGATGTTTTGGTAGATTGAGTGAGTTATGGGAGGAAGGTTGAAATGGTTATTTCAATTAACTTTGCCCTGACCTTTGCTGACTGTAATCTTACCTATGGTGGCAGTGGAAAAATGGTTGTGTGTTCACATCTTCATGTGGGGGTCTATAAAATGCTAATTTTGATATTGAAGTCAGTTGAAGTTTGTGGTTGTTTGTTACTGTAGAGCAGCAGTTCATTGTCTAAAATAGTCCATATTTAAAAATAGCAGATCAGAAGAAGCTTCACTTCAGTGGTTTGTTTTACAGTTCTGATGCATGATGTTGCTTGATTCAGATGTTGGCATGTACAAACTTCAGAGACATCTGTTGTGCCACTTGTCCTTTCCACTCACCCAGGAGCACTTAAAGGTCCCTGGGAAAAGTATTATCTCTTCAGTGCCAGAATCTGCATCTGTGTAGCTCTTTTTTGCTGGGGAAGCTATTTGTTTCTTTTGAGCCAGAGGTCAGCTGCCAGTCTGCTGTCCTCTGCTCTGTGCCAGCTAGCTTGCTCCCTTTTCTTAAGGACAGGAGGACAGATGGACTTGCTGTCACTGTGGTACTGGGATACAATTTTGCAGTGTAGGAGGAATGAAAAGAATTGCCAAATTGCCACTACAGTGGAAGTGGAATGAGAATTGAATATGTTGTAGAGATGTAAGCTGAAGGTCACATTATTTTTTATATTCTTATTTAATGTTTGTTGCTAAAAAGTAAAATAAAAATATATACAAAATAGTAATCTAAATGTTAAGTATCTTACCAAATTTCTTCCAGCTGACCCAGGTTTTTGGGATAAGATCTGGCCTTTAAGCTCACTCTCCAACTATTTCTTAAATGATGGATAAAACAGTTCAGAAAAAAAAGGATGTATATGTATTTGGAGTTTTCAGAAAGAAATAACTTACTATCTGGTAGTTACTTTTAGTATTTATATATAGTATGGTTTATCGACATGTATATGGTTTATTATTCTAGAAATAACTAGTGAAGACTTTATAATTTGTCAGAAATAAATTTTTATTCTTTATTCTCTCTAACCATTTGTGCATGAAGTTTGTATCATCTAGGTGTGACATAAAAGTCCTTAAACATTTTGTCAGAAGTATAGCTAACAGCTGTCTTTTGAGCCATCCTGGCTTTTTTTTTTGCTTGGTAATTAATTTTGAAAAAAAAAAAAAAAGTCAGAAAATCAGTTGAGTTTTGATACTTTGTATAAATGTTCCATAAAATGAGAAAAACTGTTTTAAGGATTTCTTTTGTCTTCCTTCAAAAAATAAGCTTTTAAACATTTGTCTATCAAAACTATGAAGGAACTTTTGAAAAGGAGAATTGTTTCTTAAATATGTTGTTGCTGATCAAGTAAGAATTAAAGACTTACTATGTTTTCACTGATGTTTTGTCTACCCTTACAAATGAGGTATAATTTGGAGATGTGAGATTTGGAGTTACATTATAAAAAGAACTGAAGAGGCAGTTAAAGTCTGCATTTCAGGTCAATATCCTGAAGTATTTCTACTGAGTTTAATGATTTACAGTCTTACATTATGAAAATAGATATACAGTGTCTAAGACCTAGTTGCTATGTTTTAGAAGTGCTGTAATAAACTCTTTGGCTAAGTGTGGAGGATCATGCTATTGAACAGGCTGATCTAGGTCAGTGGGCCTTGGGACATCCTGTCCCTCGGGTCTTAGTATTCCAAGTACTGTAAAAATGTATAATATAGTAATAAATACATGGGTAAGTCATTATTTGACTTTCAGATATTGTTCCTTCTCTTTTGCATCTTACTGTTCTTCCATTTCATACTCAGCTCTTTTCTGATATTAGTGTTGAACTATTCAAGCCTCATTTTTGACGAGTGCTCTTTTAAAACATCATCTCCCTGTTTTATTCATATCATGTTGAGTACGTACAAAAAGCAGTTCTGATTCTTCCTGAAAAATCTGTTTACTACTTCCATCAGTTTTCTCTTCTGGAGATACTTGGTTTTTAGCATGTCACATGATCTGGGGAGAAGTCAGGTGTTCAGCCCTAGGTAGGGGAGAAAAAGAGACAACCCTTTGAAATGGTTATCAGAAAATAAGAGTGCTATTTCATTTTCTTGGCTTTCTTTTTCTTAGTCATAATATGCGTAAGGTTGACTATATTGAGCCAAACCCAAGGGCACTCTACTCCCATGTCCTGACAGCAAAAGGCATAAGTAGCAGTAGCCAAGTGAATAATGAGGTTCCATGTTTATGCCACATTGTCTGTAGCCTATCGTCCTTGAGACAGAAGTGGTGGTATAGGGCAATGAGAATGTGCATTTGAATTCCAGCCACCTCCCCATTTTATTTTCCTGGAACATATGTGTGCATGGTATAACTTAATGTTTTTAATATATCTATATGAAATATTTTTGATGCAGATTTTTTCCAGTAATTTGTCTAATCCCTTTTGAACATTCTGAACTTTTAGCATCCACAGCTATATGTAGAAAGGAGCTTTGTAATTCATCTGTTCATTGTATGAATATTCATTTTCTAGTCCTTGACTTTATTTTGGCATTTGTTGGTTTTGCCTAATGCCCTGTTGTTCTTGCAGTGGAAGAGACACTGAGTGGTTGTTCCTTATGTGTCTTCTTCAACACCGGTGGGGTGGCTTCTTCATGTTTTAAGAATTGTCGTAATCACCCCCCAGTTGTATCTTACCCTCACCAAAGATCTTATTTCATGCAAATTCTTTGCATACAGAAGCTATTCTAAGCTCTTAGTTCTTTCCCCTCTTTTTTTTTTTTTTCTGGCTTTTTTTTTGTCTATATTTTTGTGCCAGGGAAGGTAGATTGGGAACTGTATATACTACTTCAGCTGTGGGTACCTCATGGGTTTCATAAGGTGATATAATGATCTCTGGTTTTCATTCTGTCTGTCTTGATACTCTGTTTTTCTACCTGCTGTTGTACAACAAACCGATTTCTTCTTGGATGTATCCTGCTGTAGTGCCAAGATTTTATTCCTAAGTGGAAGGTTGTTTGGAGCCCTTTTAATAGGGAAAATGGGGATTTTTGTCTTCCTCGCTCATCAGTGTACATCTGACATTTTACTGCTAACTAATTTAAGTGCCTGCATATTTTTGCAGTTGGTTGTCATCTTTAATGTTGTAGTACCAACAGACTTCATGACCTAAATATTTGTCTCCATTTTCACCCAGTTTTACATGTTTCTGTGGGACTTGCTGTTGTTGTCACTCCTAGTATGTGCTGGCTATTTATTCATATGCCTTGATGAATTCAATATGTATCTCTATCAGTGTTAAGGTTTAGAACCCTTAACTTTTAATATATATCACTGTTGGGTGTTTAGAAATGTTTTCAGTGCACGTCATGCCTTTGTAGATATAAAATCTGAGAGATTTGAGTATTTTTGACTTTTATCCAAAAGCGCAGTTTGCCCCTTTTTGTTTTGGTAGTGTTTGGTTTTGTTTGTTTTTTATGTTTTGCCTTTTTTTTGGTCTTGGAAGAAGAAGGACTAACTAAATCTTTCTCAAAGCTTAAAATTGTAGAGCCAGGTTACTTTGTGTGTATTTAATTGAGTATTTAATGCCACTTGACATCAGGTAATTCTTATTTTTTGAAAAAAATTAGAAACAGTTCCACTGGTGCAACAACTATTTGTCTAAAAACTGAGCTTTAAAAAACAAATTATCATTCAAATTCGCTGTAATCTGATCAAATTTTTCTTATGTTTAAGATGCCAACTATTGCATGCTTACAGACTAAGTTTAAAGTCACCTTAATTGCTCTCTGACTAGAAAATGACACTTTCTACTTGGAAGTTTCAGTAGGGGTGCTATTGTTCTGTTTCCTCTCAGGACAAGAAAGTAAATGAGGAGATAATGCAAACATCCTTCAATTAATAAACAATATACAGTTGCAGGGGGGATATGGTTTTCTTGTGTAGTCAGATCTGGTTTGTATTAACGGTGCATTAATCTATTATGCTGGTAAATCAGTGTCATGGCGTTGCACTTTGTGAGTTTCCTCATGGGTGAGTGAGGGTTGTTTACCGACTGTGCTGCATCTTGTTTTTCCAATATTGGTAGCACAGCTGCTTGCACCAAGAAATGCTTTAGAGGCAGTACCAAAGAGGGAAGATTAAAATTAACCGTGTTGTTTCAGTGAGCTGTTGTTGAGTTACCTGTCATTACCAACTGCAGTTGAATCTTCCTGTGTTCGCTTTGTGAGAGAGAAGGATGTAGGCAGAACTTCCATCCTGTAAGGGGCTTTAATTACACGATTAAATCTAAATTTGTACTGTGTACAAAAGTAATGAAAAAGTAGTCATGGCATTGAAAAAACTTGGTGCTTTTAACCTTCTTTATTGTAGTATTTTCTGCTTTTATCAAATTTCTTGATTAATACTTCTAAATTTAGATTTACAAATGCTGAGTCAAAGGATGAATCCCTGGTTTTTTTTTCATCTTTTACTTTTTTGCCTCTGGAAACTGATTTTAACCTACCTTTACATCACCGTCCCATCCTGTTCCCTCTGCCCCAGCTTAAAACCACTAGTTTAAGTAAATGTTTGGTTGCTTCTTATATAGTAGCCTTAAGGGATGTTTGTATATGTGCATTTTTACACACACACACACACACACAGAGGAATTTCAGTTCTTGCTGTTTTGTACTGTGCATCACGAGTATTTGAACATCAATTTAAAAACGTTTTGCTGATGATTTAAAACTCGGAAAACTGCAAAAGCATAGAATATGCTGAATTGTAAGGAACCCATCAAGATTGAGTCCAACTCCTGGCCCTGTGCAGGAGACCCCAAGAACCAGACCATATGTCTGAGAGCGCTGTCCAAACTTTTCTTAAACTCAGACAGGGTTAGTGCTGTGACCACTTCCCTGGGAAGCCTGTTCCAGTGCCCAACCACCCTCTGGGTGAAAAACTTTTTCCTGATATTCAACCTAAACCTCCCCTGACTCCGTTTCTTGCTGTTTCTTTGAGTCCTGTTGCTGATCGTGAGAGTGAAGTGATCAGTTCCTGCCTCTCCTCTTCCCCTCACAAGGAAGTTGTAACTGCAGTGAGGTCTCCCCTCAGTGTCCTCTTCTCCAGGCTGAACAGACCCAGTGACCTCAGCTGCTCCTCATAAGTCTTCCCCTCTAGACCCTTCACTGTCTTGTGCATCCAGACACATAATGAGATGCATTCTGAATGCACATGGAACTAGTCTTCTCCTGCTGAGTACTAATGAAGTGAAGTCTGATGGTAGTCATCTTTTGAATAGGACAGCAGAAATCTTAAAGCTAAGTGCTGTTTAGGCATTGTATTCTTTGTTGGTATAAAATAACTGGGAGCATATTTAGGTTGGTTTCTGAAGGAGATTATGTGTATGTGATTGCATTTTTGTCCTTCCCTCTAACTCTTGAATTAACTCATTCTAAAGGCTTAAAGGGTCATTAGAAGCCTGTTAAGCCAAGCCAACTGCATCCTTTATCTCTTCTTTGTCCAGTGGAAATAGCATGTAGTGGAAGGGGAAAGAGGAGACAAAAAATAAAATTCTCTAGGAAATTAGAGCACATTAGTTCTGCTGGTGACAGGAATGTGTGCTCATTATAACAGTAGACTCCTGCCAAATTCTGTTTGAAATGTGTTTTCTGATCTGAAATCTCTCCACAGTGTAACATCTATATCTGCTATTACTAAAGCTTATGACTCCACCCAAGTCCTTGAAACTTTTTAGTCTGATATTGGCATTTTTAAGGTGCTTAATTTTACGAGTCAGAAGCCTGTGGTCCCTACAAGAGCAAATGAAATGAGTGTTAAACTACAAAGCATGTTGTTTCCTTGAGCTGCTAAAGGAGGAGCACACATGCCTTAGGGACAGGCAACCTGCCTTAGGCTCATGTCAGGTTAGTGTTCTGGCTTTGGCTGAGATGGTTTAAGAAGCCACAGTCTTCACTGCTTGTTTTTCTCCCTGTTTTGCTCAAATATCTAAATAATGTGTCACTTCTTAGCACTATTCTCCCAAATAGTCAGGGTTAAACAGTTCCGGTGTTTTTTCCTTCTGATGCAGAGAACTTTGGGCAGGAAGAATTAAGAAGTGCAAATATGTGGTTGTGTTAATTGTTGAAGGGAGGGAGAGGTGATAAATTTTATGAGAAGATGGTAAAGACCTTACATGTGTCTACTGCAGCCAGCAACATATCTAATTGTAGTTGCAGTTAACAAGTATTCTGCTAATGGTGGTTAGAGAATTTAAACTGGTATGATATGACTTCAACTCCTACAGTGTAGGTACAGATTATTTAGATAATGTGTCTCCATCCTTCATAGAATAACTGGCAAAGCATAGCATTGCAAGGGATAGTTAACATCAAGGACTGGTGTAGTAACATCTGAACAGTTTTGTTCAAAGAGTTCCCTGTAACCTTCTCAGATGAAATTTGAATCGTTACTATTAATAAGCTATTCTCTCATTAGACTGTTCAGTTCATTGGTAATAAGTGTTGCTCAGACTTGAGGGTTTATTGAAATGTTTCACTGGGTTGATTCCCAGATACATTTAAATTTTTCTAAGCACAAACTGATTTTTTTGTAAAGATAAGTTGACTTATGAAATAAGAGAAAATTTTAAAGTGAGGAAATATATAGATATATCTCACTTAAAAATAGCATTACTTTTAATAAAACAAGACAATCCTTCCTTCAGTTTTTAGCTGTCTGAGTTACAGGACTACTGTGACCTGTTCCAGCCTTTAGTAAACTTTCATATACTTTGCATATGAACTTTGTTTTGCTTTCTTGAAATACTAAAGAAATTTGTATAAAATCTTTAAAAGTAGAATTATTTACTTTTGATAGAAAGTCTTCCTAAAATTATGGCCATTTGAGATTGTGAAGGTAAGGCAAATAAGGGGAAAGAAAATAATTTAATTACAATTAAATTCAGTAAACTTATTTTTTATGCAGGTTATTTTTATATAGCTTGAATCTTAGTGAGGCTGAATCATATGTTCCATTAAAAGAATTCTAAGTATTTGAAAATATATTTTAACTGAACAGTTCTTCACATTCCTAATTTTTGAGTATAAAGACTTTGGATTTTAGGGCTAATCACTTGAAAACTGAATTTTTTTCTTCAGGAAAAGTCAAGACAGCATTTTAGTTGATTCCTTTTCTAGCTTTTATATTGTCTTAATCTGACTTTATTTGTTAATGTTGACTTCATTGACAAGAAAGCAAAATACTTTGCTTTTAAAGTCCCTTTAATTTGAAAAGTGCTATTGTGAGGTTTTATGTTTTATTGTGTGTTTTTGAAACATTGCATAGTCTGTGGAATCATGGACTGTTTTTATATTAAAACAGAATTACACCTTTGAGGTATTAAAAACTTACAGTAATGTTACTTTTTTTTTGTTAAATGAAACAATTGTCCTATCAGACCATTTAGTAAGATGTCAAGCATCTTACAGGTTACCATTAGTATGTATTGCTGAACCATTAGGAATTAATTCGGTAGTTGCTGCCATGAAACTTTTTCTGCAGACACACAGCTTTAAAACTGGTACTGCTGGATGTGCATATGTTTTATGTGCTACTGTAGGATTCTGTTTCTGTTCATTCAGAGTTCATACTGTAGATTGTGTCGCCTGCTGCATTGGAATGGCTGGGATGCTGATAATGGCAGGGCTGTTGCCCCAAATGTGGGCTTGCTGCCCAATGCACAGTGCCAGTTTACACACCAAAACAAGGTATCCCCATTTCTTTATTCTAGTTTGCACAGAGTAGGGAGCTGGGTGGGTCACCCACAAAAGGCTGGCTCCCCAGTCATCAAAACTTTACACCGTCTATACATTTTGGCACATAGCAATCATGGGTCATTGGCTACAAGTTCCATATTTCTCTTACTAATTAGTGTTCTACCTTCCATTTGTTAAGTGTTTGTCTCACTTCTCATGTGAGTTAGCCTGCATGCTCAGTCTTTCTCTTCTTTTGAGTTGGTGGTCACAATCTCCCCCTGCCAGAATTATCTTTTCTCTAGGCAGAGTTGATTTCAGCACAGTTGCTGATTTAGATTTTTAGTTTCTTCCTTATCTTGGGAGTTCTGCCCAGTGTCCCTGTGGCCTGTAAATTCTTCATTCTTTGTGTCCACTATCAGTGGCACATCCTTCTCCCCAAGCTTTGTTAACCTCCTTCTAGGTCTGGAGTCATTGAAGCATGCCAAGCCCTAAACCTTAACAGGCAGTTCTAACAATAAGTAGTTTATCTTTCTATCACCCGGACATAACTGTGAGTGGTGAAAAGTCATTTGAAAGGTGTGCAGTTGTAGACTTTAAGGGAAAATTCCTCATAAAATAATTACTGGAGGATTGTAGGTCATCTCTGCCTGTCCCAAGTGTTTCTTTTTGTAGTTCCCAAGACAGAAGTTTAATAAGCATGTTATTTTGAAATGAAGGCCTTTTTCATATAAGTCTTCAGCTCTCAGAAATAAGAGGGTGTCCACAGTTAGGTAACTTGCCAGCCAGGAAGGAAGGATGAATTCTGTATCTCTATATTACTTGACAGACTGCTGAGTCTAGCACCTAGTGCTTGTTTTCTGTAGCACGATACATAGGCTCTCCCAAACATAAATGTTAAAGTGCCTTGTTTTTTTCTTCATTGACTGTTTCTTTAATTTTTCTATAGATACATGAGACCATAATATGGGGAATGAATCTGTAGGATAAAATTATTTGCCAAAACCAGCACTCACTTGGTTAGAGCCTGGTGCTAGTAATGCTAAGGTTGTGGATTTGGTCTCTGTGAGAGTCATTCACTTAAGACTTGGGCTCAATGATCCTAGTGGGTCCCTTCCAACTTAGACTATTCTGTGATGTTAAGTGAAGTCTCTTTGTGAAGCAGAGAGTGTGGTCATTTCGTACTGTGTTCTTGTAACCTGATTAGTATTTAGAGGTAAGTAGGACTTTAGTGTTCAGGAAGAGAAGGAAAAAGTCTTGATTTCTGTCTTCTAGTGGTTTGCTTATCAGTATTGACCATGCTCTGTTGTGATATTCTGTAGTATGTGCTACAAGATGGATTTTTTTGTACTTTTGCTAACAAAATAAAGGTTAAGGCACACCTAAAGTAACAGCAACAGCCTCAGAACACGTAGTTTATATTTTGTGGAATGTTTTACTTTGGTATTCTAGGTAATGATAACACTGCAACTGAGATTTTTATCTTCTTAAAATTGTATTAAATGAAACAAAATTTCAGTTGGATCAGCCTGGAGATATACAGAAGCTTCAGGCTGTGTTCTGATAGTCATCCATTAAAGCTTTCAAATGAACTTCTATATGGCCATAATGTTAAGGGACAGTGTAAAAGCCAAACCAAAGAAATCAAATATGCTTTCATCTAAGAGGTCTAGACTGCAAGGAACACATTTTAATCTCTTCTTACTCGATGAAAAAATAAGTTGTTCCTCATAGTCAGGTGGAAAGATGTGAATTGCCTCAGGGAAAGGAATCTATCACATTATGAAATGGTGAAATGTGAGTAGCGATGTTGAAAACAGGCTGACAGCAAACCATGAGTGACTGTGCAATGTGATCTTGTGGCAGAGAGGGCTGCCTGAATTCCCTGCTGGATACACAAAGATGTGTTGCAGAGTGGGGGCAAAACATTAAAATACTTTATGCAGTTACAGATGCAAAAAACGTTAGGCCTCTTTAGATAAAATCTTCAGCTCTAGAAACTACCATAAATGCATCTAAATTTCTATAGCTGGAGTCAGTTGTTCCAAAAAAAGTGTTGGTTTTGCAGGTTGGTTTTTTTTTTTTTTTTAAGTCTGTCCATATTCTCACAAGCCCTGTTACATATATGCAGACATATGGGGGTTTTTTTCATATCCCTTAGTCAGGTGTCAGTAAAACAAAGGTACTTCTGTGTAGCAGCCAGGCAACAAATGTGATTGGCTTAGGGACAAGTGCAAAGCAGAGTGGGGTGACCCAGTGATCAGACTGTTAATGGCGGGACAGAAAAGAACCTCTCTAAGAATGCATTTGGTCGATATTTGTCCCGGAAATTAAAGCTACAGCGAATATAAAAATACAGTTTCCAAATTTTTATTCTAAAGTATTTTTGTTATTGACACTGTACTTTTTACTGTCTGTTATTGTATTACTAGGACTTTGGGCAGTTGAATGCTTTCTCTGATTAGTGAAGAATTAATTCTCTCACATTGGTACATAAGTCAGATCTTTTATTTGCTACTAGTATTTTCAAACATCTTAAATTTCTGCCATTATTTGTTTCAGAAGCTTAGCAGCTCTTGGCAGTGATCCTAGAGCTTCTGAGTGTAGTTTTATAACTTCTGAGAAACTTAAGATAACAAGTGTAGCTGCAAAATGAAAGCATATCCTTGTGGGGACTTGGAAGGGACTTGCCTGCACTTAAGAGAAGTCTGACTCTGGTTGGATGGTGATAATAATTTGCTGTCTAACTTGTTTTTTGAATTGTAGAAATATTTCCTGTGACATTCTAATTTCAGACATGAAATATGAAGGTTTAGATACATTTATACAAAACTAGTTTTTATGATAACCTTTGTCTAAACACCTGTTTAAGTATGATTATGATTATGTCATACTGTGGATAAGAAATTTGTGTTATATATATGGAAACAGGGAGTTACAGTGTTTTGAAGTTCAGACTTCTGGTTGATTTACAGTTTTCAATTCGTAGTGTTTTTTCTTGATACTGTGTATAACAAAGATGAACACCCATAAAATCATACGTTTCTCTGTTTCCCAGATGTGAACGAATTGAAGGAGTGCCTTCATGTACTAGTGAAGGAGCAGCAAACTCTGGCCACACAAACTGCTACAACGGCTCTTTCAGCTATGAGGCTAAAGCAGAGGCTAGTTATCCTGGAGCGATATTTCATTGCTTTGAACAGAGCAGTTCTTCAGGAGAATGTCAAAGTAAAGTGGAAAAGCAGTAGTGTTCCTCTGCCTGCTATGGATAAGAAAAGGTAAAAACACGTGCAAAACAAGTTAGTACATTAGAAAACTCATGGCAAGGTTATCAACCTGTGTGTGAAAGCTTAATGTGAGGTACTCTGTGAGATATTAGCAGTAGGGAAGCTTCTTATTTTTTGGGATGATTTTACCGTATTAAGTAAAAAGTAGTGTTGTTTGCCATGCTGTTTTCCTTCTTGCCTGGTGCTTTCTTATAGTGTCTCTGTATTGGTAGGTTTTTATTGTAAAACATTGCTGTAGATATTATTCTTTGAGCTGTAAGTATTAATTCTACTTGGCTAGAAAGTGTGGACAAGGCTGTTTCAGAAGTGGTGCTGATGGAAGTTATATAGTTTGAATAACGTTAATATATTTTTGTCAATATTTGCTCAATTCAGGCACATAAATTTAAAAATGCAAATATCTAAAAGCATAGTTTTTTCTGGCTTGGTTGAGAACTTATGTAATTGTACGTTTTATAAGCAACTATTTCGAGATAAGTAATTGAATAAGAAGAAAGAAGAATAATAAGAAGTAACTGAATATGAAATTCTTTTATTACTTTCCATGGCTAGGTAGCTATCTAGACCTAAAAAATGCCTTATCTCTCAGATAAGGCATTAAAGAAACTGTTCAGTAGCTGAACAAGATTACTATCTGACAGAACTAGCAATTCGGCTGGGGAAGTTTTTATGTTACATTGTCCCAAGCTTCAGATATGAAAGGAGAGTGTAAGTAGATATTGTGATTAGTTAGTAGGGGATTGGAGTTCTGACTATGATATCTTTCTCTGAATAGACAGTTCTCTAATTTTTTTTTTTCAATCTAATTAAAAAGAACACTGATATGTTTAAGTTATCGGGTTGCTAAAAATGAGAGTATAATTTTTTTCTCTCTTGAAAAAGGTCCTAAGCAGTTCACTTTCTCGGTAATCTCACATCAAAAGAAAATAGAATCGTTAGTTCAGTGTTAGAAGCAGTAGGGAATCTCCTGTTGTTGAGTACAAAGGGGAGCTTACTTAAATTAATGTGATTGTTTGCATGAAAAGAGAAGTTAACAGAAATGCATATGAGTCCAGGGGATATTAACAAAAGTTGAAGCTATCTCTCTTCTGTACACACACTAATACAGAAACTGCAAAGAGAGTTTTGTAGCATTGACATTTGACTGGAAAGAAAAGAAATGACAAAATGGGTGGAATTAATTATCAATAATTAAAGTTTCATTAAAAAAGCATCCTATAAGCATGGTTTGTGCAGTCCAGACTAACTAAAAATATAAGCTTCCTGAGCAGATAACGAGTACATGAAGTATATTGCATCTGCATATTTTGAATACAGCATCATAATTTCACTCTGAGCAACTAGGGGCATTTTTCTGATGGCAATCAATTATGCCAGTCTGGTTTATTTTTTACTTTGTGAAGCTTTTTGATGTTGGGAATTGAATTGGTGCTTTGAAGCTTTGAAGTTGAGTGTTGGTTGCTGGTATTTTGATGTTGTTCATCTTAATTCTCAAGAGACAATTGCAATTCTTTATAAATAAAAATTGTGTAATTACATACACATGCATAGAGCTAAATGATAAAGTTGTTGAATGTATGTTATACAAAATTGTACTAGCATAAATAATATAATATAAATTGTATTGAACAGTGCATGTATAATTTTATTTAGCCCAAGACCTGTAGGTAAAGGCGTAGAAGGACTTGCACGAGTTGGATCCCGGGCAGCACTTTCATTTGCATTTGCTTTCCTTCGTAGAGCCTGGAGGTCAGGTAAGTCTTCTCTTGAGCATGTTGCATATATTTTTTCATTAGAAGTCACATGACTCATTAAAGCATTTGTGTGTGTTAAGTATTTGCATAAAACTATACATTTATAAATGATAGATTTGCATAATTGCATTTGTGTTCATGTGGTACTGTGCCCTACAATGCAGATTGAAGCCATCCAAGCCAGTACCAAGGTTGTGTTATGCAGGGATATTTTTAAAATTATGAAGGCAAATTGGGATTTCATGAAAGGAATAAATTTTTAATGCCAGATTTCAGAAAAGTTAGATTTATTCTTCAGACAAGGTCAATCCACTGTATTACTAAGTGATAGTAGCAGCTTATAAAGAGTTTGGATTGTGAAACTTGGGTTTAGCTCATGTGTTTATCAGCGATTGTCAGACTGAAGAGGTTGACAGAATTGTCACCTGTGCCACTTCAACCCGCCTGTTTGTCTCAGTGTGCGCTGTTTGTTCAGATGGCAGGTGGTTGGCTTGCTCTTTGTCCAGCCAGCCCTAGTTCTGATTTCCTCAGTGGATACATGGTGGGATGAGCTGGTTTAAGAGTTATCTTACTGAATGTGGTTTTTTTTTTTGTGGAGACTTCTTTAGAATCTTGCAGTTAGAATGTTCACATGAAAATTGAGAACTTTGTATATATTAACTAGCTTGTAATCTTGTGTTGAAAAATAATCCTCAAAATACTGTGCACAACAATTTGTATAACTTCTGTAAAGATGGGAATGTAACTACTATTGCTGTGTTCCTCAGGTGAAGATGCAGACCTGTGCAGTGAGTTGTTACAGGAATCACTTGATGCACTACGAGCTCTACCAGAGGCATCTCTGTTTGATGAAGGGACTGTATCTTCTGTATGGCTGGAAGTGGTAGAAAGAGCTACTAAATTCCTAAGGTCTGTTGTGACTGGGTAAGTTTCTTTTCTTGAGCATTGCTGAAATAGCTGTTAAACAGCAAACTTGCATCTCTTAGTATCTGGTGGTACAAACATAGTAGTTTAGGCAAAATTGACAAGATTGCTTTCCTTTTCCAATGTTATACAAACAAGCAAAAAATTAATGAACTGTTGAAATTGTGCTCTTTGAATATGATTTAATTATTTCAGGAGTTTAAGAAAAATCAGAATTTGAGTATTCTGAATCACTGCATGTAGATTTATCCAAAGAATACTGTTTCACTAATCTGAATACACCCACATGGAGTGCTTTGGAAATACTATGTAGGTGCACGCCTAATTGTGCCTTTCTGGTGTACTAAAATAGTGCAGACCTGTGTGCATGAGGGAAAATACACTCATATTGCACTTGGAGCACTGCCCTGCTTTTCCCTTTTATTTAAGTAGTTACTAGAAGTTTATTGTTTTTTGAATACTGGAACTACATCCTTAGAGTGCATATCATGAAACATACTTGAATTTCACCTGTGTAAAATGTTTTTTGTGTTCTCGGCATGTTTGATAGAGCTATAGATACCGAAGCTTGGGGCAATTTTAAAGCCAAACTGCCACTCTAAAACTTGATCTTCTTTGGAATGTGTGGGCTTTTCTTTTCAGCTGCTTTCACTGCCAGTTTTATAGTTTTCTGTAATTTCAGTGGTTCTTGGGGTGGTGTAGATGCTTTTGATAAGCATTTATCTATTATTTCCTGTTACTTAATGTATACTGTTTGACTTTTAAATAGAGATGTGCATGGAGCTCCCAGTACCAAAGGGCCAGGAAACATTCCTTTACAAGACCAGCACTTGGCACTTGCCATATTGCTTGAACTGGCAGTGCAGAGGGGTACACTAAGGTGAGAAGCAGGAGCACTCTGATTTTTTAACCAACACTGTCAGTCGGAATGGCCTGAGCAGTGCCTGTCTTCAGTTTCACAGGTTTGGGTTTAATGTAATAATTGTGGTTCAAAGCATATGAACCTTTTCTCTAATGCAGTGGTGATTAAGATGTAATGTTATCTAGATTGCAAAATCCATTTTTCATGTTTTGATAATCTGTTTAAATTAGAAAGCCCTGGCATATGATGTGCTGAACTTTAAATTGTAGAAAGTGAATTGTATGGATAACCTAAACCAACATTTTTAGGACTGCTTATTAATAGATGTTAACTCCCTCTTTCAGCCAAATGTTGTCTGCAGTTATGTTGTTGCTTCAGCTTTGGGATAATGGAACGAGGGAGACGGATAATGAGCGATCTGCACAGGGAACAAGTGCTCCCCTTCTACCTTTGCTGCAAAGATTTCAGAGTATAATATGTAATAAAGACATGCCCAATACAGAGGAAGAGATTCAGGTACTTAACCTTGGTTTATTTGAAGGGGGCATTATGTTGCAATCACAACATTTGCCTGGCTAAAAGAATTATAAAATTATCCAAACAAAACTGATAGTGGTGTTTTCCATGTAAGATATATATACACCACTGTTGTTTGGTTTTCATGGGTATATTGGAGTTTCTTGAAATAGGCAGAAGAGTGTCACAGTATAGTTAGAGGTAAGCATTGTGTTTCATAGTTAATGCTGTTGTGATGAACTTAGGGGTGGCCAGGTAACTTTTCTGCCTATTTGGATTGTTTTTATTTAGTTGTGTTTGAAGTTAATTGAACTACGACTCTTAGTGCAAGTTAGTGAACTTGCTAAAATATAGTAAATCAATTTTATTATGCTTGTAACTTTCTATTTTATTCACAATGTGACTATTTTCTGAGCATGCAAGTTTTGAATTCTTCTCTACCGTAAATAAAACGGATGTGCAGAGTTAATTTGTTTTCTCTTAAACGTGTGCAGATACTCATCTAAAATAAATTGTGTATCTGTATGTGTAGTGTCATAGATATACCGTGAATGTTCTTGTGACTGCCGTGTTTTCTTTTCTAGCTCCTGACTTGCCCTCTAAGTCCAAATGAAAGTTTTCTGAGGTACCTGACTTTGCCACAGGACAATGAGCTGGCGATTGATCTGAGACAAACGGCTGTGGTGATCATGGCCCATTTGGATCGTCTGGCCACCCCATGTATGCCTCCACAGTGTAGCTCTCCTACATCTCATAAGGTAACTGTTCGCAGTGTCAGATTTTAATAAGATCTTTTCCCTGACAGCATAACTGATTTTCAGAATGGAAGGAAAATGACTCCTAAGATTCTTCAAATTTCCTTTTGATTTTCACAAGTTTTAATTAAGAGTTGCTGAAATTTGTCTTTATTGGGTATCTTTTATTGCAGCAACTCTTTTTCAATTGGCCTTGGAGTACAAATTTTATGGCTTGTGAAGCATTCTTTCTTATAACACTGTGATTATGGTTAATTCTGCCATATTTTGAGTTGTTCCCTGTGTTTATCAGAGTAAATTGTCAGACTAGACCTTATAAATGTTGGGTGACATACTAAAAAATAAAAGAAAGAAAAAAAATAAATGCTAAACTTGCCAACTTGAAAAATCTCTGAACAGTTTCTCTAGATATTTGTAGCTTATTCAGTACCAGACTGAACTGAATATGATGCTTTCAAGTCTTTATTTTTGGTATCTTCTAATTAGGTAGGTTTTACTGGCTACTGACAGGAATGATTGTCTCAGATTTGAGTATATTTGCCATATAAAGGTTTAAAAAATAATCTGTTCTATGCATTTTATTAAGTTGTGTATTTAAAAATCAGTACTTACAGAATTTCTTATTTTCTAGGGATCATTGCAAGAGGTCATTGCTTGGGGATTAATAGGTTGGAAATACTATGCTAATGTGAGTGGTCCAATTCAGTGTGAAGGACTGGCCAACCTTGGTGTTGTACAGGTTGCCTGTGCTGAGAAACGTTTTCTGATATTATCTAGAAATGGAAGAGTTTATACACAAGCATACAACAGCGATACTCTGGTGAGTGGGAACAAAACTTCAAAGCATTGCTTTTGTCAGATTTGACCTTTTTCTTCCTCACACCTTCACCTTATTAATTGAATGCACAGTTTCGATAAAGCTGTAGGAAAACTATACCTGATTATTCTGTATGTAGACAAGCAATGGAAAATGCCAATAGTTTCTGTAAGCATATTGCTTTTGCTTGATTGACAGGGACCACAGCTGGTGCAGAGTCTGGCTTCCAGGAATATAGTGAAGATAGCAGCACATTCAGATGGTCATCACTATCTGGCTTTGTCAGCAAATGGTGAAGTTTTCTCTTGGGGTTGTGGAGATGGTGGAAGACTAGGTCATGGGGATACAGTGTATGTATTGAAAGCAACATTTATTTACCAGTGTTTTGAATTCATAGTAAAAATTGTTTTGTTGCCTATATAATCATGCTCAGCATTTGATGTTCATCTCTGTTACTGAACAGAAGTTGTATTCTTCTTGCAAATTTTATCTGTCTGTAATATTCCCAGTTCTGTATTAATGCCACTTTCTGAAATGCTAGTAGACAGAGGATGTAGTAGTGGTTGTACTGTTATTTGGCCTTTTATTAATAGTTTTATAAATCCACATCATGTTTTCTCTGGAACACTGGCTCTCATACTGGAGTGGGGTTGTCACTTTCTATGCAGTCATGTTGTATATCATCCATTTTTCTCATGTGTCAGAGAATGACATTACTGCCTTGGTTTTGTGTAGCAGCAGTCTTCAACAACAGTATTGTGTAGGGAGTGTACATCAATACACTTCAGAGATTTTCAGTGTCTTCCCCCAGTGCTAAGTTCCCTTTAAAGCAAGGGAGATACTACACAAGGGTTATCAGATATTGTTAAGAAATTGTCTTTAATTATTATAAAATATTTTTTAAGAACATTGCATTAGTTTAGTTGGAAATAGCAGTAACAGTTGTAACACGTCCCTTCAGTGGTTTGTATGTTGTTGAACTGTCTGAACTTAATTTTGGCTTGTAGCTCTATTGGTATCTTGATACTTCAGACTAGTAATAAGGCTTGCAGGTAGAATTGCAGCAATTGTTTCTAACAAGTATGTTGTGCCTTTTATTAACTGTTCAACAGATCACCTTTTGTAATATGTCATCCTCTCTTTAAATAGCCCTCTGGAGGAACCTAAGATGATATCTGCTTTATCTGGGAAGCAAGCTGGGAAACATGCTGTTCATATTGCATGTGGAAGCACCTATAGTGCAGCCATTACTGCTGAAGGAGAGCTGTATACATGGGGACGGGGAAACTACGGCAGGCTTGGTCATGGTAAGTTAGGTGATATCTTCAAATAAGTTGGTAAAGAATTGTTTAGTGCCTGTCTGAAATGATCTTTCGTTCAACTTAAGCTGATTTGAGAACCTCATGTGGCTTCATGTGGATTGAAACCGACTTAATTTCTATGAGTTACCTGAAAATAAGCATCTGGATGGAGGAAAAAATCTAGTGTTCTCTGTTCCTTTCCTCCTGAAGTTAAGACTATTTCATGGGTTAAATCCATATTAGATACTTAAGAAACCATATGGGAACTTAGTCATGATGCTCAAATCTGAAAACAAAACCCTACCACCACTCTCCCACACCCACATAACAAAACATCCAAAAGCAAACAACAAAAAACCCCAAACAAAAGAATATATGAGGCCTTCTTGATTTTGCTTCTCATAGAACTACTTTGTTTTGAAGGTTCCAGTGAAGATCAGACCATCCCAATGTTGGTCACGGGGCTAAAAGGACTCAAAGTTATTGATGTGTCCTGTGGGAGTGGAGATGCTCAGACCCTTGCAGTTACTGAAAATGGTAAGCAGCAAAACAAAGCCTACCTTTTCTTCCTTTTCTTCTGAAGATACTTACATTGCAGATGTGCTTATTTCTAGTTGCTTGAATTCTGTAAGAATTTAAAGCTGAAATTCTTTTTGTGGAAATATATATGTGCATTTATATGGTTTGCATATATTTCTGTGCATAGATATGCAGTATGTTCGTTATGAATATGCAAATATATGATTTGATGGTGTGTATATATATAAAATATCAATATAAATATATCATAAACACACAAATATTACATCTGTGTACATATGCCTCTAAATTGTCTTTACTACTGTATAAGTGCAAACAACTCATGTCACACCAGCCAGAATTTTGAGTAGGAGAGCTATCTGTGTTAACCCATGAAAATTGCCAATAAGAGACTGTATTGAAATTCTTCTTCCCAATATCCGTGAGCAAGCTGCCTAGGGTGAGACAGATTCAAAGCCAAAATTTCACTGGGTGAGGTTACGCCCCAAAGTAATCCCTTAAAAAGCAGATAGTTCTTGGAAGCTAGTTGTTCTTTTAAAATATGGCTGGTTAATATGATGTGCAGTGTTTAAAAACTTTAATGTTTGCTCATACAAGAAGTGGAAACCCAGATTTTACCCGTATTTTTTTTTTATCTTTGTCTCTGCCTTACATGATTCTGTTGCTTATCAGAATACTTTAGGGATTAGCTTATGCAAGTAGGGAGGACAAATGCATCAGAATGCAAAACAAGACTTTCCTTTTGCACATGTGTGGGTTTTACCATTTTAGGGCCATAATTTTGTTTAATGCAGATACAGAATGACTTGACTATTTCTAAGTTCCTACATCAGGACTTAGATTTAGTTGCGTATTTGAGAAGAACATGATAGACAATGGCACTCTTCATTTCATTTTGAGAAATGCTTGAATAATAAAACTTGAGAATTAAAACAGGTTTCGCAGACAATTTGGCCATCTAATGTGGAAAAGATTTTGCAAGTTTGTATAAATAATAAAAGAAAGCAGATTTTAACTTGCTTGATTTACAGTAAATTCTGTGCTTCATATGTTTTTAAGAAGGACTTTCCATATACTGATGAATTTTCAGTGTGTGTTGTGTTACAATTTTTGTTTAGCTTTATCAACATGAAAACTTTTAAAATCTTATTCTTCCTTCTTATTTTCACAAATAACTAGTAACTGCTATTCTTAAAAAGCAGTTTTTAAACTGTGCTTATTACAGAACCTCAGATTTTTAAGAACTTATCAAAACAGAAAACTTCATTACATGAAGAAACAGTGCAATAATTTTTTTTCCTTTTTCTCTTGATTTAAAGGCCAAGTGTGGTCTTGGGGTGATGGAGATTATGGAAAACTGGGAAGAGGAGGCAGTGATGGTTGCAAGACTCCCAAGCTGATAGAAAAACTTCAAGATCTGGACATTGTGAAAGTTCGCTGTGGGAGTCAGTTTTCTATTGCTTTAACCAAAGATGGCCAGGTCTACACCTGGGGAAAAGGTGACAATCAGAGACTTGGGCATGGAACAGAAGAGCATGTTCGATATCCCAAACTGCTTGAAGGCTTGAAAGGTAATTATCAGAACTAGAAATATTCCAAAGTTCTTTTTGCTATTGGTGGAATTTTTTACCAAAACAACTTTTAGAAGGATGGTACCATGCACTCAGTCATATTTTATATTGGTTGCATTGAAAAAGGTAGTAGTGCACATTTTTCATCACTTCTGCATTTGCACCTTTAAGATTTGAACAGACTTAAGAGACACTAAGTTTGACTACTTTAAATGTTGCTTGTCTTGTGTTCCCTTTATTTGCTTTTGCTTTTATTTGGTTCACAGAAATGCTTGTTTAAAGCCTGTATTTTTGCACTGTCATGTTAATAAATATATATAATATGCTTCAATTGAGGCATATGAATAAATGAAAGTCACAAGCAACAAGTTGTGTTCATGTCAGTACTTTTGACTAGTTTCTAGCAGAGTGAACATTATTTCTTTCATTTGTGAGAAACCTGGAGTTCTGTAGGGGAAGATGAGGAAGAAACCTTTTTTATTTCTGTCTTTCCTGAAGTTGTTATTCATGTATGTTGAATGATCTAATTAAAAATAGCTTCTGAACTAATGACTACAAATAACTTTATGCTCTCTCATCATAAATGGGGAGATCTTTTAATAAATCTGTCCTGAAAAGGTTTCTAAGTAGGAGGGATACAAAGTAGATGATTTTTTTAAAAACTTGTTAACTTTTATGCTTAAGCTATCTCTTAAGACTTTTTAAATATTTATTTTGTTCATCCTCTGATGTACTCTTCCAGTCCACTACCAGTGGAAAGGTGAGGAGGCTCTTGACATCCACAATATGTTAAGTATGGTTGTAATTAGCAGTTTTCGTTATCTGATATTTTTCTGTCAATGATCGTAATGAGTAATTTTCCATGACTTTCCTCTCAGGAAAAAAAGTGATAGATGTGGCAGCTGGATCTACCCATTGTTTAGCACTGACTGAAGACAGTGAAGTGCATAGCTGGGGAAGCAATGATCAGTGTCAACATTTTGATACTTTGCGTATCACCAAGCCAGAGCCCACTGCTCTCCCGGGATTAGACACAAAGCATATAGTTGGAATTGCTTGTGGGCCTGCTCAGGTAAGTTTTGGTTTTGAATGATTTGGTTTTGTCTCCCACTCAGATTAGTTCTCTAATCCAAATCCCTCTTTCTGTGCTTGCATGACTTTTCTTATTTTTACTCTAATTCTAAATAAATGAAGACTTGGGAAAAAAACCAAATCTTGTGCAGTTCTTCTGCCAAAAAGGGATGAACGACTTTTCCCTCTGTTGAGTATTCTGAGAAGTAGCTGTTTACCTGCTTTTTTTTGTCTGGTACAGCAATTGAGGAGTTGTCAAGCAGAATGTTTCCTGCAGCAAAGATAGTGAGGTATCTGGACTGGTGTGACAGCACTTTAGAAAATGTGATAAGAGAGTTCTGGGTTGGTAGGGTTTTACGTGTGTTTCCAAAGATGCATGTGGAGCGGTCTCTTTTACAGATGTGCTGGTATCATTTCTGCATTTTCTATTGCTGTTCAAAGGTAGATGTTAGCTTTACATGCCTATCTCTAATCAATGCCATACTGTATTTAGGAAATAACTGTGGAACTCTCTACATTATTTCAATTTATAGAGTTTTGCATGGTCATCCTGTTCAGAATGGTCAATAGGCTTACGGGTGCCTTTTGTGGTGGATGTTTGCCCCATGACATTTGAGCAACTAGATCTGCTACTAAGACAAGTGACAGAGGGAATGGATGGATCCTCTGACTGGCCCCCTCCTCAGGAAAAGGAGTGTATGGCTGTGGCAACATTAAACCTTCTGAGGCTTCAGGTACCTTCAATTTCTTACACATTAAGCAGTCATTGAGCTAAATGTTTTCAGTAAATTGCTTGGATGAGAATAGTAAACTTAAGGTGCTTTAAACCACTTTTATTGATTTTAAAAAGTGAAATAATTACAGTATCTCTTTTACTCTTTGATATTTGGCAGCTAGTGGTTATGGGTTTTTTCCCTTCTTGACAGCTTTTGGTTTTCATTAAAAATGAACTATAAAAACAGTATCTAAATGGATTAGGCCTTGTATACTCACTCAGATTTTGAGCATTTCTATGACTTTTAAATAGTGTTTTCAAGAAGGAATGTCCTCTTCAGTTGGTGTTTAACAGTCACTGAAAATGTGCTGCTTTTTCTAGCTTAATGTAGTGAAGTAGAAACAATTTAGGTTGTTCTTCAGAACTTCAAAATTCATAGCTACTGTTCATAATTTATGAGTATTCATTTAAATTCAATGTGTTTGGGCAAGCCAAAGCCTTTAGATTTACAGGTAAAAATTTGGGCTTTGGTCAGTGAACTTACTCAGTTGCTCTAGGATTGACTTTTCCCCCACTACTGCCAAGTTCATATCTCTTCTTAATTAAAAATTGCTTTGTTTCCCCCCCCCCTCCCTTTTTTTCAGCTTCATGCTGCCATTAGTCATCAGGTGGATCCAGAATGCCTTGGCTTAGGTTTGGGCAGTATCCTGCTCAATAGCCTGAAACAGACAGTGGTAACATTGGCAAGCAATGCTGGGGTTCTTAATACTGTGCAGTCGGCTGCTCAAGCAGTGCTGCAGAGTGGATGGTCTGTGTTACTGCCAACAGCGGAAGAGAGGGCTAGGGCGCTCTCAGCACTCCTACCCAGTGCAGGTTGGTCCTAAGATTTAAACCTATTTGTTTGGTGCTTGTCTTTTGAGTTCATTAATAGCTTCTTCCCTTCTTAGTTTCAGGAAATGAAATGAATGTAAGCCCGGGACGTAGATTTATGATTGACCTTTTGGTGGGCAGCTTGATGGCTGATGGAGGCTTAGAGTCTGCACTAAATGCTGCTATTACTGCAGAAATTCAGGTATGTTTCAGCAGCTTTGCAGTTCAGGTTCTCCTGCAGCGGACTGGATTTGTTACTTTTATAAATACAGAATAAATGTGCCTTCAATTGTGAACTGTGCAGCAACTATTGGCATGGTTTCACCATGGGTTTGTAGAGTTTGTCTACTCTTGTTTGTCTTCACCATCCCTCATTCCACCCTTCCCTTTCTTTTTATTCTATAATTGCTTTAAAAAAAAAAGTGTGCCCACATGGTTGTTACGGATTACACAATATGTTTTGTCTTATAGGAATTGTTTCATTTCAGGTATAGGTAAAAGTAAGTTCCCATGAATACTTTTTAGGAAAATGTTTCATAGTTACAGTGGAAGTTGGTGTGTTTAACTTGATTTCCCTTTTTTAGGATATTGAAGCAAAAAAAGAAGCACAGAAGGAAAAAGAAATTGATGAACAAGAAGCAAATGCATCAACGCTTCATAGGAGCAGAACTCCGTTGGACAAAGACCTTATTAATACTGGAATCTATGAATCTGCAGGAAAACAGAGTTTACCATTAGTTCAGCTAATTCAGCAGTTACTAAGGTAATTGCTTTGAATTTGTCTTTGACTTCTGTATAGAAGATGTATTTAGATGTTTTATTGAAGTAGTCAACTAAAGGATGGTTAATTTTGGTTAGCAAATAAAGTCTCCTGCTAGCGTTTTTAGCTCCTCAGAATGCAAAATATTGAATGTTCTCCTAGCTTGTCTGTAGTTCTATTTTATATTTGCTAAGAAGCAACTTTCTATACTTAATTACCCAATTTTAGAAAGACTTACTGCCTTGCTTTAATGGATTTTGATCCTTGTGCTCTGAAGGTTTTTGTACCAAATATAGGACAAATGTTCAAAAGCCTGTCCTTAGAAAGTATGAGAGTCGTCATGAATTTATTCAGAATTGAGTGTTTTGCCCTATTTATTTAGAACTGAATATTTTGCTGCAAGGAGACTGTATCTGGAGCTGTAAGTGGGGAATAAACCTGAATTTTAAGTTCTTGGCACTGAGAAAGCATTGTGAATGCATGACCAATAGGATGCTGAGAAAAAAGCTTCTTTATGTCAGCTAGAGGAGTATTTAATTTGTAGCATGTATAGCAGTAAGTAATTATGAGTTTACCAAGACATGTATTGTGGTTTTTCACTTAATTGTGATGACAACCATGTAATTTAATCAATGGTGAGACTCTTTTGAGCTATGTAGTGTCATGACTTTCATTGCAGTCTTTCAGTGAAAATTGTCAGATTGTGTTTTGTGATGACAAAATACACAAATGTGAGGTATTTTACGAATCCTGTTAAATGTATCCAGAAAACCATTGACTTTTTGAGTACCATGGTGCAAAGAAGTGAACATTCTGTGAAGAAACTTTGCATCGATTTCTTATGTATTTGTGTGTAACTTTAGCAAAAGATTAACCCATGTTTCTGTGGACTGTCTTTACTCTGAGCTTCCTTTAAATATTTTATGATACTTTTATACCACTTAGGAACATCGCTTCACAGACGATAGCCAAATTAAAAGATGTTGCTCGTCGCATTTCTTCCTGTGTGGACCAAGAACTTTATAGCAAGGAGAGATCTGCTTCCCTGGACCTGTTGCTCCGGTTTCAGCGTCTACTTGTTAGTAAACTTTACCCAGCAGATTGTGTTGGGCAGGTCCCTAATACATACAGTAAGTTATTGCTTTTAAAAAAAAACAAACAAAAAACAAACCACCAAAAAACGCCGTCCCCACGCATTTCTGTAATATCTTTTGCAGGATAGCACTTTGTTATTTTAATTTATCTTCTTGTCTCGTGTATCAACCTAGTTGCTGGGTCTGTCTGAACAGTGTTTGAAAGTAGTTTATTTGAATTGTTTTCTGTAAAGGCAAATTTTTCTTTGTGAGGTAGAAGGATCTAGATAATTAACTTGTTAAAAATGTTTAAAAATAGATAGTTTCTTAATTTAGTGCTAATATTGAGTGGCATTATTTCAGAAGAGTTTGACAGCTTTTGAAGTCTGCTTTTTAAATATGACTGTGTGATAGTTTTCTGTGCCCTTCCTCCTTCTTATATAGGTCCTGACCTCTTAGGTGTTGGTTCGTTACTGAAGAAATACACTGCTCTTCTGTGCACACACATTGGTGATATACTTCCTGTGGCAACCAGCATTGCTTCTACTAGTCATAGGCATTTTGCAGAAGTATCTCGTGTTGTGGATGGAGATTTAACAGGTAGATTTTATTTTGGTGTCCTTCTTTTGTCCCCTTCCACAGAATTTTAAAATTATATTGTAGATATTGTTGAAAGTTCTAAATGACTAAAAAGGAGGCAGTTTAATTTTTTTGATTGATGGGAGAAGACAGCAAATTCAATGAGGAAGGCAAGAGCTTTGTACTAAACAGTAATAGAAGGCAGAATATATTGATGGGCATTTACTTCTGTGATGCAATAAATGTAAATCTTGAACTAATTGTTTTGTGTTTTAGGCATTCTTCTTCCAGAATTGGTGGTTTCTATAGTGCTACTCCTCAGTAAAAATGCTGGATTAATGCAGGAAGCTGGTGCTATCCCTCTGTTGGCTGGCTTGCTAGAACATCTAGACAGATTTAACCATTTAGCCCCTGGAAAGGAAAGGGATGACAATGAGGATTTAGCATGGCCAGGAATAATGGGTATGTACTAGTAGCATCAGGACTGTTTATGTTTTCATAAAGTAGCTATATAAAAATGGTGACTGTTCATGAATTCCTCTCAAGAAGGGAATTCTATTTTGCAAATTTTTGTTAACCAATTGATGCAGCAGTCTTATGGCAGTATTTATTTGTCAGTACACACTTAAGAAAGTTACATAAAGAGAGGTAGGATTAAGCAGAGTACAGATGCAACATTTTCAAGAAGTAGTTTACATAATTTTGCATTCTGAGGGCGAATAGTTGCAGTAAATACGTGAGTAGTACATCTAAGCATTTTGTTACTAAATTCTATCTGTAATATAAAGGCTGAATAATATGAAAGCTTTGAAATAAGAAATTTTTATTTTCTCAGGACACTATAGTATGAGCTGTGTCTCAAAAGAGAAGCTTCTTTTATATTAAAAAAATCTACATTTAGACTGAAATTAAATAGACAACAAATGCCTTGCAGGCAAGTGAGTAATAAAACTGAAGTAATTTGGAGGAAGAACTGATTAGAGCAGTGATTTGGCAAAACACTGATTGTTCTGCTCCGCCTCCACACAAAACAGCCATATAATTGGGCAATGCTAGGTCTTTGACAATGTGACATTAGGGATTAGTGCATAAAAGAACACAGTATACAGACAGTTTAATTGCATAACATGTAGACAGGAACATATTAATAACCATTTTGACTTTTGAGCATATAAAAAATAAGCAGCCTTTGAATAGAAGTGAAGAATTTGATTAGGCAGTTATTAAAAGAACGTTCACAGAAAAAACTTTCTGATTTTCTGTTGATAAATTCTCTTTTCGCATTTATACATGTAGGTTCATTTTTTACTGGTCAGAGTTGCAGAAATAATGAAGAGGTGACACTTATACGTAAGGCTGATCTGGAGAACCACAACAAAGATGGAGGATTTTGGACAGTGATTGATGGGAAAGTGTATGATATAAAGGACTTTCAAACCCAGTCTTTAACTGGCAGTAGCATACTTGGTGAGAATTTTCATCTGACTTAAAGACACAGATTACATATGTTTCAAAAGTAGATGGAATGAACAGATTTTTAGTTATTATATTGACTATCTCATTCTTTCATTAGCTCAGTTTGCAGGTGAGGACCCAGTTGTTGCTTTGGAAGCTGCTTTGCAGTTTGAGGACACACGGGATTCAATGCATGCCTTCTGTGTTGGCCAATATATAGAGGTAAAAATGTTATTAACAAGTAAATAAATGCTTTCTAAAGTAAAGTATTACTTTGCTTTCAAAATTCATGTTGAAGCTCAGTTCTAGCTTTCAACTCCTCTCTCTTTTATTTAGCCTGACCAGGAAGTGATTACAACACCAGATCTCAGTACTTTGTCATCACCTCTGATAGACACAGAGCGGAATTTGGGTCTTCTCCTTGGGCTGCACGCTTCATACCTGGCAATGAGCACACCACTTTCTCCTCTGGAAATTGAATGTGCCAGTAAGCAGAACTTCATTTTCAGGGTGGTGTTAGGTCAAGAGTTGGATTTGATGATCTCAGAGGTCTTTTCCAACCTAGTTGATCCTATGATAAATACTTGTCAAAGCATGCAAGAAAAAGACAAAGGACAAATAATTTAACTGACTTTAGTCAATTAACTTCTTTAGTCTTGCTGTCTTCTGCAGAAGTGCTATATTCGTAACATTAATTACCAAACTCATCGAAGTCCAATAATTTGCAAGTTTTAAATGGGGATTAGATAATTTTGAACAGTTAAATATCTAGAATTTTGTAATATGCAACATAGAATATTGGAAGAGAAAGGAGTCTGTATAGTGCAGTTATCTCATTAATTTGTATCAGCAAATGGAAGAGCTACTAAACCTTGTCTGAAGCTGTGAATGCATTTTATTAGAGGAAATTGTTGATAGCTTGGTCTTTATCAGAATATGCACTTGTATTTTCTTTATTTTAGAATGGTTGAAGTCATCTATCTTTTCTGGAGGCTTGCAAACTAGTCAGATTCATTACAGTTACAATGAGGAAAAAGATGAAGACCATTGCAGTTCACCTGGTAACACTACCCCAAATAAATCAAAACTATATACACATCGATTAACTTTGAGTGACCATTCACAACCTTTCCTCCAAGCTATTGCGGATAATAATATTCAGGATCACACTGTGAAGGTAAGCCCTCAGTAGTTCTGTGCACAAAAATTATTGCTGAAGGGTGATAATGGTGGTAAAAATTCTTCAAAAGTTATAGCAAAACAATTGAAAAAATTATTTCAGAATTGCTTTTTATGACAGGAGTGATTGAGTACTACTAATGGATAAAATTTGTGTACTTCACTTAGTAGCTTAACAGTTCATTTTTTCTTTAGAATTATTGTATAGGATAATTCAAAAAATCAATAATGCATTACTGTCCATGTTAAGTTTTAGTAGTATTAACAGATCCCACTCATCTCCAGTTGAACCAAGATGGAATTTTCTTTGTCAAGGTGCAGATGTATTTTGTGTGTCAGGTGCATGTATGCCTTTGTGCCTTGGGGTTCAAGTTTCGCGCAGTTGGAATCATGGATATTATGAAAACCCCTAAGATTGTCATTGATCTGTCTTCTGTAATACCTTCAGATTTTCTAACCCTTTGAGTTCAGCTCCTTTATCAGAAAAATCCAAATAAGTCCTTGGGAGGATAGGTAATGAATGAGAAGAATTGAAAATTGTATTAAGTGACCTGACTATCTCACAGAGAGATAAAAGCAGTAGTAGCTTTGTTCCTTGAGCCATGTTGCTCTTCACAGAGGAAGAAAGATAGAGGGTATTTGTAGTGTTGGGTTGTAATTGCTGTGTATTAAATAGTGCATACTGTGTGTATCTCATTTATGAATATTAGTTCAGATTGTGGAGATTATTCAGTGTTACTGAAATGCTGTCTGTGGTATTGGTATTTTCAGTCCTTTCATTGTATTTTAAAAACAGGGTTAAATAGAGTCTGTTCTGTGTTTTTGTAGGACTTCTTGTGTCAAATAGAAAGATACTGTAAACAGTGTCACTTAACAACACCAATCACATTCCCTCCTGAGCATCCTGTGGAAGAAGTAGGACGTCTGTTACTATGTTGTCTCCTCAAGCATGAAGATTTGGGTAGGTAGGCTTGTGGTGTATCTTTTAGGATCAGTTTAAAGCGTGATATAGATGATTTTGGAACTGCTTATTCAGAGATTGTCTTTTCCCATTAAGGTCATGTAGCACTGTCTCTTGTCCATCCTGGTACCCTTGGAGTTGACCAGGTAAAGCACAAAACCTTACCAAAATCTGTAGTGGATGTGTGTCGTGTTGTCTACCAAGCAAAGTGCTCACTGATTAAGGTAAGCCTCTTAGCTGCAGAAGTGTAGCTTAATTTCCATTTGAAGTGTTTTATTAAAACGTTATATATTGCTCATTTTATTGTGTAATAGACAATAACCTAGTCTTTCAATGTCTTTTCTAGACCCACCAAGAACAAGGGCGTTCTTACAAGGAAGTTTGTGCTCCTGTCATTGAGCGTTTGAGATTCTTATTCAATGAACTGCGTCCTGCAGTTTGCAACGATCTCTCTATAATGTCCAAATTTAAACTACTTAGTTCCTTGCCCCGATGGCGAAGGGTAGCTCAGAAAATCATTAGAGAAAAAAGGAAAAAAAGAGGTAAGGCAGCATTAATATATTCTCTTTGAAAAAATGAAAATCAATCTTATTTCCGGTTTGAGACTCTTAAAGCAATGAAGCCATTTGCTTTCTGCTGCATTTTCATGAAGTTTTCTAAACCAGTGGTTACATGACAGTTCCTACAGCAAGAACTGGCAGAGAGGTTTAGTTGAGGAATGTTTCTTTGTGTTCCTCTATATTAAAAATGATCCTTCAATATCAGTCCCTCTGAACTGGTTTTCATAACATTTAATTGGAAATGACACCTTTTTAGAAATCATGTGTGCTTAAAGAGGTGTAGTCAAAGAACTGTTTAACTGGAAAGAAATTAATGTGGTGAACAGACACCAAAGTGCTTTTGAAGTTGATCGTTAAAGTTAAAAGTATATTGCAGATAATACCAGAGTTAATTTGGTAATAGTAGGACACAAAATTCACCAAGAGTACATTTCCATTATATTACAGGTAGATCTTAAGCATTCTGTGTGTTTAGGTTGTCTTGCAAACCTAAAAATGTGGTCCTCTAAAATCTTATCAGATTACATGCAAGAATAATACTTTTTTTTTATAGTGCCAAAAAAATCTGAATCTGCTGATGTAGAAGAATCTAAAATTGGAAACGAAGAAAGTGATTTAGAAGAATCCTGTGTTGTACCTCACAGTCCTGTAGCTATAGATAAAAAGCCCATACCAATCAAATCACCCAAGGTAGGATATCAGATTTTGAGTTGACCTTGTGAATAAAAGTAACAATAAAAAAAAAAAAATGAACTAAAGCCTGATTGCTATAACTTGACCCTTAATGTTCTGGTAAGGGTGTTTGGGATGTATAATTGCGTGGCATGTTGTTTCAGTGAAACCTGGAATAATTCTTAAAAAGAAGCTTGTTGTAATGTGTTTTCAGCCTATGTAAAGATGTCTTCTCTAATTTTTAGATTGTTGATAATCTTAGATAAAGCTTCATTTCAAAATAAAATGTTGTGATGGGTTACCTTATCTTTTTTTGAATATTAATGTATTTGAAATTTTGTGTAATTTGAAATTTAGATAAGGAGTTATAAATAATATCAATACCAAGCTCTTTCCTGACTTTGAAGACTTTTCCTTTTTCTGACTCCCCTCCTAGTATTTTAAATTTGGACATGGTTTTACATGAAATAACATATTTTCAGTAATTACACCTTTTCAAACAATTTAATTTTAAACATTTTACCCTCCTGTTTTGCAGGATAAGTGGCAGCCACTTTTGAGTACAGTTACAGGTGTCCACAAATACAAATGGCTGAAGCAAAATGTCCAAGGCTTGTATCCACAATCTGCCCTCCTTAACACCATTGTTGAATTTGCACTTAAAGAAGAGCCTGTGGATGTAGAAAAAATGAGAAAATGTTTGTTAAAACAGGTAAACTTGATGAAAGTGGGCTTGCATGTATTAACGTTAGTAAGTTTACATAAGTATAATTTTTTTTTTCTCTTTCACAGCTGGAAAGAGCAGAAGTGCGTCTGGAGGGAATAGATACTATTCTGAAACTGGCAGCTAAAAATTTTTTGCTCCCCTCTGTGCAGTATGCTATGTTCTGTGGATGGCAGAGGCTTATTCCAGAAGGAGCCAATATAGGGTAAAACTTCTTGTTGCTTTTGCTTTCACAATTCTTCAGGAAACAAAAAAATGCTTATTTTTTTTTTTTTTCCTACGAAGGGAACCTCTTACTGACTGCTTGAAGGATGTCGATCTGATCCCACCGTTTAACAGAATGCTGCTAGAAGTAACTTTTGGAAAGTTGTACGCATGGGCTATTCAGAATGTCCGGAACATCTTGCTAGATGCTAATGCAAAATTTAAAGAACTAGGTGAATCTCACTTTGTTGCTCTTGTCTGGGGAAAAAACTTTTAAATTAATATTGTTGCTTTTTTTTTTTAAGTTTCCAATAATTAGGATGTTAAAATCAGTTCCTGCTGTTTGTTAATGAGAGTTACTTTGACTTTGTCTGTGTGTTGTCCCTACTGCCCTCCCACCTTGACCCCAGGTTAACTCATTTTTCAGTGTTTAAGAGTATGTTGGTGATTTCCAACAGGTGATTGATTACTCATTAGTAACCTTTTACCATTAAAATATAAATTACAAAAGGTTTCTTGGAATTTGAGCTTGTAACTTCTTAAAGCCAGGGAGGGAATGAAAAATGTTCAAAACCATCAATCAAATGAATCAACAACCTATTCTATTGTAGCTCCCAAATGTCAGCTGATGTTGTTCTTTATATTACTTTTGAATTAGGTCTTCAGCCTGTTCCCCTTCAAACAATTACTAATGAGAATCCAGCAGGACCAAGTCTCGGGACTATTCCGCAGGCACGTTTTCTGCTGGTCATGCTCAACATGTTGACGCTGCAGCACGGTGCCAATACCTTGAGCCTCCTCCTTAATTCTGGCATGCTGGCGTTGACGCAAACAACACTGCGGCTGATAGGTACGGGATCTCCTTGTTTATTACTTGGAAGAAAGCATATGCTTTATAAGTCTCTTGTATTTTTTTACCTGTTAGTGTATCCAAATTACAGAATGACTGTGCTGTTTAAAGGTAGTCCTTAATGCTATTTACCTTTACGCTTATACAAAACCACATCTGTAAGCACGATTGAGAAGGTTAATTCAACTGCAGCCTTTATTCAGTCACAACTTTTTTTCTAATAAGCCTTTGCTTTGGCCTTTCTTTGCTAAAATTTGGGTTACAGAGCAGTTTTGGTGGAAGCATTACAAATAAACTAAACTCAGAAATTTAAAATGAAAACATTAAAAATTGCCTACTCTCTACTCACTCTGTTTCATTTGTTCTACACATTAAAAAAGGTTCCCAGTCTGCAGATTTAAGCTAGAAGCTTTCTTTGTTCTTTTATAGGAAGTTCTGTGGGGTGTTTTGCCATGATTCCCATTGCCATGCTTTTTTTGGTTTTCTTAGAAAACAGCAAATATTTGTTCCTCTAACTTTTACTTAAGTAAAAGTTAGAGTCACAGATTTTTTTCAATAAAATTCTCTTTGTAGAACCATTTAGCCAATTGAGTCATCATTTTTCATGTCTCTCTTACTTGTCACTTATTTTTTTGTTCAAAATCAAGTATTTAAATTCCTGTGCATTCAAAATGATTATGTCCCAGTTTTCTAAAAGGTCATTTGATTTATCACCTGTTCAGTCAGCTTTCCTGTTTATTACTGCTTTTATGTTACAAAGTTCATGCACCTGAAAATTTATGGGGGACACAGGTACGTATAAAAACTTGTAGGTAGTTTTAAGTTTTTTCATGTTTTTTCCTCTTTAGGACCCAGTTCTGACAACATTGAGGAAGATATGATTGCTTCTTCTCATGGGGCTTCTGCCACAGTCTTAGAAGAGTCAAGAAAGGAAACTACACCTGTTCAGCTCCCTGTTTCTGGACCAGAGCTGGCAGCCATGATGAAAATTGGTACCAGAGTGGTGAGAGGCGTAGACTGGAAATGGGGTGACCAGGTACAATTTCTTTCATACAGGTTTGAGTGTGTTATAATCTAAAGTCTCTACTCAGTGGAATGTCTGTGAAGTTTCTGGTCATTCAAACTTGAAAGTCATTTTACTTTTCAAAAATGTTGAATTAAAGGTATGGGAATTTAGCAGGAAATAAACCCCCCTTGCATTTCAGCTGATCCTCAGAGATCAGAGGGACTGAACACACCTGGGCTTAATTTCTGGTTATAGACAGTTTAGCATTGTAGGTCTGTTTGAGTTTGAAAGAACGTGCACAAGCACAGGTGCACACATAGTGCAGTTTACCAAAGCAGTACTGTAGGTCTGTTTGATACAGTGAGTATCCGCATTCACAAATGGTGTGGTTAATTGAAGCACCAGAAAAGCAGGTTCAGGATTGCTGGTGATAAATGTCCTAACTGCAGAGTGTTAATATGCGTTGAGACAGGGAGTATAGTAACAGATATCTAAACTAACTAAATATATTTATTTTATATATATATGTGTGTATATATATATGCATAAAAAAACCTAATATACCCAGGTGTGCTCCAACACAGTTGGAGGCACAAAGCTCACCTAAAGGCTTTCCTTCAGAAGGAGAGGAGATACACAGTCTGTCACCACATCTTAAGTAGGCAGAGTTGTTTTCCCCCTCCAGCCCATTCTGCTCCTGAAACCTTCCTTTTATAATACAAATTTTAGCCTGTCCTAGTGGAATAGAACGATCCTGTTATAGATGGGGTTTGGTAACTTTGATCATACATGCCCCATGTTCTCCTTCATCTGGATCCCAAGGGGTGCATAAGTTGCCTAAGTTGTGTTAATGAGGGTCTTGGTTACTTTTGGTCAGAATTTATAGTTGATAGAAGAGGTAGAATAAACACTTTGGTCCTCCTCTGTCTACTGAGTTGGCAGCAGGGGCTCTCTGACCTGTATCAGGGAGTCCTTGTATGTGCCCTTATCTCCCCTAAAAAACCAGATTTATAACAGGGCTTGTTTTTCATGGGGGAGCATGGCTGTTGGCTGGTGCAGAGGCAAGAGGTGCAGAGGGTACTCTTCTGTGCCTCACTAAAACAACACTGGTCTGTGAAACCTCTGCTTCACTCCAGGCATCATTCAGTTGTTAGGCCTTGCTCGAGCCAGCTGCAAGGTAAACAAGAGGCTCACCTTGTATTTTTCCAACCCAACCTCATTTTTCAGTGTCTTAAAGCAACACTGCAATTATGACCATTTAGCACAAAAGACCTGGAGAATTAGCATAAAATATATTAATTATTTGTTTAGCTTCAGTTTTGGAGTTGAAAATTCTCATTTAGTGAGACTGTTCTGATTAACGGGAAGTTAGATCATTTGTTTACTACGATATTATAAATTTCCAACTATGTAGGACATACTATGTAAAACATAGTAAAATAGGTCTAAACATGCAGTTTACTGGTGTGATTTCTCTTCAAGATTGTGAAATGCTCTCCAACTTTATATGGCTATTGAAACATTGTTGAATGTTTACTACCTACTCCTTAGATTAGCAGCAAAAACCAGCAATTGCATTACTATTTTATGAATCTTGGATATGAATTAATGTTGTTGATTGTGTGACTTGAACCTTTCTGTTCCGTCAGGATGGACCCACACCAGGTTTGGGTCGTGTGATTGGAGAGTTGGGAGAAGATGGCTGGATTAGAGTGCAGTGGGATACTGGAAGTACAAATTCTTACAGAATGGGGAAGGAGGGAAAATACGATCTCAAACTGGCTGAGCCACCACCTGCAACGCAACCCACAACAGAGGATTCAGAAACTTAGGATGATTCTGGTAAAAAAAAAAAAAAAAAAAAAAAGAGAGAAAAAAGAAAAAAGTTATTTTTTCATACAAATGGAGGCACAGTTTTAGTTGAATTTCAAAGCTGATCTCTTGTGAGATGAAAAACTTCTCACAGGAGCAAGTGCTTCATCAAAGAAGATTGATTTAATAGGTGTACACTTCTGACCAGAATGTTCCTTAATATGACTACACTGTGAGAAAGGACGATAGAACGGATGGTATCAGATTTGCTGCATATTCAATGCCAAAGAGAACAGTATTAATAAATTGAAGTAGTTCCAGTTACATGTACGAGGAGGTATACATTTTAATATCTATTAATGCCATTCTGAAGTGAGTTTTTATATGTACTAATTATACACTTTTTCCCTATTCCTGGCACTGCCTTTAGAATTTCTTTTAAGCTGTGTATTGCTAGAGAATAACTTGAAAATATGTGCACAAAATATCTGATTTATATTTTGTTCTTGCAGTTGGAAATAAGGAATCTTCTTTCAGTCAAACCGTCTCAGAGGAAATGTTTATAAAAAATAATTCACATTGTGTTTGTTTCAGAACCTTTGTGAAATAAAATAACTCAGTGTTAATGTATTCCTTTACCTTTTGTGTCTCCCTTCAGAAGGAGAACAGGTTGAAAGGAATCTCCACCCTACTTCCATGATGCTGACGAGCACTGTGAACCTGTTGCAGACACTGTGTCTCTCTGCTGGTGTCCATGCTGAAGTCATGCAAAGTGATGCTACTAGGACTTTGTGTGGTCTCCTGCGTATGCTTGTGGAGAGTGGAACAATAGATAAATCAGGTATTTTATGTAGATGCAGTCTGATTAAGCTATGTGCTTCTGTTTTGTGCTTTGTTGTCTTGTAAGTTTGTAAATCTTTTGTTACTAGTTTTTAATCCTTTGAGGCCAAAGGTTTGAAAATGTGTTTTCAGAGCTTTAAAAATCCTACTTATTAAAGGCAATGTAAGTGATCTTGAGCATTCCTAGAACATAAACAATAAAAGCAGAAAAAATGCATGAGATGTGAATTGTTGTCTTAGACAATTAATTCTTAGCAACCTTTTTCTGTTTGACAACAGTATGACTAGGTATGTCATATTCTTTTTTTGTAGCTTCTTTGTAATTTCAGAAGTAAAGCTGTTAACAACTTTTAAATGAAAAAACAGTATAGTGATGAGAATGGTTTTAAAGGCATATTTAATAAAATTAATTGCAGACTCTAAAACTGAAATTAATAGTTCACGTAAAGACAGGGTAGTAGCTCAATATTCTAATTTGTGCAAAAAAGCCCCACATACCATATAGAGAATTATGTAGCTGGTGGAAAAGTCAACTGTTATATGTATATATTTTTTTTTTTTTTAGCTTCCTTGCCAAATAAATTAGTTTATAAAGAACAGCATAGGAGTTGGTGTACGCTGGGATTCATTCGAAGCATAGCACTCATGCCTCAGATGTGCAGCACTCTTAGTACATCTCAGTGGATAACTTTGCTAATGAAAATTGTTGAGGGGCATGAATCTTTCACTGCTGCTTCACTACAGAGACAGGTAATGTGTGTATTTCCAAATTACTTTGATAGGCAATAAAATGAGTAGACTTTAGTTGTCTTTAAAAAACCCACAGTGTATTTAAGAAAAAAACAAAACAGCAGGGAAATGTCCTTAAATCAGTTTTTAGTTAATTGAAAAAAAAAACCAACATTTTTTTTTTACAGTTAGCATCCACTTGTTTTGGATATACACCTATAAATTTTGAGTCTACGGGGTACTGCAGACTCTGTTGTTCTATTGAAAGCAGATAAAAGGTCCAAGCAGTGTTTCAAAAATGTGTTCCAGGAACTCCCATGTAACGTTTCCTAGAAGGTGAATAAAGAGACTTAACAGGAACATGCATAGGAAAAACACGCAATTTTATTAAAAGTTTTGTAATTTTGTATTAGCTACTGTCCCTCTTTCCATAGTAAACTGCTAATATTAATTATAATCTCTCTTAACAAGCTACATCTTTGCCTCTTATTTTGGTATTCTATTTCCCTTGTCCTCTTCCCCTTTTCTTATTTCTTCTTTTATTTTTCCTTTTTTTTTTTCCTTTTTTTTTCTTTTTCCATTCCACCTGGATACTACCTTTTTCATGAGACTGAAAAACAACCTTATTATGGAATAACTGTCAAGTTTCAAGGCTTGAGGATCAAAAGATCATCTTAATATTTTTCTTGTTAAGGCATCAACATTTTTTAACTAAAGTCTTGTGACATAGAGGCCTGTTCATTTTTGTGTGGTCTTCCAGCAAATTCTTGCCAGTATTCTTAATATGCTGAGACTTCTGTCATCACTCAGGACTTAGTACGGTAGAGTCATCTGTGCTGTTCAGGGAATACTTGAGAGAAATGATCATTCCTCATGTATCAGCACCTAACTTAATAGCAACAAAAACATTGAGACCTTGAAGTTCTAGAAAGACGTGTTGTTGACAGAAGTTTACAAGAAAAGAGTTTGCTGCACTGTTAGGTATTGTATCACTTGTATTGGTCTTCTGGGTAGAAGATGATGAAGCTCAAAACCTGAAACACTCTTATTCAGAATGTGCAACTCCATCTGCTCTTTGATACGGCAGTGCTGCACCTTCCCTTGTTCCTCATCCGTCCTGCACTGACTGTCTGGGTTTAGAGATATCAGCCTGTTCCTCTGCACTGTGTCAGAAGCCCTGGTTTCACGGGGATTGCTTTTGGATGTCACTGTGGTTGCTTTTTGTCCTCTTCTACCATTCAGCTTTGTATCTCACAAATTTTAACTATTATACCCTCATTGCAGAACGCTTGGAAATTTTCATGCTGAAATACATCTTAGTACTAACTTCTGAGTGTAGAGGCCAAACAAACCATCCCATTCCGTATTCCTATTTTTCCTGTATGTTTTAGTCATTTACATTGTTTCTCAGTGTGTCTTTGTCTCAAGTCCCGAATATTGAAGAGATTGGATTCACTAATATAATGTGCCAGTAAGCTTGTACTGACTCTGAACTGTCACAACTTCTTTTAAAATATCCCATAGCAAACCGAAGATCCATAACTCTGTAATTTCCACAGCTGGAAACAAATCAGCATTGTAGAAAGAACTACAAAGGAAGGCTAACTTAAAGAATAACATTGTTCTGTACTTAATGTGTTTGAAAATTTCTTAAATATTTTGTGACTTAAAATAGAAAAACATTAATTTTGTTCTCTTTTTAGATCCTTGCTGTACATTTATTGAAAGCCGTACTTCCATCCTGGGATAAAAATGAAAGGTCAAGGGACATGAAATTTCTTGTGGAAAAACTGTTTGGATTTTTAGGGAGCCTACTTAGTACTTGTTCTTCAGATATCCCACTACTCAGAGGTAGAGGAATTTTCCCTCAGTAGCTTATTCTTATGTATGGAAAGTGTGGGCATTAAACTGATAACCACTGTGCAATTGCTTTGTCTTTGCAGAATCTACTCTGAGAAGGAGAAAGGCCAGGCCCCAAGCATCTCTAACTGCCACTCATAGTAGTACTTTAGCAGAAGAGATAGTGGCACTGCTGAGGACGCTCCATTCGCTCAGCCAGTGGAATGGACTCATAAACAAGTACATCAACTCTCAGCTAACCTCCATCACCCACATCTTTGCAGGAAAACAGTCAGAAGGGGTAGTTTCCACGTTTTAAAATAAGCTCATTTTTATAGCAATATTTGTTTTGAAATTATAAGCACTAAATGTAAACAATATTAAGCTTAATTTTGAAACCATTTTTCTATTTTTATATATATTTGTGCTATAATTTTTAAGTTGAAATATGTGTGATTAACTTTGTATTTTAAAGCAGATAGAAGTGTATGTTTTCTCCCTACAGTTAAATTTTATTGTTCTCTGTTAGGCTGTGTTGGATGACTACTTTCCTGACACTGAGAATCCAGAGGTGGGAGCCCTAATGGCAGTCTTGGCTGTGATTGGTGGCATAGACAGTCGCTTGAGACTGGGTGGACAAGTAGTTCATGATGAATTTGGAGAAGGCACAGTGACACGTATCACCCCAAAAGGGAAAATCACTGTACAGTTCTATGACATGCGGACATGTAGAGTGTGCCCTCTGAATCAACTGAAACCAGTAAGTGCAATTAAAGTATTTTTTCTTCATTGGGTAAATTGACATTTAATACATACAATGCTCTGAATGCATCTATGCATCTATGATGGTCCTCATGCAAACCTCTGTAGGGCTTTTAAATCCCATCCTCACTTGTTGAGGAGGTGAAAGGAGGAGGGATTTAAGCTGAAGTTCAAACTTTGATTTGAGGTAAAATCCCAAGTATTGTGATTTATAGCTGTTACATAAGAGGAGCTTACTTGCATTTAACTTGATTTGCTAACTAATGTAGAAAGTCTTGAGTGTTTTCATTTGAATCTTAATTTGATTGATATGGCATTAATGATAGTGTAGGCCACGTGCCTGATCTGCCTCAGAGACTGCAGTTCTTCCTTTTTCTGACTCTGTCCTGCTTTTTAACCAAGTAGACCTGCAATTGTGTGGTACAATACAGGCTTAGGAGCTGTGTAGGGAATAGAAATCCTCTCTAGTTGTTCCTGGTCAAGAGCAGTAAGACAAATGTTACTTTTCTTCTTGGGTTAATAACTAATGAAACTTTTGAATGATTTTGTAAGATTATTGGCAAATGCTTACCTGTTTTTTTTGTTTTGTTTTTTGTTTTTGTTTTGTTTTGTTTTATCTGGTTCTTTCCTCACTGTTTAGCTTCCAGTTGTGGCTTTTAATGTGAACAACTTGCCTTTTACTGAACCTATGCTATCTATTTGGGCTCAACTAGTAAATCTGGCTGGAAGTAAAATAGAAAAACAAAGAATGAAGTCTCCAAATCAGGGTCTTTCAGGTACAACTGGGGGCTTTTTGTGATTCGTTTTGTTTGGAAGTAGATAGACGTACTCTGGGAAAAGTACTGGTAACAGCAAACATAATAAGAAAAAGGGTTTCCTAAAACCTTACATTTTTTTCTTAGTCGGCATTGAATAATATGCACTTATGAGACGAGTTTAGCTAGAAGGTCAATTGCTCTGCGTTGTCAGTGGAGTAGCTTTTCTTCCTTTAATGAGAAAATGTAAATAAGGCTAGGGGCAGAACTTCTTGTATTGAATTTTTTAAAATATTGGATCCGTATAACATCTCAATTTACTGTGCTGTATATCAACTGCACAATTGCCCAATGTGAAAGATAGGAAGGCAGTGTTTTTAATATGATGGGTCATACAGTGTATGCTGACTTGCAATCCATGTGCTGTTCAAACTGTCTCATATTATTGGTATTTCACAAACCTTCACACAGTGAGTTAAGATGTAAACTGATGTTTGGATAAGTTGTATGGATGATAACTTCTCTAACACAAGAGATTTCTAGCACTAATGGCTGCTTAATATTTGTGATAGGTCAAGTTGATCTGGATCTACTGCGATGCCAGCAATTAAAGCTGTACATACTGAAAGCAGGAAGAGCTCTGCTTTCTCACCAGGATACCCTAAGGCAGATCTTATCTCAGCCAGCTGTTCAGGAGTGTGCATTAAATCCTGCAGGTATTCTGAAATGCAACTTGACTGTGCTCCTGTTTGTTTAGAATGGTAGACAGCATGTGTGACCATAACCTTTGCTAGTGGCAGTTGGAGGGTAGAAATTTCAGCTTGCCCTCTAAAGACTGAAAATTAAAATTTATGAATTTTTTAACCACCTATGTTAAAAGCATTTTGACTTTTTAACTTGGGTTTTGAAGATGAAGTAGTTCAAATGTTTGAAGCTTGAAATACTGGCATTAGCTAAATTTGTAGGTCTGCTGTAGTTAGTAAGCTTTGTAAGTGGTTTTAAAATACTTGACAGTTTTTTGCAGTGGTTTCCTTTTCCACTTTAAAGTTTAAAGTGTTAGTTTTCAATTGGCTATTGCTTTTTACATCAAATGTTTTGCAGTTTCCAGTGAAACAAGTACTGGGATACAGTGTCTTAAGAATAATCTTAGAAGGACTTTAAGGAATTGTAGTTCTTATAATTTGAATTAGTTCTTATATAGATGCATTTTACATTAAATACAATAGCTCTGTCAGCTTTCAGGATAGCTATATGAGGCCTTTAGAGTTTATATTAATTCCTTGGAAGTTTGTGAATGTTGTAATACATTTGATTTATTCCTGTATTTCTGTGGGTTTTGTTCAATTACCAAATTTTAAGTCAAGAGAATCATGAAGGTTTTTTTAGGAATGGAACGTGATTTTGCTTCTACAATAATTTTATAAGGGCAAAAACTCCTAGCACTTCTTTTTAATCAGAAGAACGTAACTACATGAGAACTATTAACTGTTTTATTGTTGTTTCAAATAAGACTTTCTTTTGTTGGAGTTAATAAAAAGAAAGACCACTTTCTTGAAGTAGTCACAGAAAAGATCTAGGAAACATGAATGTTTATGCCAGCAAGAATACAAAGTTCAGTAAGAAAGTTGCAGAATTGTGAGCAAATTGATTCAGAAAAAGTGTCCTCTTTTAAAGGGACAATGACCTCGCATAGGGAGCTCTTCTCAGTAGGTCAATCATGGGGGAAATAACCCAATCCAGAAAGTATGCACCATGGTTTTGGGATCATTGAGACTGTTGGTTTTCTGTATTAAATGGTTTATTCCAGAAGGACCTCTTTATTATAATCTTATTGGAAAAAATGTGGACTCAGAAGATCCTTATGCAAATACATTGTCCACTGAGTATTTTCTGCTAGATATGCTCTAGGTATTTTAGTAAGTTTGCAGTTTATCTGCAGATTTCTTGTTTGCTTTCTGTGTATAAAGATGGTGACACACATGGTTTAATCTTAAATACATGATTCCTATGAAGAAGAAATATGTTAAAAATAACAATATGCTTGATCAACCAGTAGGCCTCAAAATAAGTCTCCTGATTGATTCATGTTACATGGTTTTGGTTAAAATAATGTTTTTGTTTCAAGAGGATGGAGCAGTTGCCTCTCCCGACATAGGAGATATGTCTCCTGAAGGACCTCAGCCTCCCATGATTCTTTTACAGCAACTTTTGTCATCTGCTACACAACCATCACCTGTGAAAGCAATATTTGACAAACAGGAGCTTGAGGTAAAGTCTGTGCTTTCTTCTAAGTAACCTAATAAATGACTCCTTATAATTCACGTTCTAATTGTAACTTATTAAACTGTAGATTTAAAAAAGTGACACTGAACCCTTTTTGGCAAATAACCTTTAATTTCATGTGTACACACATACACACACACCACATATGCTTGCCTTACTTTATCTGATTTATTCTCATTTAGGCTGCTGCTTTGGCAGTATGTCAGTATCTGGCTGTAGAGTCTACGCACCCTTCAACTCCACTGTTTGAAGACTGCAGCTCTAGTGAAGCTACAACACCCATCACAGTACAACATATCCGACCCACAAAAGTGAAGAAACGCAAGCAATCTCCAATTCCACCCCTCCCCATTGTAGTTCAACTTATGGAAATGGGATTTCCTAGGAAAAACATAGAATTTGCACTAAAATCTCTGTCGGGAACCTCTGGAAGTGCTTCTGGATTGCCAGGTATTTTATTTGGTTAATTTTATGATATTAGAAGGAGAAGGAAAGTTGCAAGCAGAATAAAACAGTACTTTGGAGGTAGCAATTGTTATTCTTTGAATGCTTTCTTAACAAGGTCAGAGAATCCCTTAGAGACAGAGTTTGTTTTCTGTATTAGGAGTGGAAGCCTTAGTTGGCTGGTTGCTGGATCATCCCGATGTTCAAATTATGGATCTCTCTGATGCTGATACTATCTCTGATGAATATTCAGATGAGGAAATAACAGAGGAAGTGGAAGAAGCTGAAGCTGCTTGTCCTGTGGCAAGTATCAACTTACGAAACCTGTTATGCTAGCTAGCTGCAAATTTGATAATTCTTTCCTTTTTGTGAAAATGGTTGAGAGTAAAAGGACATTCTGCTGTCTCAGTCTTTCAGAACAGTAACAGGAATCACGTTTGCCTGCCCTGTGTTTACCTTTACAATGCCTACTGAGTGTAATAGCTTCAACATGAATTTACATTATTCCTCTCTTTACTTTGAGGAACTGTTTCAGTAACGATTTTTCAATAAAGTGACATAGGTTCCATTTTTCTGTTTATTCTTAAAGTAGTTACCCTGAGTTTTCCTGCACATGTGTGATTTTGTAATTGAAAGAAATGCATTGTATTTTCAATGAAATTAACTCGACTGTGACTTCTGATATCTTCATGCGTATTGCAGTGAGAAACTGATATATGTTCCCTGTAATGAAAAAACCCCAAACATCTAATGCTCAAAGCAGAACAAAGTTTTCTGAAAATTCTCCTTACAGCTGACATGCAGTAGTTAAAGTTAATCAAATCTCAAAAAGAATAATTTCTAATAGCTATGATCTTATCTTTTGGGTGTTTTTGTTTTTGTTTTTTTTAGCTTGTTTTGCTAAAGGAATGCTTTAGATCTCATTGTGTTATATATAAAAAAAAATTAGTGTGCTTTAGGTTAGAGATTACCCTTTACTTTGCTTTTTTTGTTTTTTCTCCTCTCTTAACAAGTAGCCTAAGAAGTGGAACATGAAAGTATATCTGCAAGGCTGAGTAGTGTACTGACAAATCCATTTTGTTCTGATTTTCCTTGGCAAACACATTTCATAAAAGCAACTTGAAGCTTGTTTCACACATTTGAAAATATGCATCTGCATTCCTGGCCAAATAATTTTGGAAAGTAAACTTTAATTTAAAGTAAAGTAGATCATAAATGTTACACCTATAGTGAGTTGAACCTGTTGAAGTTTTTTTCCATTTTGGCATCCAGCTTGAATATTATATGTGTTTATTTTTGTTGGATTATTTTCAGTCTTTGCTAGCAATTTTATTTCTCTGAATTGAAAACAAATTTTGTAATTGTTATGTATTTATTTTGGATTTTTTTTCAGTCAAGTGGTGCTGTGGTGACAGAGACCCAGACCTATAAGAAACGAGCTGATTTCTTAAGTAACGATGATTATGCTGTGTATGTGAGGGAAAATATTCAGGTAAGTATGATGATCAAAAGCTATATTGAAACTACTTTCTGTGTGGTACAAAAGTCTTTGTATAACAATTGCATTCTATTGTCCTTTTTTCTCTAGGTGGGCATGATGGTTAGATGCTGCAGAACCTATGAGGAGGTTTGTGAAGGAGATGTAGGCAAAGTTATTAAACTGGATCGAGATGGATTGCATGACCTGAACGTACAGTGTGATTGGCAACAAAAGGGTGGTACTTACTGGGTCAGATATATTCATGTTGAGCTTTTAGGTAAGTGCACTGCTGACTGCTTTTTGATTAAAAAAGTGAACGATAGACTAAGGAAAACTTATTTTTGAAGGGGGAAAACTCACTCACTGTGCATTTATTCTTTCATCTGCTAGGATTCCCACCACAGAGTTCTGCCTCTCATATCAAGATAGGTGACAAAGTGCGTGTGAAAAGCACTGTTACCACACCCAAATACAAATGGGGCTCAGTTACTCATCGAAGTGTGGGAATTGTCAAAGGTAATATATATTCAAAATGGGATATAGGGAGGTAATAAAGCTCAAAACCATGCAGACTTTTTTAAATACACATGTTAAAATGACAATGTTTTGTGGAATATTGCATGATGATAAAGAATATAGAATACATTTGAAGTCTGTGACAAATTTAGACATGTACTGTGTGGCAGCACGTTTTGTGCTTTTTCGCCACTTTATTCACGTACAGTAAGTCTTTAAGCATCTGTGCAGCTTTCTGTTCTCATTTATACTTTGGAAGAATCACAAATGGTTTTCTTTTAAGAAGTAAATCTAACTTGGAGGCTCATAAAGAAGTGACGAGAAAGTGGGATGCGCTAGTGTCAAGCTGTAAGGGATGTTATTGAAGTAATCTTTGGAGCATAGGCTCTTTGAAGAGGTGCAGATTTTGGTCACACTGTATTTGTGCTTAGAAGTACACTCTTGCTGGGAACTGTTTCTAAAAAAATAAATGAAAAAACAGGAGCAGAAGAGTTCAAATAAAAAACTATTCTAAGCACATTTGGTTTCATTTTATAGAGATTTGCAACATGTATTTTCTCCATGTTTTTGTCACAGCATTTAGTGCCAATGGAAAAGATGTTATTGTAGACTTTCCTCAACAGTCTCATTGGACTGGCTTATTGTCAGAAATGGAATTGGTCCCCAGCATTCATCCTGGAGTCACGTAAGTGGTGATTTTTGCTTAATGTATATAGGTTATTCTTTACCTTACTGTCTTGATTATATTGTCTTGTCTCATGTTACAATTAACTTGTACCATGTATATTTACTTGTTATTCTCTTGTCAAATCAGATGTGATGGCTGTCAGATGTTTCCTATCAATGGGCCTAGATTCAAATGCAGAAACTGTGATGATTTTGACTTTTGCGAAACCTGTTTTAAAACCAGGAAGCATAACACTCGACATACTTTTGGCAGAATAAATGAACCAGGTAAGTTTCACAATCTAAGTGTATCTTAGATTAATTTAAAATGCATTTCAGTTGTTTTTAAAAAGACAATTTTAAATTTCAGCTCCTTATCCCAATGAAGTTAGTATTCCAACTGGCCCCTTTGGCAACAAAACATTTTTAGCAGGTCATAATACTGCTACAATTTTATATGGTGGATCATAATAAAACATTAATCCTTAAGCCTTTTTTTTAGTGTTAAAAAGTTTTAAAAATATGTGACAATAACTGTTCATGTCAGAATGGCAGTCTCAACTACACAAAGAATAAAATGTGTGATTCTGTAATCCTCTTGCCTTTTGCTCTCAGCCTAAATGGAGCTGAATGGAATCCTCATGATGGCAGGTGCAGCTGGAAATACCTTAAATACCTTCTTGTGTCTCACTTGCTCTTTAGCAATTTTGCCTGTCAGTATGTGAGGCTGTTGCCTCATTTCCCTTGTGATGTGGAGACTCCAGAGAAATGTGATGGGAAAGGGAAACCTTTTGAACCTGATTTTTTTATGTTTCTGGGGCAAGAATAGGTGCAGCCATTTTAACTCCAAAGCTTTGGCGGTTTGCATTATTATGTAAAACTTATCTCACACTTGCTTTTAGTTCTTTTCTCTCCACCTGTCTAAAAATCAGTCTGATCCCTAGTATTTTCAAGTTGATGCTGTCTTCTGGACTAAAGCTCTTCATATTTATGCAAAACCAGTATAATTGGTTTGGAAAATGAATAAAACTGATTCCCACTAGAGAGCATGAACATGCATTGCGTGTGTATGATGTCTTGTCTAAAGGGCAGGAAAGCTAGTCTGTTCAGTCAGTTGATATGATTGTACAGCTAGTGTGGTGTGAATCTGTAATCCTTGCCAAGGACAGGATAGAGGAATAACAATATTCTTTTAGTCAAGCTTTCTAGAAGCTACAAAATCCATAAAGAGAAATGGAAGTGAGTTTTTGCAGCCAGGAAATCTACAATTCACTAAACCACCTTCTTCTGGAACAAGATTTGAATTTTTGAGTGTTCCAACATAGCTATTTCTATTTTTCTGTGAGGGATTTTTGTTGAGGTTTGGTCGCACATTTTTATATGCTATATTGGTGTAAAAAATTCATGTGCTGTACGCCTGAGTTTTGAATTATGTATCATAAATTTTGATCTGTTTTAAAAGGAAGGACCTTTTTAAGTAGCTGCCTAGTCAAGAACTTGTAAACTTGAAATGCCTTAAAAAAAAGAAAGACTATTGTGTACTGCTGTATAGTATCACCATACCAACGTGACCTGCTTCTGTGTTCTAAATTTAGACTACCTACCTGAAATCTTTGATTTGTTGTATTTTCTTTCACATTGCTTATGGGTTTCATAGAAACCATTTTCTTTGAGTGGTACATGCTTAATGTGTCATTTAACCATGCAGGTCAGTCTCCTGTGTTCTGTGGACGCTCTGGAAAGCAGCTGAAGAGACGGCACAGTAGCCAGAGGGGAATGTTACTGGATGATTGGTCAAGGATAGTTAAGAATTTGAATGTCTCATCCTCTGTGAATCAGGCTTCACGTCTTATTGATGGCAGTGAGCAGTGCTGGCAGTCTTCTGGTTCGCAAGGAAAGGTAAATTTAAGCCCTACCTGGTTTATTCTAGCATACTTCCTGCTTAAGAGGAAAAGTATTTACCTTAGTGAAATGCATTTGTTTGTTACCTTTGTGTAAGGTAGAAGAATGGTAAAAACAGACATCTAAAGTACAAAACTGTTTCTTCATAATGAATGTGACTATTTTTTTTTTAAGCTGTGCATCATCTTTCTGGTTATACAATCATACAATGGTAAGGTTGGAAGGGACCTTAACGTTCTAAGCTGACCGCCATGGGCAGGGTTGCCATTTACTAGATCAGGATGCTCAGGGTCCCATCCAAACTTGTTTCGAATGCTTCTAGGGATGTGACATCTAAGCTTCTTTAGGCAACCTGTTCCAGTGCTTCACCACCCTCTGAGTAGTGAATTTCTTACTAACATCTAATCTAAACCTGACTCCTTTGTCCAGATAATTTATTAAAAATGTTGTTCCTTAGTTTATGGTTTGCCAGTTTTATTGGCCTGCAGCAACACTTTGTGGCCAGCCTAGGCACCAGGTTTTGCAGCTAGGTGTCTGTTCTAGTGATGTTTTGATGATCTCTTGATGGCCATACTGAGAATATCCCCAGACACCCTTCCTTCAGGTTTTCTACAGACTGTAACCTAAGATTTATATCTCATTTCTTGACCTCCAGTGGTACTGTGCTTTCTGTCTTCTCGATGGTGTTGGTCTTGTCTGAAATAAATCTTTTGCTGTTTCTCTTGTATTTGGAGGTAGGACAAGTGAGACGTTCACAAGGTCATTTTCCTTTGGCCAGTTTCCATGTATTGCAGCTATTGTGTGTTATTCACAAATGTTTATCGTTCTTTCTCCAAAAACATCACATGCATATTCTTGTTAACTGTATGGTGGTCCTAACAATACCATCCAAAAATGAAATTTTGTGTTTCTCCTAGCACTGGATTCGCTTGGAGATTTTTCCAGATGTTCTTGTTCACAGACTAAAGATGATAGTGGACCCTGCAGACAGCAGCTACATGCCCTCCTTAGTTGTAGTTTCAGGTATGTGTATGTTCTCTGAGAAGTCCAGAAACTTTTTTTTTTGTGCTCAACAGTGGGTATTTACCTGGTTTCAGTTAACATAGTCATCTATTTAACATGTGCAGTGCCTGTTTCTGAAACAAACACCATGCCCTAAAATGTTTTTCTTTCCATGTTTTGTTTTCTAGGGGGTAATTCCTTAAATAACCTTATAGAGCTAAAGACAATCAATATAAATCCTACAGACACCACAGTGCCTCTTCTCAGTGATTGTACTGAAGTAAGTGAAGTTTGTGTGAGAATTACTCATGTGCAAAAGAAAAATACTGTGCTGCAAGAGATGGATGAAAAGCACTGTTTTGATTATTAAAGCATGGTATTTTATTTTTCCTCGAAATAAGCAGTATTTCTGGCACTTTAGTAAAGTTATTCTCTTAAGTTTTACAATAATCATGGTGTAACTCTATAATAGTAATGATATTTTAGGGGGTTTTTATGTAAATCAGTATATCTATGAACCAAGAAGACATTGCAATAAGCTTAAATTTATGGATAATTTTGAATGGCAGTTCTGATATTTTTTGAGTAACAGCAAAGAGAAATGCCTAATAAACTTCTATGAGATTGGAAGTGAAAAAATATTTCTCAAATGAGTGAGTCCATATGTTTATCATAAAGTATGAATTTAGAGCTCAAAAGCCCAGTTTTTAAAGTTACAGATTCATTTTAAGGTGGTAAAGTCAAGCAAAAGTTCTAATTCTTTCCTATGCTTTATAAAGTTACATAGAACCCAAAAGATGGCAGTACAGGTTTTTTTTTCTTCTTAGTACCACAGGTATATTGAGATTGCAATCAAGCAGTGCAGAAGCTCTGGAATCGATTGCAAAATACATGGCCTCAGCATCCTGGGACGTATACGTGCAGAGGATGAAGATTTGGCTGCAGTCCCTTTCCTTGCTTCTGATAATGAGGAAGAGGATGATGATAAAGCTAACACTGGGAGGTAGGTAACTACAGTGGCGGGGGCAGGGGAAAATGGTAAAGAACCTTAGTGTCTGTATACTCTTGTAATCAGGACATTGTAGTAAGACCAACTTAAGTTGAAGTAACTTAAGCTTGAATGGTAGTAAAGGGAAATCAGTTTTATTGGAATTGTAAGTAGATACTTTGTCGATAAATAAGTGCTTTAAGATTATCACACTGCTGAGGTGGTGCCATTTTGTACAACTCATACACTTCTGCAGTATCCTTGGAGTAGAAAACTGAGCTAAAAATGTTCAGCAAAATATTTAGTTTTTTTTTTAAATGCAAAAGTGTAGTTTGAGTCCTGAAAGTGTTCCAAATTGAAAACAATCAGGAAATACAGTAAAAAGGTACCTATGCTAAACATGCTGTTTGCTAAATTGAATTTATTTTCTTTTCTGAATACTCTCAGTCTTGTTAGAAAGAAGGCAGCTGGGCTTGAATCAGCAGCTACAATAAGAACCAAAGTTTTTGTTTGGGGACTGAATGACAAAGACCAGTTGGGAGGGCTAAAAGGCTCCAAGGTATGTTTGTTGTTTTCATATTTCAGTACAAAAGAAAAACAGAGAAAAATTAAATATACAAGTCTCACACAACTTAAAATTCATTCATATTTAATCAGAATTTTACAGTTTATTACTGAAAGCTACGAAGAGTAGGTTTCAGTGGCTTTTTACTGTTCAGACATATAGATGTTTGCTGGATGGAAAATTGAAAATAATTTGCATTTTGGTTGTTACTCTGAAATTTCCTTCAAGTTTTAGCAGCCACTCAATGATTTATTTTAGATGATAGTGAAGTATTTTTTCTAAAAATATAAAACACTGTACATATTCTGTTCCTTTTGTGTTTGCATGCATAAAATGAAGATACTGGTGAACTTTTCTATGTATGACGTGTACCTGGAAATGGTACAATCATCAGAAAAGAAACTTGAATTCTGATCTTTTGATTGGTTTAACTTGATTGTTATTCAGTGTAATTCAAGAGGAATTTCAGTCCTGTGTGCAGGCATTTACACATGATTTTTAATACAATGCAAGATAGGAGATACATGGTAAATTCTTAATCAATTTAAGATACCATTAATCTGTAAATTACGTTGAGAGCATTTCTTCAATTTTGTTGTGAATGTATACTCTTGTATCCATAGAATGCCTTTCAAGAAACAAAACATGAATCTTTCCTCTATTCTTTGGTTTTCTCAAGAAAACATTACTAAAAGAAAGTCCTTTTTTATGTTAAATTTAATTTTTTCTCAGATTTTGTATTTATCATAGTATTAAATGCCTTTTTTTGTTTTCTGTCTTTTGCCTGATACATATTAATGGGTATGTGTTTAACTGGTTTATCATGTAAGAGTTCTTCTTATTCAAGTTATTGTAATGATTTTTATTCCCTGTCTGCTATAGATAAAGGTTCCTTCCTTTTCTGAAACCCTGTCTGCCTTGAATGTTGTGCAAGTAGCTGGCGGATCCAAAAGCCTTTTTGCAGGTAGTGTAAGTTTGCAATAAATGCAGTTATCTAAGGGCAGAAACAGATTTCCAGTTGTGAAATGGTAATGGTGTTTCCAACTTTCTTCTTCATTTTAGTGACAGTAGAGGGTAAAGTATATGCCTGTGGAGAAGCCACAAATGGAAGGCTGGGTTTAGGAATATCTAGTGGAACTGTGCCTATTCCCCGCCAAATCACAGCTCTCAGTAACTACGTGGTAAAGAAGGTGGCTGTTCACTCAGGTACTGACTATGGCTATGCTTACGTATGTAAATGTAATATAATAAGCCTGAGAACAGTTGCTTTGCAATTTTCTTGGGTCCTGTGATGCCCCAGTATCACATATCAGATTTTGTGTTTATTAAATAAATACAGGTTATTAAATTTCTGTCTGTTGCATGCAATATCAGGTTAAATCTAATGGTTCTGTTATTAAAATCTATGAATTTAGACCATACGTGTTTTCTTATCTGCTGGAAGTTCACTTTGGTAATTTTGTTTTTTTCTGATTCAGAGAAAGTGTTTTCATTTTTTAATACTGCTAAATGATGGGTTTGATTTTTTTCCTTTTTTTTTTCCTTGCAGCACTGAAAATAGAAAATTGAGTGATTCTTTCTTTTTTTTTTTTTTTCTTTTAACGTGCCAGGAAACCTACGTTTAAAAGTTTTGTATTTTAAATTAAATCACATAAAAACCTGAAGAAAATAAGTAATGTGTATGTGGTTGAAAGGCTTGTACAGTTGCATTGTAGAAATACAGCAATGTCAAATTGTTGCTAGATCTGCTGCCTGCTTGAAAGCGCAAATTTGAATTTTTGTTTACACTTTCAGGTGGCCGACATGCTATGGCATTAACTGTTGATGGAAAGGTGTTTTCATGGGGTGAAGGAGATGATGGAAAACTTGGTCACTTCAGTCGAATGTAAGGATATCAAATTTGTATTTCATTAAGAGAAGATTTGTGTTTCATGTTATAACACAACTGACCACCTCTGTAGACAATAATGGGATTTTTAATACAATAGGAATAAAAATATGTCCTGTAAGAAGACTTTTTCTGCTTTTTCATCATTGCCAATTGGTATATGCCAATTTATGGTGTAGTATTTGTAGCACTCTTCAGTCACTTAAAAGGGAGTCATTCAATTTGTATAATACTTGGAAACACACTTTAGTGGATTAAGTCTTGAGTAGTATTTTCATATGTCACTGATGAAATTGCATGGTTTTGGACAAATGTTTTGTTATTTTTATAAAGTAAGGTTTTCAGAGGTGCCTTGAGGAGTAAACCCATAGCAGTTTTACATTCCTGAGCTGTAACAGTTCATAATATAAGCCTGTCAGAGTATTTTATAGCCCTTTTCTTTAGACTTCGGTTCACAAACTTGTTAGCCAGAAATAAATTTCTTAAACTTTTCTGTAATGCATAGTTTAATCCTCCACAGGACAGCTTTGAGAAATATTTGATTTTCTCAGGATTTTACTTTGTATGCACCCACAGAACAGTATTTTGAAAGAAAAAAACCTGATAAACAAAGCCCATGGGAAAGTCTTTTGTCATTCTGATACATTTTGAGGACCTGCTCATAATGCATAAAAAATTATGGTACCCCACTTAGATGAGTAATAGTTTAAAACAAATACAGATTCATAAGGGTGTGTGTCAGACTAATGAAAAGGGAAGGCCAGATGAGAGCAGTATTGTTTATTGTTCGACTGTCTCCTGTGTTCTGTAATTTTATTAAAAGTGAAATTTGGAACTCTTAGGGAATTTCATGGCAGCAAATTTTCCGGAGGCCCTGCATAATCTAATAGAACCTTAATAGTTGCTCTGATGCACAGTCAATATTATAAAATCATCAGTTGAATATTTTGCCTGAATTAAGAGAATATTGTAAATATATGAATAGTAAAAGTTTCCAGTTTTGGTATAGAAGCCTAACACTGAATTCTAGTTATGAGTTCTCTCTTGTAAAGAGCAAAGTTGGAATGGGAGCATCATCTCTTAATCTTACTGTCTGTCTACTAACAAATCACTCACTTTGGGCAACAACAGGATACTGGTTTTACTTTCTATTATGCACTAACTGATTCATCACTTTGGTATTTTGTCTTTGTCACCTAAGTTTTGTAGCATGTACATAAAATATTTCTTGCAATAAACTTTGAAGTACATTAAAACAGCATAAACTTTATAATACATCTTGGAATCATAGTGTTGGATCTTGAGATTGCTATTAGTTATCACACAAAATTTTAGGGGTTATGAAGGTTGGAGTATGTTGTGCAACTGTTTCATAATTAACACAAAGAATTTGTTGTTCATTTTCTCTAGGAACTGTGATAAACCCAGGTTGATAGAAGCATTGAAAACCAAACGCATCCGTGATATTGCCTGTGGCAGTTCCCACAGTGCTGCTATTACCTCTAGTGGTGAACTGTATACGTGGGGTCTTGGAGAATATGGAAGACTAGGGCATGGAGATAATACCACACAGCTGAAGCCTAAGATGGTAAAATAAATATTTCTTGTCTCTGATGAAATGCAAATGTGTTTAATAAATGATAACATAAAGCTAAAAGACATGAAAGCAGTGCAAAGACATTGTTTTGGAGTGATCTAAATTAGATTTTGGTATACCTATGTCTAATAACAGTAAAGCTACTTCAGAAAGGCCAAAAAGATACAGTCTCTTTCTTGGGAAATGATATAAAATTGCTGGTGCTGTTTTCAGCATTCATGTCCTGCATCTACTGTGACACATACCTGGAAGCTGCTGCTGTAGCGATGTTGTATTTTGAGCGAGCATCGCTTGATAGTTCTTTGACCAGGCTGGGCACAATGAAAAAGATTAGTCGTAAGACCTTGTAAACATTTGTAAGGTTTTAAAACACAATTTCTTTGAAACTTCTTGCTTACTCCTGTTTTGTAGGTTAAAGTGCTCCTTGGCCACCGAGTCATTCAGGTTGCTTGTGGAAGCAGAGACGCTCAGACTCTTGCTCTGACAGATGAAGGTACGAGTATCTTGTTCCAGAAGCTTTCTAGCACGTGGGAATACTGTGATCATTGTTTGACCTGAAATTTGGTGTTTGTTAGGTTTGGTGTTTTCCTGGGGTGATGGTGATTTTGGAAAACTGGGCCGAGGAGGAAGTGAAGGATGCAACATTCCTCAGAACATTGAAAGGCTGAACGGCCAAGGAGTTTGTCAGATTGAGTGCGGTGCGCAGTTCTCATTGGCACTGACCAAGTCAGGAGTGGTATGGACATGGTATGTTGCATTTGCCAGGAAGTACTAACAAAGCAATTGCTAAGTATTTGCTGTATTTACTGCTATTCAACTGTCTTAACTTCTTTTGTGCCTTATCTGCGCACTCTGACTTGTAAATTGGTTGCTCTTTGAGATGAATTTTCTGTTCAATTACTCTAACACTGTCTTATGGCGTGCTGAGTTGTGTGTTGTATTCTCTTAGAATGCCAGGGTCTTATGGAATTAGTGGAGGAAGGGGAAGATCATTCTCTCTTGGTCACGGTGGAACATGCAAAGGAATGTTAATTCAAGACTTTGGAGTGGAGTGGGGAAAAAGAGAGCCTGAGAACCGTAGTGGAGTACATAGCCTACAGCTAAAGCAGAGGCTGAGAGTAAGCATGCAGGGGAGTAAGGAAGAAAGCTGAAGTTCAGAGCATATGGGAAGAGCTTCCTTGGAAACACAGGAACTCTGTGGAGCTTGTTGCTGCTCAGAAGGCCACTGAGTTGTCAGTAATGGTGCGTTGAAGCAAGAATTGGTAGGAGATAATCACAGAGTTATTCAGAAACATTTTTATTTTTTACTATTTGCCTGCTTGCTTCTGCTTTATTTTGGACACAAATCTGACTTTCTGAAATTGAAACCTTTCTATGAAATGTAAGAACTTAATGCATGGCAGATCAGCTTCAGATCTCTAACAGAAGAAAGGTCTTACCCCATCCTCATGTTATAGGACTGGCCCATCTGATTTTTATCAAAGCTAAATAGATTTAAACCAATCATTTCTGTTGTGTTATTCTCCAGGGGTTGCTGAATGATATGAAGAGAAATCTACAAAACTTTCCTTTTTATAAGTTACTACTATGATTCAAGGGGAGAAAAGTTTTTAGCAGAGATGTTGTTCCACAGGGTCGCCATTGGAAATTGTATTTCTTGCTCTCCTTCCTCTTCAGTTTTTTTTTAATTTGTAATGACAAAAGGAGTAAGAGGAAGAGAATTTGGCAGTCTTTAAGAACTCTTTGCAGAATTCTTGTTCATTCCTTTGCCTCAGTTTGTCTTAACATTTATGTCTATTCAAAAACCTACAGCTGTTTCATGACATGGGTCTACAAGGAGATTTTTTGAGGTCTGTTTCAACTGGGCATGTCTGTGCTTTGGGATGGCTGAGTTGCTTCTAAACCTTTATTCTTCTTGAGTTTGTAATGGTTTGAGGAAAAAAAAATCACAACTTTAGGTAGAAAACAATACTCTATATCATATTTATCTCCAGGATAACATAACCTTTCTTGAGAAAAATTGATGTTGCTGGTGGTAAGCAACAGAACTGAGTGAATGGTTCCTAAAAACATAGTGGATGAAATGTCAGGTTTTTTTTTTCCTTGTTACTGTTAATATTTAATGCAGTGATAAATGACGTATTTTCATTTGGGAAGCTGCATTGACAGAGGAATGTGTAATCAGTGTAGTTTTTGAATGTTATATTTACTGACTGTTGTTGCAGGGGTAAGGGTGACTACTTCAGGCTTGGCCATGGCACAGATGTACATGTACGAAAGCCACAGGTTGTGGAAGGACTGAGGGGTAAAAAGATTGTGCACGTAGCTGTAGGTGCACTCCACTGTCTAGCGGTTACTGACACTGGACAGGTATGTTATGTGTCACCCTCCTTTCCCCCCTTCCCTTGATCCAGAAAGAAATAAACTGTTGATGAAGAAAGGTGTAATGGTGTCCGTGCTGATTAAATGAAATAAAAATTTCTAATGATATTTATTTGCTTTATAAAATCCTGCACAAATGTAAGCATGATTGTGATTTAAAATATATTAGCTTTCATAGTGGTATTGGATTTTCAATATTTTTTTGTCATAGTAGCTTTTGTAATGCTTTCCTTGTATTACCTCATTATCAGTTTCTTCCTTCTTACTGTGGAAATGCAGAGGTAGTTATAATATTCTGGCCAGATGTTTCTGCTGTGATTCAGCATTATCATAATATTGTTTCAGGTCTCCAGCGTAATTACTAAGCAGTTAATTCTTCTAACTTAATGTTCACTGTGAACATCGAATAATTTATGAATCAACTGATCATTCATGAATTGGCAATAATTTATGAATCATCTGATAAAGTGCTGCTTTGTTGTTTGTTTTTTTTTTCCCCTTATAATGTATGGTAATGCCTACATTATTTAATGGGGGGGAAAAGTCTTGACAGTAGGTTCTCTACATGTCTTAGAGTAACAGTATGAATTACTAACACTCCCTTGTAGTAATTTTTAAGAAAACACTTAATTGAGATAAGCAGTGAAGCTAACTGATATGGGGAAATGTCTGTTGACAGGTTTATGCTTGGGGTGACAATGACCATGGGCAACAGGGCAATGGAACCACCACAGTCAACAGAAAACCCACTCTTGTCCAGGGCTTGGAAGGCCAGAAAATCACTCGGGTTGCCTGTGGATCTTCCCACAGTGTAGCATGGACAACGGTGGATGTGGCTACACCGTCTGTTCATGAACCAGTACTTTTCCAGACAGCAAGGGACCCTTTAGGTGCTTCTTATCTTGGTTGGTATTTGTTGTCTTATGTTGTTTTTTATTTTAATGCCATTGCAGTGTTTGGTTTTTGTGTGGTTTAATAGGTGATAGATAAGTGCAAAAAGAAAATTGTCTTAAAAAAAATAAAATCACAAACCAACAAAATATATGTCTAAAAAGAGAGCAAACAAAAGCTCTTTCTGAAATCGGAATTTGTAAAGGGCTGACTCAGAAGTCATGTTGGTTTGGACTTTTATTGTTCAGTAGATTAAAATGCAACAGGCTTTCTCAAACACCCCAAAGACTTTGTTTTTCTGGTGGTAGTGATAGATGAATGCTACTGTAATACTAATGTTCTTACATGTTACCTCTTGTTTCTAAGGTAAGTGACTTAAGAATTAGGGAGTCAAACAGCAGTGTTTTGTGTTGCATATGAAAGCACCAGGCATTTTGCTAATTAAATTTTTTCATGACCAAAGCAATCTGTACCTAATAAAGATTCTTGTTATTTGAGAATGTTTGTGTAAGTAAAAATTGGTTTAGGTGCTGATCACCAAAATATTTCTATTTATATTACATTAATCCTCATAAGTAACAAGGTCAAACACTACTTTACAACTTGCTGCAAAGCCTCAGTATTGACTTTAATATTGTAACTGTAGGTGCTGCAGTTTAAGAATCTCCTGTAGTGTTAGTCTTGCAGTCATCTTCCTGATTTAGAGAAATCAGTTCTATTTATGTATTACACCATTAAAAAATGCTTGCCTTCTCTTCTTTCTGGCTTTCAGGTGTCCCTTCAGATGCAGATTCTTCTGCTGCCAGTAACAAAATTAGTGGGACAAACAGTTCCAAGCCAAATCGCCCTTCCCTTGCTAAGATTCTCCTGTCACTGGATGGGAATGTTGCTAAACAGCAAGCGTTATCTCATATACTGATGGCATTGCAAATCATGTATGCCAGGTAGGCATGGAAACATTCTGGTCTGTTGCAGAGCAAGAGATGACAGCTTATTGTCTATTAGGGTTTCTTGAGTCAGGTATAAATTGCTTAACAAGTTTGGGCTTCTCAGGATGGATCTAAGCTTCCTTGAATTCTTTTTTCATGTTGATGTTTTCTTTATGCTGTTATGTTTATAAAAGTTTAAATTGCCTGGGGAAAAGAATGTTTATTTAAGAATGTTCAAGTAAATAATGTGGAAACAGTGTAAGTAAATAATGATAGATGATATGGAGGAAATAGGGCGGAAAGAAAAATAGAACTTCACAATGTCCTCATTGTTAGTAGAGAGCTGAGTATTTGTGCTAAAATTTATGAAGAGAAACTGAAGTTTAAACAGTGACCTTAAAACACAATATTTAATCATCAGGCCCAAACAAGAATAGTGATAAACTACTCTCTAAATTCCAGAGCTTGGAAACCTTATGTTATTTTATTAAGACAAGCTAATATAATTTTTCAAGTTCAATAGGAGAGTATAGTAAGGTTTATGTTTATCTATCCTAAATGATTGCAGGGATGCAGTTGTTGGAGCGTTGATGCCTGCAAGTATGATCGCACCAGTAGAATGTCCGAGTTCATCACCAGCCCCCCCATCAGATGCTACTTCTGCAGGAAGCCCTGCAAATGGAGATGAATGCATGCTTGTAGGAGATATAGAAGAGAGGCTGAGCCCAAACCCATGGCAGGACAGGAGAGGGGAGGTAAAGTGTCAAATTATTTTCCCATCAGTTTTTAACCATAGAGCTGAAAAATATTATCTCAATTAGTTTGATAATAGCAGAGAATAAAAAAGTCTTTTATGCTCTAATTTCAAGACTGGGTTCTCTGTGTATGTCGGATTTGTAAAAACTAAAATTTTAGTATGAAATCAGTTTTGAACTTTCAGAAAGTATTGTGTCATTTAAGTGCAATTGTGATGATTTGTATCTAATTTGTATCTAGTATTTTAGAGATACTGAATTCATTTTACAGGAGTGATACTAAAAAAAAGTCAAGAATAACAGGATATTTGACCATTATTGAATGAAATGTAATTATAAACTTAGATCAATTATGGTAGACGTGAGGCCCTAAATGAAATTCTACTCTGATTCCCAACTGCTAACAGAAACAAAAGAAAGAAAAGGCTTTCTACTGAAGAGATATTTTGCTTTAACAAACTATGATTTTGACATGTATCGTTAGGGCATGTCTTGTACTTCGTAGACTGCAGACTTTCTGCAGGCACTGATGTTTGATTGTATGTTTTTGTAGCAGCTGTCTTTGAGAGGGAGGTGTTGGCTGTTTTTCTGGCCTAGGAATGTAAAATAGAAGCTAAAAATATGGGCAGTGAATCTATTGGGTTTGAACTTAGGCTCTTATTAGATTGCTGCTGTCTTTGAATGCCAGCCCTTCTAATAAATAATTAAACTCCTAAAGGTTTTACAGTGTATTGTTGAAACTTTTATTAGTTATTTTTTTTGGCTAGGTTGTTCCTTCAGAAGATGCTGTGACACCGTCTGCTGTAACTCCCTCAGCTGCTGCTGCCTCTTCCCGTCCTTTCATTCCAGTCACAGATGACCCTGGAGCTGCCAGTATCATTGCAGAAACCATGACGAAAACCAAAGAAGTAATGTTGTCAATACCTTCCTTAAAACTTAAGTCCTTACCATACTTTTACCAAGCAGTTTTGCTTTTGCTTTTTTTTTGTGCTTTAAAAGTTATTCTATAAATGACTGCATTTTTAAGACAGAGGGATGTTTATTCTTTGTTTTGTAGGATGTAGAAAGTCAAAGTAAGGTATCTGGCCCAGAACCACAGTACTTGGATGAGTTTACGAGTCTTCTGGTACCAGATGACACGCGAGTCATGGTTGACCTGCTAAAGCTTGCTGTGTCCAACCGAGCAGGTGAAAAGGGAAGAGATGTTCTTTCAGCTGTGCTGTCTGGCATGGGCACAGCTTACCCACAGGTCAGGCTTTATTTCTATTGCATTTTAACTATGTCCTTTCTGTTAGTAGCTTACTGGAGTATTTTCTTGTATCAGAAGTACAGCTCAACACACACAATCTTAATAAACATGAACATTTGAGTTGAACTTTAATGCTTGTGAGTTTTAATAATTTTAATGGAACTATTGCATGAATACATGTATGTGGTACAGTTTTCAGTAACAGACTAATTTCCCAATTTGTCATGCTGCAATTAGGTATTAATATAGAAGCTTAATGTATTTATGTATTGACTGGGGTTATTGGAAAGAAGCTGAATTGCCCAAAGCCCTATTTGCTGGATCTGTAGAATGTTACAGATCTTTAAAAACCTTTAAAAACTTCCACGGTGATTTTGTTTTGCATCTGAGTTTATTTCTCAGATGGCAGTCATTATTGCTAGCTAAAAATGCTTTTGATGTATTGTTAATGATATAATAATTCTTAATTGTTAAGATTTACATTTGGCGTGTTGAACTTTCTAGCTTTTTACAAAGTATCCATGAGTGTGGGGCAGTTTTTTGTAAAGCTGACAAATAGAATGTTAAAGTCATGAATTATTTATAGAACATCTGAACTGAAAGTTGTTTAATATTTCTTGTAGCTTTACCCTTCAAATAGTTTTTCCCTAATGAATAACAATGCATTCCTTTTAAGATTTATAAAACTGTTAATGCCCACCCCCTCAATTTTCAATGATAAGCTAAATGTATTTGTCTTGGCCTTGAGATGTAGTTTTCCCAGTCCAATTAGATACATGCTGTATTTGCACTTACACATTAGTTATGGGGTTTTTTCTAGCATTAATAGTGAGTAACTGAACAATTTTGTGTTCGTGTGGGGGTTTTGTGTTTTGCAGTCAGAGTTTTTATTTGAAACTGCTCATTTAAAATAAGTACTAGTGGAATTTTTTCCCTAAACAGAGATTTGCAATATTACACACTAGTTAAATATTTATACCTTTCATTAATCTCTTGGTCTGTGCTTTATGGCTTAGATTTAATAGTTTACTCTTTCTGTAAGGAAAACCAATTATATGTGTTGTCATTTGTTTACTGAAAACTGATGTGATTTGGCTTTTAGTTTTAGGAGTTTTTCTCATTTTAACACTACCAAAAAGAGTGTTTTTGAATTAATATGATGGTTTATGAAGCAGAATTCAGAAAAAAATTTATTTTAAATTTGGGAAGAGTGGTTGTTGGCTTACATTCCTTGAACTAAACAAGCATCCTGTTTGTAATGTGTATATTTTTCTTTTCTTAGGTTGCTGATATGTTGTTGGAGCTGTGTGTTACTGAACTAGAAGATGTAGCAACTGATTCACAAAGTGGCCGCCTCTCTTCACAACCAGTTGTGGTAGAAAGCAGCCATCCATATACTGATGATACCTCTTCTAGTGGCACAGTTAAAATACCAGGTACAGAGTTCTGAGAGTTGCTAAGATTTGCTTATTTTCAAGCCTGTGTGCAGTAAGTTTTTCCTTAGCTTGCAGAAATGTATATTGAACTTTTAAGGCCGTGTTATATATCCTGTTGCTTTAAAAAAGTATTTCTTGAAGCACTTACCTACTGCATGAACATCTCGATCCTGTGAAATGTGCATTTTTTGGCTCACTGGCTGTGATTGTGCTTGTGTATCCTTGCTGTTTTCTGTTCATTTACGGGGCTGAGAAGGACTGTGTCTTTTTCAGGATCAGTAATTGAACACTTAATTTCTATTCCTGAGCAGGGGAAATACTTTTTTGTTTTAACACTGTCTTCTCATTTAGTGCTTCCCTCATTCAGTAAGTTTACCTAGTAATTATCAAAAGTTACAGACGACAAAGAGCCATTTTCCTTAACTTTAAATAGGTATTGTTTTGGTCTTTGGCAACTTTAGTTTTGAATGTTCTAATATGATCTTTTGTCTGCTAGCCCCTACTCACATGAACTTGCTGTGATTTAAGCCTTGCAAAGAGAAGAAATTGCAGACAATATCATTAAATCAAAGGAAGTTATTTTTTTAATGAGTGCTATGGCTTCCAAACAACTGTTTGGTTTCATGTGGATTTCTAAAATACTGCATCTCTTTGTGGTATTGATTGCTCTGTAGAAATCTGTGAACTCTTTGTTTAGGTGCTGAGGGACTGAGGGTAGAATTTGATCGCCAGTGTTCTACAGAGCGGCGCCATGACCCACTCACCATAATGGACGGGGTCAACAGAATTGTTTCCGTCCGATCAGGTTATGAGAACTAGTGCTTTTCAAAAATGTCTTGTGTGGCTTACTGTTAAATGCTGAATGAAATGTACCACTACCTGTGACTGACTTCTTGTGAGGAGTATGGCAGTAAAAAAAAGGAAAAGCTATGTAAATTGATACTCTCTTTTAAACTAAAAATTATGTCTAGACACAAAGAGTGATCTTGCATCTTTGATTATAGAGAATCTCTCAGAAAAGCTTGTTATGCTGTCCTGTTCTTCTTAAGAGCAGTTAGTAATGTGAAAAATCAGTGTTCAGCACCCCTGCCAACGTGTGAATTTCTGTATAATCAAAGTGTATTTTAACAAGCTGGAACATATTTGGAAAAAGATACTTCTTTTGCTAGCTTTTTCATTTTTCAAGTAGTACTTTGAGAAATTTGAGCTTTTGTACAGTCAATACAAATGCTCTTCTACTGTCAAATGCCAAAAATAATAGCTTGATGCTCTCTCTTTTCTGCTCTGGCCTGTGTATGTTACACTACATGAATTCTTCACATCTTAAATCTTGCTATCTCAGAATTAATTTTTAAGCACTATTAATTTGTAGTAGATTTGAGAGGAATATTTTTTATCTCATAAAATTTTATGTTAAACCTACCCATACGCTATATCATGTGCAAGGGTCTCAGTAACATGTCTGGATGTTCATGATGTGAGCTTTTACTGTTGACTGATTTTTTCCCCAGACTGTTTCAGATGCACATGTTTCATTACTGAGATATTTCTGATTGTCTTCCTTCTTGAAAGCTGTCAAGCTTAATTAAATGTGTATGTTGTTACATATTTTTGTAATATGAAATATAATTTAAAAAATGAATTTTAGTAAGCTCCCATAATGCCTCTTGAATGTGGTAATAAAAGTACTGATGCTATCTCTAGCAGTGCTAATTGAACTGTTAAAGACTTAAGTTTTGTTAATGTAACATCTTGATATGCACGTTTATGTACTTTGTATAGCTTTTTTTTTTCTTGAATGCATTTATGTGATGTTTATAATATGTAACCATGGAGGGAAATTGCTATTGATGAATGGCTTGCGTATTGGCTTGGACAGTATAGATGAATATATTCATATTCCCTACTGTAACAGGTCGTGAATGGTCAGATTGGTCTAGTGAATTGCGAATTCCAGGGGATGAGTTAAAGTGGAAGTTCATCAGTGATGGGTCTGTGAATGGATGGGGATGGCGATTCACTGTTTACCCTATCATGCCAGCTGCAGGTAAGGCATCACATATGACATTTACAGAAGGATAGACAAGTAGATTTTCTCATCTGTTTTTCACAATTGCATTTATTGCATGGTATTTACTTGCCAAAGTTCAATAATTCATTTACATTTATACTAAGAAAACATTTTCATTCATGCCTATGAAACATTTTCAGCCAAGTTCTGGGAAGGTGCACTTGTACATAGGGAAGAGATAAAAATATTTTGTAATCACTCTAGTTTGCTTTTTAATTGGTGAAGAGAGGATATTTTTGGGGCACAATTCATCTCAAATGCCTTTATTTTTTGCAATGCATCTGTTTTGAAATCAGGTGTATTAGGTCATGAAAGTGCATCTTTCTTCCAATCCCCTCAGAGGGAGGTGGAGTGTGTCAACTCAGATGCTGACTAATGCTGTATTTGGTCAGCTAAATCCCGCCTATGTTCTTATTTCAGTCCGAGGACAAACTTTACCCAGCTTTTTTTCTGTTTCTTTTTGTTTCTTGCAGGCCCTAAAGACCTTCTCTCAGATCGATGCATTCTGTCATGTCCCTCAATGGATTTGGTTACGTGTTTGTTGGATTTTCGTTTAAACTTTGCTTCCAACAGGAGTATAGTTCCCCGCTTGGCAGCTTCTCTTGCAGCTTGTGCTCAACTGAGTGCCTTAGGTAGGTACAGTCTTAAAATTAAGTCTGTTTGTTTGAAGTGAACATGATTGTTTTAAGTAAGTATGTTCTTCATGTGCTTATTTTTCCTTAGCTGCTGGCCACAGAATGTGGGCCTTGCAGAGACTACGGAAACTGCTCACAACGGAGTTTGGCCAGTCCATTAACATCAACCGGATCCTAGGGGATAATGAGGGAGAAACACGAGCTTTGGTAAGAAGGCAGTGATGCTCTCATATCCACATTAAGATCTATGTGAAGCATTAAATGTACTATGTTTTTCCTATTAATGGCAAAATAGGAAATGGGTAAATGGATAATCTTCTTTCACAGGTCTGCAAGTCTGTAAAGGTATTTTTTTAAAAAACGTGACTAATTCCAAGACTGTATAAATGTGCTTTTGGAATTGCTGAAATATGGTAGAAATACTTCTGTGTTAAAAAATGTATGTAAATGATACTTCACATAGCTACCTGTAGTTTGGGAAGTTTCTTGTGTTTTGTCACCGTCTTTTAAATTATGTACTTTCTGTAATGCATACACTAAGACTAACTCTCTAGTTGTGTGGTGTCTCTAGAGTTTCACGGGGAGTGCTTTGGCTGCTTTGGTTAAAGGTCTTCCAGAAGCTTTGCAGCGACAGTTTGACTATGAAGACCCCATTGTGAGAGGTGGCAAACAATTACTCCACAGTCCTTTCTTTAAGGTAATGAAATACAATCAGTAAAGAATTCATTAGAATAGTTGTGGGATTTTTTTATAAGACGTGGTAAGCTCACCTAGTCCTATATGAGAAATGTCTTCTGACAAAACCAGAATACTACTTCTAAAAGGAGAATCAAATATACAAATGCAGGATAAGGAGTACCTAGCTAGGCAGAGGTAGGTAGGTCAGAAAAATATCTTTGAGGTAGAGTAGGCTACACTGTTCAATACGTGATTTCTGAGTTGTCCTAAGAGAGTGTTGTGTATTTCTATTTAGCTAGACAGTTAAATACTTTGAAGGTTTTATTTACATTTGATTGAAACAAATAAGAATGTCTTAAGCGGAAGGCTATTCTGTTTTGGGCCCTGTGCTTCAAAGTGAAAATAAGTTGAGAAATCTAGAGACGAGCAAGAAGAATAAAAGCTGAAGAAGCCTCCCATGTAGTAAAAGTGAAACTAAAGAAGGCTTACCTATCTTAATGAAAAGAAATTCTTAGGAGTTTATACAAGGAAGAAGTAATCCATTGATCACCATATTCATCAGTAACATTGATTTGAAATTGAATTAAATTTCAAATTAATTAAATAGTCAATTATAGAAAGGAGACTTAGTTTAGAAATGGAAGGTAAAGAATTCAGCACATGGTATTTGATGAAAGTTAATCTAGAAGTGTTTTTTGTAGGTAGATTGTGAAAATTTCTGTACTGGAAGAGAAAATTAGATACCTAACCATGTGACATAATGTGGGTACTTGATGTTCCCCCATCAGTGAGGGTAATGAAGATGACTCTTAGTGTCCCTTGCACTTTACATGTCTTTGAGACCATGTTCAGGTCTTACTGGTCTATGCGCTGTTCAGCTATATCAACTGCATATTAATTGTTATTTCATATTTTTGATCTATCTCTAAAATGTATTTTGATCGTGTGCAGGTGCTTGTGGCTCTGGCTTGTGACCTGGAGTTGGACACTCTCCCTTGCTGTGCAGAGACGCACAAATGGGCCTGGTTCAGGAGATACTGTATGGCATCCAGGGTTGCTGTGGCTCTTGATAAAAGGACACCATTACCTCGCCTGTTCCTTGATGAGGTACTGCGGGAATACTTTAAATGGTTAATGGAACATATGAAAGTGTTTCATGTAAAAATATACACTGAGATTGAAGTATGCTATGCCAACTGTGATAGGAGTAACTGATAATTTGAATAGTGCTGTTTAATACAAAATATTTCACAGGTGGCAAAGAAAATCCGAGAATTAATGGCAGATAATGAAAATATGGATGTTCTTCATGAGTGCCATGATGTCTTCAAGAGAGAACAGGATGAGCAGCTTGTCCAGTGGATGAACAGGTTATTTCTTTCAACTGTCATTGGTTTGGTCTTGTGATGCTTTGTTGTACAATGATAAACTACATTTTTTGGTGGCTTTTTAAAAGCTCTTTTAAGAATTGGATTGTTTTGCATTTTCTGCAGGCGACCTGATGATTGGACACTTTCCGCTGGAGGCAGTGGAACTATATATGGTTGGGGTCATAATCACAGAGGACAACTTGGTGGAATCGAAGGGGCAAAAGTCAAAGTCCCAACTCCCTGCGAAGCTCTTGCTACCCTTAGGCCAGTGCAGTTAATTGGTGGTGAACAGACTCTGTTTGCAGTGACCGCTGATGGGAAGGTAATGATGCAACAAATGGTTGTTTGACCCCCTTGAAATATTTCATCCTCTGTCAGAATGGGTTTGGCTAAATGAAAAATAATATGCATAGCACAGGTTTATTATTGTTATTGGTTGTAGTAGTTTTATTTTATTATTTTAAAGAATCTGAACTGTACCAACTCCACCAGTGCGTTCTAGTAATGACACGTATTTTAGTTCTCAGTTCAAAAATGTGATGAAATTTTGGAAAACAAAGCTTGGTACAAGCAACATGCTCACAAAGTTCCATGAAGCAGGACATACAGTAAAATGTGATGGTGACTTATGTCTCTCTGACAAGGGAGAGGTATAATCTGAGATTATTCGCAGTTGGCTAAATATAAATTAGATACTGCAGGATCCAGTTTGCAGATGCTTAAGTCCTGAGTAAAAAGGAATCACAGTGCAGAAGTTTAGTGGAAGGTATAGGAGAAAAAAATAGGTTCATGAATTTGAAAAGTATTTTTATACAGATGGCAGCTCTCTGTTAGGGATGTGGTGGAGAAATTTAGCTAGGGCTTTGTGTAACAGTTACATTCATCTAGTGAGGTATTGTAATGTTTCCTTGGGGTCAGTATCCTTAATTATTCACAGAAGGATCAAGGGCAGACTAATGACATTTGACATCATTCTGTTGAAAGAAATTATCTTCAGAGAGACAAAAAGAGAGTGAAAAGCATTATTTAAAACTGTATTTATGGGAGGGAAGGGAAAGAAGCAACTGTGTTTAGGTGTATATATTTACAGAAGAAAGAACACTAGAATAGTGTTTTTTGAATGAGATACAGGTCGTAGCATTAGATAATTTTGTAATGTTATCATGCAAAGGTATGGTTTCTTGATAGTTTTACAAAATAAGCTTTAGGATTTCAAAAAAAATCTGTTAAGTCAGTGAGAATTCTTAATGACTTGAATGTAGCCATATTTTCGCAAAGTTTTTGTGATATATTTCAAAATACTTCTTATTTTCCAAAAGAGACAAAATAAGAGGCCTGTAAGAAACTATTCTTTTTCAGACTTCCTTTTGACTGGAATTCTAGCATACTGGCATACATAAATTAAGAATTCTTCTCTACATCTCCAGTGAATGTTCTACATGAGGCAAACTAAATTAAATTTTGTTCTTTTCTTTAAAGCTATATGCCACCGGATATGGAGCAGGTGGTAGACTTGGAATTGGAGGAACAGAGTCAGTTTCTACTCCAACTTTACTGGAATCCATTCAACATGTGTTCATAAAGAAAGTTGCAGTGAACTCAGGAGGAAAGCACTGTTTGGCATTGTCTTTTGAGGGAGAAGTTTATTCTTGGGGTGAAGCAGAAGATGGTAAACTTGGTCATGGAAACCGAAGGTAAATAATACTTTGAAATACTATTTTAAAAAAACCTATTAATGGATACTTATTTTACTTGTTCTGTATTAAAAATGCTGTATGAGTACTGCTTACATGCAGAAGTCAGTGTTAAGCAGCAGTGTGAAATGGTATATTTAAAAACTGGAGAACCACAAAGTATTTTTCAGGTGAGCAGCTACTCAGATTTCTGTGTTTAGATTCTAACATATCTGTGGATGCCAAAGTTCAGTGGCTTTTATTTGGGATCTGTCTTGTGGGTATGTGGAACTTCCAGGCACTTTTGGGAACAAAACTGCCGTTGTCCTGATTTTCACAGGCATGGTTGCCTACATTGTGAGAAGTTTTGTTAGTGTTTTGATCCAAATAGTAAAAGGAATGCTCAAGTCCATGGGGACAACGTTATATGTTTTATACATGTAACACAAAGTATAAATATATATACATAGTATAAAACATCATATGTTTTATACTAGGATGTTTAAGGTAGAAATTTCAGTAATGTGTCTTAAATTGGACAAATTTTCCAGGGTAAATTCTTAGCTTTGGGTAGATTTTAATAGAAGTGGTTTTGTGGTTTTAGTTTATCTGTAGTGTGGTAGTATAACATATGGTAAAATACTTCTTGCTTTTTGCAGGCCTCTATAAATATTTCTGAATGACTAATTAAAAATAAATCTTTAGGATTTTAACTGGAGCAAAGCAGTGGTTTTTAGTGTCCTTAGTCTCATTTCAAAAAGCTCTCTCTGTGCATTGATGAATGGGAATGGTCTGTTCCAGAAGTTTTGTGAAGACAGATGTTTTCGTTTCAGCCCCTGTGATCGTCCTCGAGTAATTGAGTCTCTGAGAGGTATAGAAGTGGTTGACATTGCTGCTGGGGGAGCACACAGCGCTTGTATTACAGCTGCAGGAGACCTTTTTACATGGGGAAAGGGAAGATATGGACGACTTGGGCATGGAGATAGTGAGGACCAACTCAAACCTAAACTGGTAAGAAATCCTTGCAGTACTACGCAGTCTTAGTCCAGTTCATACTTTCTGATTTGTAACTTTTTGCTTTTCTGCATATAAAGAATGAAAGGGCAAAACAGTGGCATGTATTTGGAAGAAATTAACAAATTTCCACAACCAGGAGGGTAAAATGAAAGAGGAGCTGCAAAACTTTACTTGTGGTCAGTAAGTGCTTACAGGGAATTTGTTTTAGAGATTTAAAGAAAACTTTAAATCAAACACCCACACCCCTGAGTAAGTAAATTTCACCCTTTCCCAGGAGTAGTTTGCACTGAAAGTAACAAGTGAGTTCCCTTGTCTTTTGGGTCTCCTCATTATTTAGTTCTTGGAAAATATAACAGTGTAAACAGTGATAGCCACTTAGTCACTTACAAACTGCTTTTTTCTCCTGACAGAATAATGATACCCATAATTGTCATGATTGAATACTCAGATGTTACTGAATATATACTAAGTTAATAAGAATCTAAACAAAGTAATTACAAAGTATTTAATTGCTATTTTCTAAAGAAACTTGAATTAAGCAATTTTTCATGAGGAAGATTAAGTGGTAAATCTAAGAACTTGGACACTGTGGATTGTAGGAAGAATGAATATAGTGAGAAATTCAGACTGTTGTACTCATGTGAACTAGGCTATAAGAGCTTTTAGTCAGAAATAGTGGTATTAAGAAAACTACCCTGCCTATGAAATGAGAGTTCAAGTTGCTACTGGCATTCTCTTGCTGAAAATACAGCAACAGCTAAGATTGCATTTTTTGAATCAAATTGCATGGTAGTAATTGAATATTATTTTTATTCATAGCTCTTTGTGTATATTTCTATTTATACAGGCGTTAACTTTTCCCAGTGTTTTAATTTATGGACTACATTCTTAGTCCTCTTTGGGACTTTATCACGTGCATTCAGACATTCTTTTTCCCCTGACCCCAAAAAAAGCAAGGTCTGCCCACCTTTCCTTTTCCTCCCTCCATGTTCTTTGTTAGTATGAAAATAGATAACCTGTAGATGAGTTGAAATATGTGAAGTTCCATGCTGTTTTGGATGATGGATTGTGCCATCTATTTCAAGTAGTTGTGAGGATGGGAAGCATGTGATACGTCTGTGGATCACCAAGCTTTTGTTTTGTGATTCCAAATCCCATACTTCATCACTAGGTGGCACCATTTTAAAAGATGTTGATTAAATTCAGGTTATGATGCAAGTGCTGGAAAATTGTAAACTAGTAAAAGACTTTGAAAATAAAGCTTTTCTTCTTTTTCCTTACTATGTTCAGTACTTGCCCAGAGAGCCTGAAATTATTTGAATAGAATACAGTCTTTGGTAACCGTAGGTATTTTGTATTAGTTGTTTTTACTGACATTTTAGGTCAAAAAAATTAACTAGTTCACCAATTAAAAAAAATAAATCCTGTATTTAAAATGCATAGTTGGTTTTCATTTTGCTGATTTCAAAGTAGCAAAGCCCTTTGAGTTGCCATTATTTGCTTGTGCCTGTGCTGTTTCAGACTTATAGTTCCAGTGAAGCAGAAGTTGTTTGTCATCTTTTCTGAAACTAAATGACCAGGTTCATTATTGTGAACAAAAATGGGTGATTTTGTTACAGGTGGAAGCTCTCCAGGGTTACCGTGTGATTGATATAGCCTGTGGCAGCGGAGATGCACAGACATTGTGCCTGACTGATGATGATACAGTCTGGTCCTGGGGTGATGGAGACTATGGAAAACTTGGGAGAGGAGGCAGTGATGGATGTAAAGTACCAATGAAGGTATTTCAGTGTTATTTTTTCATTGCTTTAGAAATCATGATGTTGGTTCAGAACAATGAAGACAGATTTGCCAATGTGTGGAAACTTTGACCCATCTGGGGATATCAGGGTTCTTCTGATTGTTGTTAAAGTCTTCAAGTTTTATGCTGATTAAGTAGCATTTGAAATTTTTTTTTTTTTAGAACATTGCTGATTTGTGCAATATTCCTCATTTTAATTCTGGTTCAGGTCAAAATACTAGATTTTGCCAAGAAATCTTCATGTTTGCCTGTGTTAATAAATTTCCATAATACTCTTAAAGTCATAAGTTCATTCCAGAAAGGCATATCAATTCATTGAAAAGTAATCCTATTTATATTAAACTTTATATTAAACCCTTCTTGTGAATGCATGCTTGACTTGGAATTTCTTCATGTTACAAATTAAATCCATGTAGCAATCAAATTTGAATTCCATCACTTGTTATGAAGATGAATGGAGCTTGTGTTTGAGAAACATGTGTCACTGTGTATACCTATGCACGGTGGATTTTAGATCTTAAATCCACAATCACACTTTATTACTTGGATAAGGTATCCCCATTCAGTTTCCAAATGTTTCCAGCACAATGTAACATAATGTGAAAATAGCTTGTTTATCTTTCATGAATCATCAATCCCATAAGATTGATGGTAAAGTAGCTTAAGGATCTGCACTGAATAAATAGGAAGATTCTACTGGGGGTATAAATATTTTTATTATGTCAGCAGAATCACATCCGGCTAAGAATGATTAATGTTGAGTGTTTTTAGACAAAGCCTTATCGTTTCTGCTTGGGGCAATTGCCAAGTAACTATTGGCAAAACATACTAAGATGATCTTCAACAGTTTGTGAAATTTGAGCTTCCTTTTAGTGTTTAAATAATAAATGGTAGAAACATGGAGGAGTAGGATTCTTCTAAATTATCTATGTAAACATTTTCATTTGTAAGTATACATATAAACATACACTTGCACACTATACTTCACTTAAGACTGTGCAATCTATGAAACTATAGTCTTCTTAATTAAATCTGATTTCATTTGATGTTATTTTTCTAGATTGATTCCCTCACAGGCCTTGGGGTTGTTAAAGTAGAATGTGGATCACAATTTTCTGTGGCCCTTACCAAATCTGGAGCAGTATATACGTGGTAAGTTTTCTGTATTAGTTATTGTGACAGTATTAGATATAACCTTATCTGTAACAGATTTTAGTAATACACTGCCTTCACTGTGTTGATTTACCCCTTCAAAAATTTTTTTAGTTCCTCTGTCTTGATTAGTAGGAAAATCTTTCAGTTTAGGGAACATTTTGTAGTGCTATGAATGAAAATTCCAAGCATTTTGTGCTGGAGACAGAAGAATTACGAGCATGAACTGTCATGCGGGGTAGAATATAGTAACATAAATAACATTTTCATGTGTTAATTAAAATTGTGTCTAGCTTGTGGTGGCTGTAGTGTGAGAATTTGATTTTAGAATTAATTGTTTTAATCTTCCTACACCATTCTGAATTGTGTAATTTAAACTACTTAAATTTTTAAAAAGATGAAGCAAAATACCTTGCCAACTTCCCTCTGCCACCTTGTTTGCGTGACGTTAGATATCCTTAAACTGTATGAAGTTTCAGTCTCTGAGATGAGTAAATATACTGTTTTTGCAGATAAATGCTTCTAATACTTGACCCTTTTAAGAAGCAAAAAATAAACCATGCCCTGCAAAAGTGGTAAAAGGACCTACACAGAATAAGTAGAAACAGCATATTGCAGGTTTAAGAATTTGTGCTGTGTCAGCAGAATCACATCTGTACGAAATAGGGACAATTGATGTACAATATTTGGAAGATATTTTGTTATTGGACTTTAAGTACATCTGCAGATCAAATATCAGACATGGTCTGTTACATTTTGTCCACAGTTAAAACACACTTTTGAAATGCTTTACCCTTCTCTGTGCAGGGGCAAAGGAGATTATCATCGGTTAGGCCATGGATCTGACGATCATGTTAGAAGACCACGACAAGTGCAGGGACTGCAAGGAAAGAAAGTCATTGCAATTGCTACAGGGTCTTTGCACTGTGTTTGCTGCACTGAAGATGGTATAATAATCAAATAATTTATTTAGTTCGTATCTCTGAATTTGAAGAAAATGTATCTTTTAGTCGGCTGTTGGTAGCTTGTCCTTGCTAAAACGCTGGTTCTCTGTGTGCATCGATGTATTTTCTGTTTGCAGATGTTGCATATTTCTTGAGCAGCAAGCATAATGTTGATTTAAAGTGATCACATAAAAATAAATTAATGAAAATTAAAGAATTCAAGTTGCAGGAACACTGATGGTCAATGAAAAATAAAGAGCTCTAGAAGTAATTACAGAATGGTCAAGCAGTAGCACTGAATGGATTTGTCTTTTTTTTTTATTTTTACAGTCTTGTGAACCTGGTGAAGGTGAAGCACTGCACAAATAATATTGCTTCTTACAGAGCAGACTGAGATACTGATTATTTTTTGTAGCAGACTCCCACATTTAATTAACAAATCTGCACAATAACTGAGTGTTTTATGGGTGCTACTGAAATATAGTTGCAGAAAATGAATGTGACTAGTGAATATAGCTGTGGAAAATGAAGGCTCAGGAACAAGGTTTTTACTTTAGAAGTATTTTCCAATTATCTTGCAACAGTAAGCACCTACTTTAATGTCCTTTCTAGTAATGCAACTTATTATAGAATCTTTTGTCTCATATAAAATAGTAAGTCTTTTAAAATTCTTTTTAATATCAACTTTGTTTTTTTTTCTATAAAACTATCAAATATAGGCTGTTTCTGGAGTTCTGTTATTCTTCTGCTCCACCATTTTCTCCTGTTCTGGAACAACTTTTTAATTATGCAAACTACTAGGAAAGAAATGCATCTTATGCTAGCTGCTCTACATAGACTGTGGACCTAGCTGTGTCATTCAAGATTTATCTGCACTGGATGTCAGGGTGGCCATCAGCCCTAGAAATCTTGATTACAGCTCAAAGCCTAATTCGGTTAAATATTTTATAAATGTTAATAATAAAAAAAAAAAAAGGCAAAAAGCTTGTACGTTAGCTTCAGAATAATCAACTATTTTTATTGATTTAGGAGAAGTGTATACATGGGGAGATAATGATGAAGGGCAGCTTGGAGATGGAACAACTAATGCCATCCAAAGACCGCGCTTAGTTGCAGCACTTCAGGGTAAAAAGATCAACAGAGTAGCCTGTGGCTCAGCACATACTTTAGCTTGGTCAACCAGTAAACCTGCTAATGCTGGCAAGCTCCCTACACAGGTAATATTTTTGGCTTATTGAATTCAGATTTAAATGTACTTAATATGCTTATATGCTCTTTCGGTTGATGTAGTTCCTTTTAAATCCCTGCATAAGCTCAGTGTGCTTTGATTTGGCTTCAAGTTTGAGCCAGTTACTTTGTTTTACTTCTTTATTTTCAAAGGATTCTGCTTTTGTGAGCTGAAAAAGCCTCTTCATTCAGTTTTTAATCCAAATGCAGAACAGTAACTCTGCAAATTGGCAGGAATTTAATTCTGTACTGCAGCTATGAAAATGTTATACCTTTCAAGGGAGTTATTCACTGCTTGCTTTATGTTGAGAGGATTGTTTTTTGAATGCTCTGTATTTCAGCTGTAAGGCCTGGGTGTAGTGATGACAGGATGTAACGTTCATTAATAGATTTTAAAATGCAGAATAGCACTTACATTTTAGCTGTCATATTTCTAATACTTGTTTCAGTTTAGATGGATACTATTAGTATCTTTTATAAACAACTGAACTCCATGTATTAAGTTTTGACAGTACCAATAAGCAAATATCTGAACTTCTATTACAAATTTATCTACAAATTTAAAGATTGTTGTTCTATTTAATAAATTATATAATAATTCTAAATTTCATTTGGATATCGTTGCCTTATCATAGGTTCCTATGGAGTACAATCATCTGCAGGAAATTCCCATCATTTCATTAAGAAACAGGCTTCTGCTCTTGCATCACATTTCAGAACTCTTCTGTCCTTGCATTCCAATGTTCGATCTTGAAGGAAGACTTGATGAAACTGGCCAAGGACCCTCAGTTGGATTTGACACATTACGGGGAATACTGATATCACAGGGAAAGGTACTTTATCAGGATGTTTTTAAGGGAGAGATTTGTAACTATCAGTGCAATGTACTTTTTAAACTCTTTCTGAAGAAAAAAGATATATCTCAATTTGTTTTGTAAGTTGTTTATCAAATATTTGCATTCTGATGATGTAAACTTCTTTCTTTGTGAATGTGTTTGTTCTACTGTGTTTTTCTCAGTTCATCATAGGGCTTTTGTATGTTGATTTTGAAAATAACTTCACACTGTAAATCTTTAGTTTGTTATATAGTTGAATTCTTCTGGAGTACTGAGTAGATGTTTTCCTAGAAAAAAAAATGTAAGATAGTAGACAATGGTCAGTTCATACCTGTTTGTATTTCATTTATCAAGGTCAGGTGACACACTAGCTGATTCAAAGCTCTGTGCAGGTACAAACTTGTTTTAGACTGAGCTAAAAGGGAAAACAGAATACCCAGGAGTTCAACCTCAAACTGGTAGAGAAAGTGGATTTTTATAGTTCTAAGTAAAGTCAGTTATGAGAAAATATAGATAATTCCAATGCCTCAAAGCTGCAACACTTCTTCAAAATTTCAGATATGGTAAGACTATAAAAACATGACTTGCCTTCAGTATAATTGTCAGTTTTGGATCTGAATTTTCTCACTGTCATAGTAATTTGTCTGTCAGAAAAAACCCTGCATTATATAAACAGACAAAATCTGCTGGGAGATATCTTTGAAAAGAGAAGCAGTTAAGTTTGCCCCTGCAGTGCTGTAACTAGAGTCCTTAGCATGTGTTGTCTCAAGTTCTCTTTCTCTAGACTCCAGTAAAATTGTGTAGTAGAACAATCAAGCTGTATACATGCTTCACAGACCAAGGGAAGGCAACACATTTTTCATCAAAGCCTAAATTGGAAAAAAAGGAAACAGAAATCCTAACTGTTCTGTTCCTGACACTTTCATGTGTTTGTGCTGTTAACTGGGAGTCCTTATGTATATGATGTTACATATAAGAATGTGTATGCAGGGTCACATTTAACCTCATTTAATTTCAGTCTGCAGAATAGTTATAGAAAGGTTTCACATATAAGATAAAATGTGGTATCAGGTATATTTTACGTCAGAAGCATTCAAAGGAGACAGCAGAAGTTGCAATGCCATATTCATATCTAGGCATTCGTCAGGCTTACCTTCAGAGATTCTGAAGGCTTAAAAATTTTGCTTGAAACTGTCAGTAGATCTAAATATCTTGTGAGAGAGCATAAGATACTTGAATTTGCATGAAAAGCTTTCTTTTTTTAAATTTTTTTTTGTTGTTTATTGCCTTCCATAGCAAGATGATCTCATCTTTCATTCTGTGACATTAATTATTCTCCATATAGTTATATAGTTCTGGTATAAATTGTAATTTATACCTAGACTCAGCAGTATGTTGGTTGCTTAATAGTAAGTGAATCTGGGTGTAGTGGAAGCATTCAAGCCATGTGTTTGAGTGATACAGGAGGGATTTTCTTCTCTACTTTTTTCCTATCCTCACTGTTTTCAGACATGAATTGTATTAGTACAGATAATGTGATCCTTGACTCACATCTCACAGGTTTATCTTCTGTTGCTTTTGTTTATTTTTAATATTTCAAAAGTATTTGATGCTTGTTTAATTTCTTCTAAAAAAGATGTGTTATGCCTTTTCAAGTATTTTGTTTTATAGTCAGAAGTGGCAGAACCATGGTATTGCAGGATCAGTTTCTCTATTCTGCTGATTTTTTTTTTCCTGAGTTGAACTAAGTATGTGTTTATCTGTGAAATATGTTCAGCATTTTTATTTGATTGCAGTTTTGCTATCTTAACTTTTTGTATTTTCCTCTTTTTAGGAAGCAGCTTTCAGAAAAGTTGTGCAAGCAACCATGGTCAGAGATCGTCAGCATGGTCCAGTTGTAGAGCTCAATAGGATACAGGTATCTTAAGCTTTTTCAAAACTCCCTACATTAGATAATTTAAGAGATATTTAAGAGAGAAGGGATTCTGATGCTTTTCTTACCTTTCTGAATGATCAGCTGAATTATTCAGCTGTTGCTTTCATAACAGAACAGGAAGGGCAAAAAAAAAAACGCAAGGAAAAAGGCGCCTTTGAATATAATTAAATATCAGGCTGATAAACTCTTGTCCTTTGCTGGTCATCACATGTGGTCATATTGATTGCAGAACTCTGTGATACAAAAGGGCTTTTTTCTTTATCATTGACGTTACAAAATGTAATGCTGTGCCTTAGGCCAGAAATGTCTTTTTTCCATAGATATTTCTGTAACGTGGAATAGTAAAACATTGTTTTCATTTAAATGGACTGAGGCCTGGTCTTAGAGTCCTCATGCATTTCTTTCCTTTAGTGCTGGTTTCCTCTTCTTTTTTTTTTTTATTGAAAAAAGTAAAAGCATCTACAGTGGAAAAATTTTGAAAATTTTGACTGATTAGTTTTCTTTTAGTGAACAGAAATACACCCTGTTGTGACTGGCCCCTGTTTCTACTTCTTTACCATTTTCTATGTGCACTTAAAAGTTTTTTGTGGTAATGTTCTGTGATTAAAATGTGGTATTTTAGTTTATATTACCAGATATTTTCTGATTGTTTTGTATGTATATGTGAATTCAGAAAGTTCAATAAAATACTGAGTGCAAGAATTTTAAATAGGAAACTAGTGAGTAGGTTTGCGGCCGTTTCCTAGTGTCCTCCTTAAGGAACTGCTGAGTTCATTAATTGAGGTAGACTTTCTCATGAATTTTTGAATGTTTGTTACTTAGATCTGTCTTGAACTCTAGAAATGCACTGGTAGCTTTCCTTCTTCATAACTTCTGCAGGAAGTGAAATACTGCTTCAACACAACTCCTAGATATAGCCAAGTGAAAGCTAAAAAGTCATGTTTATAATCTGTCCTGATTACACAGGATGGCTCACAATTTCTTGAGTTAGCTTTTGCTGAGAATGAAAACATGGATTCTTAAGCTGATCATTTATAATATTTGATTGAATATTCAAAGCTGTTTCACACAGTCTCAAAAAAACTAATTGTCAATGTTAAAATTTATAATCTTATTTGCAGTTATAAGTTACAGTGCAGATGGGCTTTAAAATCCCTTTGCTTTCAGAAGACTCCTGCAGTTTATAGTTTATGGTGCAGTCAGTTCACTTCATCTTCAATTGTATAAAATACACAGATTAATTTTTAATTTAAAATTGTTTTCTAGATATTGACTTGTTTTTTTAAAACACTTACTTAGTGTCCCTTGCTGTTCAGTGGTTTCTTTGGAAGTACCACAGTGGGACATAACAGTTGTCTAACTTGTGTAGGAGCAAGCAAAACACCATTCCTTTGTCCTGAGATGATCAAGTGTTACATGGACCAGATTCCTTTAAAATAGATCACATTTACCTTGCATACTACTTGGCCCTGGTTTTTTTTTTTCTGGTGGGAGCCTTGGAATGGTGGGACATGTAGTTTTATATATTTTTCCTGCTCAGGGTATGTGAAATACAGTGTGATGTCTGTACTGTAACTTAGAACTGGTGTTTCTACGGCATAAAATTGAGTGTAGATATTTTATGCTTTGAGGTGTACCATAAAGGAGTGTAGCTTGAATGCACAGAGAGAATTTGGGATGCTCTTAGCGGACTGCGCAGGGCAGTTTTACCCATATTACTTTTGGGAAATGGTCATTAAGTGAAATGTTCCAAAGCAGCACCTGAGCCTTGTTCTGGAAGGGTGTAATAGGTGTAGTCGAAGACTAAGTCAGAAAGTGAACTAACTAATATGTCTGTACAGGGTTCCAGTGCTCAGGTTTTCTTACTGACCCTCTTTAGTACCAGATCAGATTTACCCAGTGTTTAAATACTGGTGTACCTCATGTGGTGTCAAGTGGACAGTGTGTTATGACCTATAGGCAGACACTTTTATAATGCTGTTAAAACGTATCTTTGGGCAGCCGTTGAAAGAAATTTCCTCCTTTTCAAAGGGAAGCAAATTTCAGTTATTAAGGAGAATGTATTCTTTCATGAATGTGATACTGCAAAGAGACTCCTGGTTTAATGTTTTCTACTGTCAAGGGAGGAATGTGATATGTAGAGATATATGAAATCCCACTTTAAGATGAGAGTCTTCCTCCTCACAAGGACTCCTTATTAAATGTGGGTTTTAGACGTCTCAGTAGCATGACGAGTAAAAATGATCTGATCTTAAAGTAGACACAGCATATGAATGAATGAATGTTTTGAATTTTTTAGGGTATTAAGTTCAGTTTAAATAACATTCCTCCTTCCTAGTTACTTTCTTCTCCCTTATCAAATGTACTTTTAAAGAACACTCATTACATGACAGCCTTCATTTTTCCGCGCTGATTGGGCTAAGGTTTTTTGTCTGCTTATGTAGAACAGTCTTTTCTTTACTCCTTGTCTTTTTATACTCTATTTTTTCTGTAGCATTTCAGTTTGAGCATAGGTAACTGAAACTCAAGGCACAGGTGAGACTGTCTGTGCTCTTACAATTATTACACTGATACTTTTCTACCTCCTCTGGAGGTTGATTTCACGACGTATACTTGAATCGTGTTTGTTTTCTTCCTAGATTGGTTTTGTCTGTGAGCTCTATATATAATTACCCTTTCTTGGCTGATTCCTACTAAGACGCTGTCATCTTTTTGTAAACTTGTTTTATTATGTTCAAGTGCATGGTTTTATGTACTACATTTCTCCCAACTTCTGTGGGTTGAAGAGACTCTCACAGAATGGCCGTGGTATTTTAGTAGGTGAATTCAAACTGCCTTAGACAAATACAAAGTTTTGTGATTCAGAGAAAGAACTTAAATTTTGTTCTTCATCACTTGAAAATGCTTTAACCAGTTTTCAGATTGACTGGAGTGGCTCTCCCCCTTTATTGCAACAGTGCTGCTCACAATAAGGGATTATTCATTAGGACAAGTTCTTGAATTTGGTTCTTCCACACTTTACTGCATGCTGCTTCTGAGCTGCCTCGTTTCCTCTGTTGCAAGAAAGGATAGTTTTCCATAATTTGATATGTTCTGATGGAAGACTGTTTTATGAAAATCCTTCTTGGGCTCTCATCAAGTTATTAACTAGTTTTATGCTAAAAAAATTACCTGATCTACAAGAAAGCTGGAACTGTATTTTAAAAAATTGAGCTACTGCATAATCTGTGTTTAATAAGGCATGTATTTAGTGAGGGTTGTATCTGACCCTACTCAGTCAAATAGATTTCACAGGATACTGTATCTCTAAAGGGGATGATTTTGAAACCTGACCAAGATACTGTGCCCCAGACCTCTACAAAAGGTCTGGTAACCTAGAAAAATATAATATGGGCATCTGTCAACAAGCAATATATTAAGGTACTGGCAGAAATGCCAATAATCCTTCATCGCATTCTTAAATTGCTTTGTTGAAAGTCAAATTTTAATCATTCCTGCATCTAAATTATCAATCAAATGAAATTTCAGCGTTGTTAGGAAATAAATACTAAATGAAATGTGTAATAGCACGTGCATTCCATCCTACTCAGTTCAGGCAGGATTTCTTGCATTTTTATCGTTGCTTGATTAATTTGTATTTTAAGTATGAGGTCTGAAAAATAGTGAATTAACTACTGCTTTCATAGGTCTTCTATTCATACTTTCTTCTTTTGAAGAGAAGATTCAGTGACTCTATTCTCAACTTAAAACTTCTTGGACATACGCATTTCTCAGAAATACACCAAATTAAAAGCTGCTTGTGTTGATACAGAGTATCTCACACATAAGGAGGATTGGGGCGCCAGCCTTTCAATGAAACCTGAAAGAAGTGTGGTGGTTGTTTTATCCAAAGCCATCAGAACAACTGGATTTTGAGATGCACTACAGCTTGTAGTGGAACTGCATGCAGATTAGTGGGATGAGTCTGGGTTATTTCTGAATGAACAGTCTCACGGATATTGTTGAATTACGTGCACTGTTGTCTTTTGCAGTCAGGACAGGTTGGGAATATAAAGTGCAGAACACCAAGGAGGAAAAAAGATCTTCTGTTTCTCCAGTCCTCTACTTACTTTCCATTTATTTCCTCTCTATTCTGGTGCAATCCTTTTTATATTCTTATCCTCTTTGTGTGCATCTCTTGCAGCAAAATCCATGAGATTTTCCTTGCATTCCAATTATTATGGATCTTCAAATACGCTCTTAAAATACACTTTTTTCTGTAGGTGCCTAAGAACTCATTACCTGTGTGTCTGTATACATATGTATTTTGATAGCACTTATTTTTAGAGGCTCATAGTAAGCATCATAGATGCATATTTAATTCTTATCATTTATGTATATAAGAATAACATGTATTCAGTTTACTGGGCAACAACGCAGCCTCTTATCTGTCTCGTGTGAAAAACTTACCCACATTTGTCAATTGAATGTGTGAGTAGAGACAGGATGAAATAACTGAATGGATGACAGTGAGAAAAACTGAATTTGCCGAGGCATTGGCTGTGTCTTTGGAAACAAGGGAAGAAGTCTTTATCATCAGGCTTTATCATTGATATCCCTCTATCTTTTCATTTTCCTTTAAAGATAAACAGATATAGTGCTGAGTAGAGTAGATGAACAAAGAACTGTTTGAAATGAAAGATAAGTAAGCTGTTGGGGGGAACTGAAAATTCCTTATCTATCTGCACAGCAATGTCAGCTGAAATACGTTCTTACACTGACTTTTCTAATGTGCCTACTCCATAGGTAAAACGTTCTAGAAGTAAAGGAGGACTGGCTGGACCTGATGGTACAAAGTCAGTGTTTGGACAGATGTGTGCTAAAATGAGTTCCTTTAGCCCTGATAGCCTTCTGCTTCCTCATCGTGTTTGGAAAGTAAAGTTTGTTGGTAAGAGAATTCTCCACCCTTCAGCCCCCTCTACTTTGCACTTAACTTTACAGTTTTCTTGAGATTTACTTTGCTGGAGAACCTGAAGGAAGGGATACAGAAAATGTATGTGTGTAGGCAGAGGAAGGTGTTTAAACAGTTAGGAAGTAAAAAACCTTTGTAAATGATTCCATAAACGCCCTCAAGATTAATGGAAATGTGTCTGTAATTCTCAAATTTCAGGGGCAGCTATTCTGCTTGCTGCAGACAATCTGCAAAACCTAAACCTGTTCTGCAACTGTCTGAATTGATAAATAATCCAAGCTAGGTTGTTTTTACAAATCATCATATCACTTTGAGCTTTTTAATGAATAGTATTTTAGATTGAGGAGCCATTCTATCTACTGAATATGAGCTAAATAAAATGTATCTACTTTAAAATGCCACTCATGGAAGCCAAAGCAACACCATTCCTTTTCTCTCTTGTATTTTATTTTGATTATTCTATAACACAAAATATTAGTTACATTCTATCAAAGTAGTATTTTTGTCACTGTCATGTATCTCATAATCTTCTAAGTAATGCATTTTACAATGAACTGGAAACATGCAAATATAGAGAAAAACTTCAGGGGTTTTCATATGAACAGATAAGACAGTGCAGCTTTTAGTAAGCTTTTGTTTACTCAATTATCCTCGTGGAAGGAAATACAGTTTGTTTCAATACTTCAGTTATTTTTGAAAGAACAGTTAATTCTGAGCCTTTTTATTTCAAGGTGAATCTGTGGATGACTGTGGTGGAGGTTATAGTGAATCCATAGCAGAAATGTGCGAAGAGCTTCAGAATGGGCTGACCCCTCTGTTAATTGTGACACCAAATGGAAGAGATGAATCTGGAGCAAACAGAGATTGTTTCCTATTAAATCCTGCTGCCAAGTCACTCCTGCATATGAATATGTTCCGTTTTCTTGGTAATTTATTAGCAGCTTTGTGATGTTCTATTTGCATTGCAGGATCAGAATACTGGGAATCTAAAAAAAAATTGTTTAAACTTACAGGTGTACTTTTGGGCATTGCTATCCGGACTGGCAGCCCTCTGAGCCTCAACCTGGCTGAGCCAGTGTGGAAACAGCTTGCAGGAATGAACCTAACAATTGCTGATCTCAGTGAGGTAAGTATGATGAAGTTCCTGAGTAAGATATAGCTTACAGAACGCAAGACTCTAGCATAAATTTTTCTCAGGTGGCTGGTTTCCCTGGTTTCTATATGCTTATATTTTGACTGGCCATTTCCATTTTGAACCGGTATATGAGGAGGATTTGTACTGACTGTTAAAACTGCAAATGTGAGTAGTTCAAAAGTAGTTAAATAATCTGTTTGAAATCTAGAGAATTCTCAGATCTTCTCGTGGTTTGACCAGACAGATCTTTGTGGTTGAATTCCTACTTCCCAGTAGACCTTTCTGTAACTGTTACTGTCTGTTTTGCCAAGATGTGATAACAGACTTAAGTGCACATGCCTGCACTGTTTTGAAGTAAAAGAGAGTTCAAACTACTACTAGTTTGTGCTCACATACTGACTATCACAAGTTTTCAATTTCTGTTTACTGAGCTCAGTAAATGTGGAGTAAGACTTAGGTCTTCATTAAAAAGAAGAGCTCCTTCTCAGTTATTGTCATGTAGATATGCACTTGCTGTAAAAGCCTTGAGTCACTTACTTGCCAGTAAGGGGGTTCCTTTTTTATAAAACCCAGCATTGGTAGAGATGATTATTTTTTTTAAGCTTTAAATCCATTTCCTCATATAATATAGTTTCTTGGCAAATATTCTCAAAAAAGATTGAAATCTAGAGCACATGCACTTTCCAACACCCAACATAAAGAAATTTTATGTAAAATACTAAGACATTTTATGGCTTTGAAATTAAGTTAGGTGGACTGTTGTCAGACATTCATCAAAGTTTTTGGGAGATGACACATGATGTACTTCTTTTGGTATGTTAGAGACACTGCTGTGTAGTGCTAATAAACTGACTTTAAGTTGTTTTTTTAATTTTCAAAAGGTCGATAAGGATTTTATTCCTGGGCTTATGTACATTCGAGACAATGAAGCTACTTCAGAGGAGTTTGAAGCTATGAGCCTCCCATTCACTGTGCCTAATGCAAGTGGTCAAGATATTCAGCTGAGTTCCAAGTACACCCATATTACACTGGATAATAGAGCAGAATACGTGAGGCTGGCAATAAACTACAGGTTTGTTGAATAAATCATTAAAATTACTAACATAAGTAATTTTCTTTTAAAAAGTATGCAACAGCTTTTAAACAATATCCTACTTTAACCTCTCATGTACAAATATTTTAATATTTTCATATGATTGCAGTGTTGATTTTCTGATTTCACTTAATCTGTCCAAGAAGAAAAATATTAAACTTAGTTTTTAGGAAACAAACAAGCAGGTATGGCTCTAGATCTCTCCTGACAGAGCAGTTTTGGTGGCCAGTTTTACAGGTGGAGAACTGTCCCATGCATCTAGTTCTTCCTATGCACTAAAGTAGTAGGCCTGATCTTGTGAAGAGAGCTTAGATTCAGTACTGCTGCACTCATACTTTCTCATATCAATTGCAGTCAAGGCCAGTATCAGCTGAATTCTTACTCTATTCTTACCTACGTTGAAATACACAAACCAAAATGTTCATTTCTCGGATATGACACCTGTGCACATCCAACAAAAAGCCAAGAGCTGAACAATGCACTGAAATCAGTGGGAAATAATTGTTCAATATTTTAGAAGACAGGCCTTTGGCTGCTTATGTAGCCAGGTGGCTAATCTAGATGGCTACATCTAAGAAGCAATCATCTTGTATGTAAGTAGTAAGCCTAGTGCATACTGAAATATGAAAATTTATATAATTCGGATGAGAAACTGAGTAATGGCTGTTTTATTCACTCCACCATAGTCATCTGCTTTAGAGAGTGCTTGAGCAAGACTGTCGCATCACTATATACTTGCTTATTACTTTGTAGTTACAGTGTCTGCCAACAACTACTGAATTAGTCTGTTTTTCTTTTTTTTCCCCTATATAAATGGTTATGAACCAATACTTAAGCTGGTTTGTAAGTAAAGAGAGGGATTTTATTTGTAGTGGATATTCCTTTGAAGAAGTGGCTTTGCTTTGTTGCCAGTTCTGGCTATCTTCAAAGAACACAAGCAATTCTAAAGCATTTTACAGTCAAAAGGCCTTTGGGGAAAACATTTAAAAGTTTAGGTAAAGTATCAAGTTTTTTAACTATATGAAGTCCTTGGGAGTGAAAACTAACTAGCACCTGAGTAGAATCCACGTGGAACAGTGGATGCAAAAGACCAGACTTGTCCTGACATCTTTGTTTATTTTGGTGATGACTAGCCTGAAGACAGGACTTGTGAAAGATGTGAATCTCTGCTCTTGAGGGCTCTGTAAAACATCTCAGAAATTATTTGACAGGGGGGAAAAAACCCCAAAACACAAATCATGTGTGGCATCAGAAGCAGCAGTAAAATGTTACTTTTCTATATCTGCCTTGAAGTAAAAAAACCTCCTGTCCCTGCAGACATCATATTTTAGTTCAGACTCATTTTTCTTTTACCATAATGTCTGTCTAATGCTGTGAATGTTTGAGGTTAAGGTTTCAAGACACAGCCACTGTTTTCCCAAGAGCATGTTGTTTTCAGATTAGGTATTGGTTTGTTTTTGCCAGGCACAGCGCATGAATAATACTGGAAATAAAATATCCAGAACATTGGGAGATCTCTCTTCATATTGAGCTTGCTGTGCAATATGAATTGCTGTAGAAATTCACATACCTTGTGATAAATGTTTGTAAATGTTCCTTGGTATATAGCTGGAGACTTGAGTAGAATAATTAAAGTTGCCTTGAGATCACAGTAATTGCTACAAATGACATTCACAGAAACTCTGAAAATGTGTCTTTGCAGGCTTCATGAATTTGATGAGCAGGTTGCAGCAGTTCGTGAGGGGATGGCCCGTGTTGTTCCAGTTCCTCTACTTTCACTCTTTACAGGATATGAACTGGAAACTATGGTATCAATTTCTGCTTTGTTACTTCTCTCAGACTAACTTGGAGTGAGATTATTCACTCATTCATTTTCCTAATCCAAACCTCGCATTAAATGCTGTTTACAGTGATTGCTCTGTGGTTGCAAACATTCAGTTCAAGAAAAGACTGAAAAATGTTTAATTGCCCAATTGGTGTTAGTAAGGTTATTTTGATATAGCTGAGCAGTGATGTATTGAATTATTTCAGGGAGAAACAAACAAAACCAAAAAACCCACATGACAGGGATCTGGGAGGAGAAGGTTCATTACGCTTCCCTGATGGGAAGATGTATGTTTACTACTATTGTAATGGGAGGCTATGCATGGCACTTCAAATATTTGAATGTTCGGTTTGTCAGGGTAAAAGATGATTAAATATTTTAAAGAAAGGGAAGGAATAAATTACCTGTCATTTATTTGATCAGATGTGTGTAGCCTATCACTGTATCTTATTTTTCAGGTATGTGGAAGCCCAGATATTCCACTTCATCTCCTGAAATCTGTAGCAACTTACAAAGGTGTTGAACCAACTGCTTCCTTGATACAGTGGTTCTGGGAAGTGATGGAGTCCTTCTCTAATACAGAGCGATCTCTCTTCCTGCGTTTTGTGTGGGGCAGAACAAGGCTGCCCAGGACTATTGCAGACTTTAGGGGGAGAGACTTTGTTATTCAGGTAAGGTGTGTGGGACGGGGGAGTGCAGTGGGGTATTTAAAAATAGCTGTTAGTGAAGAAGTAGCATGATAAAACAAGAGAACAGCCTGATTTCATTAAACTGTTTTGCAACATTACATTGTAGATTTGACAGTGCAACAGACACCATTAATGTATATCAATATTCTTCTTTCTCTACTTGGACAAGTGGATATTCATTTAATTTCCCAGCCACTTAATTCTCTGGATTTTGATAGTTTTCCACTGTCATTCAACTGTTTTTGCTGGCATGCATTTAGCACTTCATTCAGCTTAGTTAATAATTTCAGCTAAATTAAAACCCCACAATATTCAAATCATGTTTTGATATTTGCTGAAGTAATACCCCAAATATTCACAATCAAAGCAACTCATGCATCTCTGGTTTTATTTATTTACTTAGTGTAGGGAAAAGTGATTTGGCCTTTTCATTTTCTTTTAAGACACTTCAGAATCAAAAATACAATATGCTATTAAAAAAACCCTCCTAATTATTATTTTGATACTTGCTTGTGGTTTGGACAGTGACTCAAAAATATTACACCTGGTTTTTGTTTTTCTTTTTCCCAACAGGTATTGGATAAATATAATCCTCCAGACCACTTCCTTCCTGAGTCATATACTTGCTTCTTTCTCCTGAAGTTGCCCAGGTATTCTTGTAAGCAAGTACTAGAGGAAAAACTGAAGTATGCCATTCACTTCTGCAAGTCTATAGACACTGATGATTATGCTCGAATAGCACTGACAGGAGAGCCAGCAGCTGATGACAGTAGTGATGATTCTGATAATGAAGATGCAGATTCTTTTGCTTCAGATTCTACACAGGACTACTTAACAGGACATTGAAAAGTAATATAAGGAATAGTGGTCACAAGCACTGAGGCAAAATGCCAAAATGACAATGAAGCCAAGGACAGTTTAGGTTTCAGAATATAGACTGTATAGTCAGAGGGATGGTAATGTTCTGAACATGGGGAAAGTGTGTTTGTTACTCACAGTAGGAGTTAAGGGTTACAGCTTAAACCATCAGCTTAAAATAAATGGCACAGTATATGGGCATTTAACATTTATTTTAAGAGCTGAAAATCGCCCCCCCATAATGCTGCACTACATTTAGAACCTTTGTGTTTACTGAAGTGTTGTAAATGTTTGTATAAATATGGTAGTGCAGCATCCAAAAGGCAGTGAAACCTTTAAATTGTGGGTGCAATAGGTTTTTTCATATTAAGTGTTGTGTTCTGTGCATCTCCTTGATTGTATATTGGAAATACTGTGCAACAACTGAATAGTATTATAAATATTTCAATTAACTTTACTAGAAGTTTGTTAAAAGTTTTTGAACATTGAATAAACATTATTCCTTGAAATTCTTCTATAGATAATTAAAAATGGCCAATAGTTTCACCTCCACTCCTGGTTTGTATATTTTAGCTTATGCGTTATTTATCTCGAATTTGATACCTTTCTGTGAACAGCATCATAATTCTTATCATGGAAAGTGTACTGTATATAATTGGTGCCATGTAAATGCAAAAGTTATAATTTCCTTCCAAATAAAAGTTCTGCCACATTGAAAATCAGTATGTGTTTTTTCACAGTAAGGCAGCTACTACATGGAATGAACATTGAAGCAGCTCTACTAAGAAATGATTCTGTAATTTGTAACATTGACCAAACATTGTTGGTGCTGCTCCACCAATAGTAGGTGCATTGCCAGAGACAGAACATGAGCTGCAGTAAACTCAAGTATGTCTCTACGACATGTTAGTGGTAGCAATTACATACACCTTGTTAATGCAATTATTCCTAAGGCTGCTGTTGTCAGTAACAGTGAACTTGTTCTTGGACATCTGGGAAAGAATTTTGATGAAGTGTAAGGGATGGGTGTCGTGAAGTGCCCAAGTGTGAGTAGAAGTGTATGATGACACTTGTATAACATATCGTCACTGAGAAGATTAGGTCATCTTACAAGGCTTGATCATGACACATTGTGCATCCAGAGTGAAGCCAGTCTGAACAAGTGGTTGAAATAAAGGGGCCTTTGGGCCAGTATTATGTGTTGACAACAGTGTATGCACTAGTTTTTCAGAGTAGGAGAATAAGATTTAGTTGTGCCAAAGCACTAATATTTTACTTTAAAATCCAGTAGTAGGTGATGTCATACCATTGCTTATCTAATTATTAGGATAGGTTTATGTGAGTATTTAACACTTTACAATTATGAGTGGATTCTTTTTTTGTTTTAGTGTGTGCATTTGACTTCTATTTCAACTAGAGTTAAATATTCATTGTGGTCATGAAGTAAGCTCTCATGAAACAAAGTTGATATTTCAAAATAGTAGTGAAACTATCTGTTGTCAAGAAGTCAGAGTTTTGAAATAGGTTATCTTTAGACACCTCAGTTTAGTGCTGAAGATCTCTTACAACAAATCCTCCTGTCCTGATCTTCTGTATTGTTGGAGATTCCAGAGTCAAGTATGTACTCTGTCCTCCAGATTTGTTTGCTGACAAAAAATGCTGCAATTTTTTTGAGTCTTAAAGATGCAAAACTCAAAAAACCTTAAGCAACCTCTTTTATCTTTGCTGCTGAATTGAATTTCTCCTGGGGGTATAGAGTGGAGAAGCTAGTACAGAAGTGCTCATGTGGTCATCTGCTGCCCTTTGCTGTGGTAGCACCGGAGCCCTGTAGGCATCCAGCTTGATCAAAGAGATTCTGTAGTCAGCTTTTCAGGAGATGAAATGAGTGAGCCATGCCCAAATCTCAGTCCAAGTTCAATTGCCATTCTTGAGTTTCAAACCCCATTTCAGGGGCATACGGACTACTGTAAGATGGAGAAGTTTATAACTTGCTTTTAGTAAAGCAAAAGAATGTCAGAGTTTTTCTTCCAAGAAAAACAAAAGGGAAGTATCCTTATGCAAGGAATCCGTTTTCACTGTTAATTGGTGAACAACATAAAGAAGTTTCTTAAGCTGCCTTCTTTGCTTTCCCATCCTAACAGAAGAATCTCAGAACACCCTTTTCCAGCTTGTCACCTGTGGCCTGACTTACAGCATTTCATAGATTATCAGGTTGGAAGGCACTTCAAGGATCCAACCTTTATTGGCAAAAACACAATTTATACAAGATGGTTCAGCATCCTGTCCAGCTGAATCTTAAAAGTGTCAGTGTGAGGGAATCTGCCACTTCTCTGTAAAGATTGTTCCATGAAAAATTTTCCTCTTCTGTCTAATAGGAATCTCCCCAGGGTTAACTTGTCTCCATTATCCCTATGACATGATAAATTTCTGACGGGGTGTGGAGCTCCAGTTCCTTGTGTTCGTACCCCAGGCTGCATGCCTTGTTATATATACACTTGAGGTGGTTTGTCCTAAGGAGCATTTGTCACTGCTCTGGTTGGCCTGACTTACTCCCCAGCTGGTTGTGATGGTTTGAGTGTTGCCACTTTGGGCTGTACCACCCAAGCCTTTCAGTTTAAAGCCTGCTTCACCAAGCTGCCCAGCCTGCTACCAAAGATTCCTTTGCCATTTTTAGACAGGTGGATCCCACCCCTCCTTAACAGGCTGCAGTATTTCTGAGTATTCAGTTATTGTTCTTGAAAAAAACATTATTTCAAGTGGTCAAAAAATGGGATTTGGTCTTAATCGGCTTTTAGATGCAAATTACTAGTCTAAGAAGAAAAAGGACTCAACCTTGCAAATGAGAAATGGATCGCTAGTGTTCCTTTCCCTTCTTCATGTGTTACTTCCCTGTAAAACCAAAGAAGATGGTTTGAGTTATTTTAAAGCTTTACTATTATGAAACTGCAGAATTCTGAGAGAAAAATCCCTTCCTGTGTTCAAAATTGCTCTTTGTTGCCTGGGTAAATTCCAGATACCTCCAAAATTACCTAAAAGCTGCTAAAACCCCCTTTGAATAAGGACAGAAGGTCATTGAATCCCATGAGGGAGTTTAGGGGACAAAACCCACTTATAATCATGGTTTATGTTCCTTAACATGTTAGTCAAAGACATGTTCAGGCCAGCATATGTAGGTACTTGCCTCCCCTGCAAGCATCTTAATCAGCAGACTGTGCGCAAAACTAAATCATTCAGTACTCTACTAGAAAAGGTGAAAGCAGTGGATTCTGAAGATCACAACAACAAAACATTTGCCCTTTTTCGTTTAAAGAAAATGCACAGATGTAGAATTTCTTGTAGATGTTCCCTTTCAAGGTTAGTCTCCTGACAAACCTTATTGTTAAAAATTATGGTTTTAACTAAAACATGCCAATATGGTTCGTTTATTCAACTGGGGTTGAAAGGTGTGAAATTGGTGAAAAAAATATTCTATGATGGTGTCATGTCCTTAGGTGAAAACTGCAATAAAGCAACATAACTGTGAATGTAATACACAAACTATTTTTGAATTGATGCTCCTGATACTTGGAAAAGATTATGCTGATTTATGTGTCTCTCTCAGATTTTAATGCTGATGGGATATCTGCAGAGTTTTTCAACTTTGGATTTAGTCATCTGATGCCGAGTGAATACGACTGTGCAAAGGTTTCTCAGAAACACAGAGTAGAACTGTCTCGGTGGTTTCTTGACTGTGGTCATCCTTGATCAGCCTCTCTCCAGTGAGATTGCATGTGGTGGACTAGCAGCACGACCTGAAAAAGGCTTCAGCAGAAGCATTTTGAGAAATCTCTTTGGAGGACATAGATATAACATAAAGGAGAACGTTATATAATGTAAAATGTCAAATGGAGGACATACAGAATGTAAAATAGGATTCTCTTTTGTAAATGGTCAGTGTTAAGCAAAAAGTTTTTAATGGACACTTGCATGTACTTACAACTGATGATAAACCTTTATAGGGATGGGATACAGCATTTCTAGGAAATGAAGTCCAAGATAGGAGTATAAACCACCTTGTTTCATTGTGACTTTATCAGTGTGCAGGGGCATAAAGTACCAGTGTTGTTTGGTCTCAGTGTTAAGCTGAGCTTTGTTAGCCTGTTTGGTAGCAACTCATAGGCCCAAAAGAAAGCAAGAAAGTGTAAAATCAAAATTTTACAGGTAAGGCTTCAGGCAAAGCATGAAGGTCCCTTCTAAACTAGAAATACTTTCTAAGCAAGACTCCTGCACATGTCCTTTTTCTGGTTCTGCTGCTTCTAATGTTTTTCATTGGTTCCATCACTTTGACCCAGAAACACCTTAGGGAGCAGAGTCTATGCCCAAAATGAAGTTGATAGAAGGGCTATCTGACCTGAGCAATGCTGAAGTCAATGGGTTATGAACTGCTGTGCACAGCAGGAGGAAGAAATCAAATGCATGAAATACCTGTGTGGGGAGGCCAAGTGAGATTTGGGATGGCTTGAGTGAGTTGCTCTTTCTCCATGCTTTTCCAGGGGACAGGGGATTTCTAGGGGAAAATTGGTTGGACAAAACTATGAATTAAATGAATTTTGGAGTACAAATCCGGTACCTTCTTTCCTGTGATGCTGGGGGCTGCTGCTTCCTGGAGGGGACACTGACCAGACTCCAGTCTGTGGTACCAATGACCAGTTACCCATGTGGGGCAGTGCCCAGCAACCTTTAGAATTTTTCATTTTAGAACAAAGGAAGACATTTTAGTTGCATGTGGACCTACTGTACAATGAGTTGTCAATAGCAGTAGGATAAAGTGGGGATTTAGGCTGATGGTACCCAGGGAACAATCATGTTGCCTCTGTCCCTGAAATGAAGTGACAATTTAATAGCACAAGCCAGTTGTGTGATGGAGCTAACTGCAATCACTAGAGGAAGACATTACACTGTACAGTGGCTGGTATGGTCTAGAAGCCAGATACCTGGAGAATGTTGGTTCCCTTGAATGCATGGGACCTTGACACAGTGACAGGAATGTAGTGGGATATTTTGTCTGTTACGTTGCTGTTAAGGGATCTCAAACAGTGTGGGCATCTCTTCAAGCCACCCTCGCCCAGGATGCTTCTGCCTGAAGTTGGCCCCAGGGACTCAGGGGCATGACGTGGCTGCCTCTTTCCCCCTTGCAGGTTCAAGCAGTGGTGAAGCTGTGCGTGTATCCCGGAGACACACACTCAATCCCAGAGACACACACTCGTGGACATGGACAGTCACAGGACACTGACCCAGGAGTTAAAGTGGCCAGTCCCACCAAGGAGTTAAAGACCCCCACCAATTCCATCTGGTGCCAGCAGCCAGCACCACTTTTCACACACACCCACACAGATTTCACTGGTAGTTGGCACTCAGTTCTTGCAGCACATGTGCATGTGGGATAGAGAGTGATCACACAGAGAGATTGTTAATAAAAGATTTAATAAGAAGATGCAAGAAGACAGAAGAAACTGTGGTGAAATCACTTTTGGCTTCAGTCCTCGGTTTGCTTCCTAGTCTGAATTCCAGAAATGAAACTGCCTACATGATGCAGAATGTCAGTACCTTATTGATACTTGTTTCCAAGATGGTCTTGCTTGGTCCCAAGGTGGTTTGCAGTGCTGGTAAAATACCCATGTATAGGCACGACCCGGAAGGATAAGCCTTTGGGAGATTTTCAAGCTTCCTCTGTGGTCAAGGCACAGGACGAGAAGTCAGGAGATCAAAGTTCCTGTGTTGCACAGAAAAGCTGTTTCAACACATAGGCTGCATTGATGAAAGTTTTCTCCTAGGAGTGCTAGACACAGCTCTTTGATGCAACCAAGGCTTCATTTTGCCCTCTGTATCACCTTCTCATCCCTTATGGAGTGGTAACAATTGCTGCTAAAGCTTAAAGGGAGATGGTAAAACAATTGCTCTGTGGTACCTCTGGGAGATTCAGGTTACTTTATGGTGCCAAAACAACCCTCAGACAGTAGCATTTGCAGGACTGGTCTGTACCCCTTCTATCTGTCAGAGTCTAGATCCACTTTTCCTGCTGCTTTTGGGAAAGAGGTGAATTGAATGTACTGAGCAGTGATTTACTGACATGACTGGTCTTGGAGTGATTTCATGAGTTTTCAGTAACTTGTCCATTGCCTGACAAAGACAGCAATTCCTAATAACATCATAACCACAGTACTGCTGTCTTGGGACGGATTGCAAAGTATATGCTCTGGGTTAAGCATCAACTAGCCTGAAAAGCCACCTTGGGGATGACAGTCTACTCTGAGTAGCTATGCTTTGTAGGGGTGGGATCTTGGCAAGTATTTCATCTGGTGAGTTATGAATTGTCATGAGGTAAAATGATGCTTTCCTACCACCAAGATGGACTTAACATTGCCAGTGTTGAGCAGTCTGCAGCACCCTGTGTGACCAGATCCACCCTTCAGAGATAAATGTTTGCATCTAACTCAGAAATGCAAGGCTGGCCATGGCCCCTGGAGACCACCCCTGGTGACAGTGCTGAGCTGTTTTACTTTTGGTATAGCTTTTGGTCTGGTGGAGTTACATCAGTGGAGAGTAAAACGTCAGAAACAAAAAGTGAAGTGAGATGAAAGTGTGTATCTTGTGAAATACATCTCTCCTCTGTTGAAGTCCAAAGGATTTATGGTGACATGTTCTTACAAGTGAGCTTATGGAAGCCAGCTCTGCTTTAAAGAATCTGGAAAGAAAATTTTTTTTGCCGGTTTGGCAAAAGCAGAGTTAAATACTGCAGGAGGTGGTGATGTTTCTGTTCAACGAAACTGACACAATGGAGTCAGTGAAATGGAGCTGGGACATATTAGGTAATGTGTAATAATGTTATAACTTTCCTCGCAGAATCATATATCTAGTATGTGTGTACCATTAATTATCATTACATATTGCTATTAATTATACACGTATATAAAAAAAAAAAGGAAGAGGAGTATTTAAATTTGGTAGGAAGAAAAAGCCTTGTGAACCACTATTAAACTTTAATGAAAAATCATAGCAGTCAAATACTTCCTTTTATGAAAAATTCAGAAAACTTCCCAGTTTGAGCAAATTAGTTTTACCTTTACTAGAGACATTATACTCTCCTCTGCTTTGCACACAGATAATGGCTCTATAATCCCATTTAAAACTGAGATTTCTCTCTGCCTGCACACCAGCATAACTGTCCTGAAGTAATTAATTTTTTTGCCCCACTCCGGATGAGTGCAAGGTGGGAAAGTGGAGAAGGGGCATAGGTGGTTCTCTGGAGCAGATGTGGAAGCTGGCATAGGTGCAGAGAGATGTAAAATTTGGTGCCATTCAGTATTTGTTTCTCTATGTAGATGAGAGATCCACACAGATAAAAGTTTATCTTTGTAATTGCCTCAGCTCAGTTATGATTAACCCTAAGGATATGGGATGACTTTTGAACATGAAGCTCCTCTTATGAAATAAGTACTGTCTCATGCTTCTTTTGATGTATGTGCTCGTGCATAAAAGGGCGTTTGCTCTTGTATTTGCATCTTCTTATACAGAGAGAATGATCCTGGCAGACCTCTCAGTATCACCTAGACACTGCTGCCCTTGTGCCCCTGAAGCAAGGTACAGATGTCCAGTGGCTCCCTGGCCTGTGCAGGCAGACAGTGTTCGGCATGTGGAGCAACTGCAACTCCCAGGGACCACGGCCAGGAGCGGGAGCGACGTCAGGCAGACAGTGAATGCCACCTTTCAGGGCCCTTTCAGCTGAAAGGGTACTGTTGTTAACTGCATCCCTCCCTGAACACATCCCATGACCTGCTGCGTGGAGCCTTTCAGAGTGGATCCAGGCACGGACAACAGGGCTGGGATGTGCATCTGTCTCCTTGACAGCAGTGCTCTGTGAGCAAGGATGAAAAGTTCATGGATGAGGTGCTCTTCTTGTCGGCTGTCCCACTGCTGGTGAGGCACACTCGGTGATGGGCTGATCAGCGTGATGACAACTGTAGCATGATACGAAACACTGAGAGACCTTCAAAAGTAGCCATAGAGAATGCAGGGGAGGTTTGTTTAATATCTCCATGGACTGAATGAACCACTAGTTCTGTCTTGGCATCAACCTGAAAGAAAAAATCATGGGATTGCCTGCCAGAATTTTCCTCTGTTTTTCCTTGCTGCAGCCCTGCCTGGAGGGGTTTCTTATTCCTATGTGCTCTGGAAGTTGAATCTTTCATTTAAGTTTGCTGGTTCGTAGAATGTTTTGGGTTGGAAGGGACTTTGGAGATCCTCTAGTTCCAATCCTCCTGCCATGGACAGGGACACCTTCCACTGAACCAGGTTGGTCAAAGCCCCATCCAACCTGGCCTTGTTAATTGAGTTTGGTTTGTTCAGCTCTGGCATGCACTGGCACAGGCTTCTCAGATGGTCAGCTTAGGATGGCAAATCAACATCCAACCTCTAACTTGTCACTGAGTGGGCAATGTTGCTGGGTAATGGTTCTGTTCCAGTTCAGCAATTGCAGAGGAAGCCAGCAGTTATCACCATCACTACAGCTAGATGATTTGTAGATACAAGCTATAGACTAGAATTCCCTACCCCCTGACAAAAGGTATGCTGTTTGATGTTAGTGTTCAGCAAATGGACATTTTTGTCTCTGTGTTTTCACCAGCTCTGCTCACTCCTGCTTCTCTCACTATCCATGTGAACAGGCCCTCAGAGTGGTAGGAAACAAGAGGAGCCAGGAATAAACAAGTAGAAAGAAAGTAATTGAAGGAGAAAGGAACAGGAGAGACAGGTGAGGATGGAGCCCAGCCACAGCTGGACTCAGGTTTGACTGAGTCTGACATGCATTTGCCCAGTGCAGCTCTGGGAAACATGGAGGAAAAGCAGAATGGCCTCAGCGTGGTTGTGTGGACACCTGCCTTAAGAGGAACAAAGTGTTTCTGGTTAGATAGACCCCTTGCAAGGGCATCTCTCTCTTTCCATTCATTGTGCACAAGAGGTAGACCTCTCCCCACCCAAGACTGCTCAGTTGTGTCACCTAAGGCTTCATTCCCACTAAATCTAGGTGTCTAAGCTGAAGGTCTCCACCTGTGAACTCAGTGTCTATTGTCTGTTTTGGGATGTGGAGACTTATTGCTGATACAGTCTGGAGAATTCCTAATCTCATTCTACAGTGGACAGCAGGCTGTGATCGGGTGTCCCTTCTGCGACTCTGCTGACTGCACTGACACTTCATCTCCAGGGACTACCACTGGGAATTTAGACCCGTGATTTTTGTATAGACACCTAATATTTGCCAGAACACACAATTATCCCTGCTGTAGGCTGGGATAATTCATCTATTTGAGGTGTCTGCCCCATTATTTAGAGTTCAGGAGAGCGACTGGGCTGGACATCCAGCTTTCACATGGCAGCGGTGGCTCAGTGGGAGGGCAGGAGACCCCGGGGGAAGAAGTCACCCCTTCCAGCAGGGGAGGGCTCTGCTGGGGGGGCTCTCTTGCCAGTCCCTCCATCCCCAGCCCCCGAGGCTGGGCTGGCAATGCTCTCTGGCCTGGAAAGCCCATCAGGAATACAAAAGTTCCTCTCTGTTGGACTGAGCTTTGCACGTCTAACACATCAGCCAGGCTGCTGGCAGGCACCTTAATGCTGACTGAGAAATGAGTCTTCCCTCCACCTCTACAGCAGAGACTTGTTTACATGGGCTATAGTCTTAGTTTACATGGGCTATAGTCTTATCTTAAACAGTCTTATCTGTTTATTTATCTTGACTTCAAACCCATAGTTTTCTCCATAAAAACCTTGATAGGAGGTGTTGAAACCCCTATTTTTGGTCTGGAAGGATAGACAGCCAGAACCAAACCCAGTTTGCCACCTGGCCTCTGGTGAGTTCTGTGGAAACTGAGAAGTTTAAAAACTCTGTATTACAAAAATGAGTCCAGACCCCAGTTAGCTCCTGTTTCACTGCACAGGCTTATAGATATGAAATCCTAAATCAAACTGACAAACATCACAGCTTTCTCTTTGCAGTCTTTTCTAGGTGTGATTTCATAATTAACTAATATTTTCTGTGTATCTTTTTGTTCCCATTGCAGATTCTTCTGTAAGTGCAAGGCATGATGTTCCATGTGGTACATCAGTGTTCAATGTATTATTTTCAGAGACTTAAAGCATATGCTAAGCACCACTTTCTATAGTGCAAATATATGATGCTTCTTTGTTTTTTTCTCTTAAATTTACTAATAGAATTAGGAAAGAAAATTCTTACTAGCAATATAAGCACATCCAGCAACGTTGTGTCTCCAGCTTTCACAGTTCCAGTATCTTCCTGGAATGAATGAGAATGTCACAAATGTTTGCTGTGAGCATAGCAAAGGCCACAGCATTCCACATGCCAATAACTTGCCACTGATTTAGAGTGTTTCTGCCAACTCCATTGTCCATGTGTGTGCTGGAGTTTGGTCTTCAGTGTCTGGTTCACTTCCAAGAGCCTGAGCCTCCTCCAGACTTTCAGTTTTCACCTGGATCTTTTCTGATGATACCTTGATCTCTGCTTTCCAATATTAATTTGTAAGCCTGTCTGTCCCAGCTCTTCACTGGCTTTATTTACCCTTCCTCCTCTTCCCCTCAGCCATCCTTTGATTGCCTTGGTAGGCACAGCCTTTTTAAATAATCAACTGGGTGCACTGTATTGATTCAGCCATTATACTCTACACTGATACCTGCTTGTCTATAACCCATAAAGTTATTCCCATAGTTTGTATTTCTGACAGAGCTTTGGTCAAGACCTGATTACTGGCTCTACAGCTCTGGCTCTACAGCTCTGGGAGACAAGCCCTGCCTGGTTTTGCATATATTTGATGAAGTTCCTATTGCTTTTACTTCATGGATCTGGGAAAATAATAATAAATTCTAGATTTAATTTCCTCCCATTTCTCATCCTGCTCAGGCATCAGCCTCAGTTTCTCAGGATATTCATTCAGGGTACTGAAGTGGGTTTGGTGTCTTCTTCTGAACCATGGAGTTTTTCAGATCTGCTCAGCTGCTGTTTGCACAGGGTCTGCAGCTAACCTACTTCTGAAAACCCTTTCTACCACAAGGTGCTCATCTGTTTCCCTTCTGTTTTCTTTTTTTGTCCCATCCATCCTGAGTGTCTTGAGTTCACCTTTATCTGTATTACCTAAGGATAACTTAGCTTCTTTTTTTGGTGGTGGACAACCTTCTTCTGCTGCTGCAGACTGATGAGAATCACTTTGGTTAATCTCTTCAGTACACTCATCTGGGTAGACTTGACTCTTTCAGGGCTTTTATAACCTGGGAGGGAAATACTGCAGCTCCTTCCAGTCTAGTGGTGTATGCACCTTGAGAAAGCCTGGAAGAGCACACTGAGTCTATGACACCAGCAAGAGTTTGTAGCTTCTGTGTGTACAATGGCATCCAATTTATCACAAATTTCTATGTAGATTTTAGGTTAGTTCTATGTTTACCAGGAAACGCCCTCACTTCTATAGCAAGTTAAAGGTTTATAGGAAACAGATGCAAAAGCATGACTAATTTTATCCAATTTTGTTCTCTAATTAATTTCCTCTAACTAATTCTCTGAATTTCCTTCCACTGTTAATATGGCTATCTCAGTGATGTAGCACAAGTCTTAACAGGAACGTAGGTTAAATGAGGTGATGGGTGTTTGGTGAACTCTTACAGTAAACAGAGTAGTCTACATCCCTTTGATGTGTGCCCCCTGGAAATACTACAATTTCTATACATATCAGTGATGTCTTACTTGCTCCTTACTCTGTTTGCTCTCTTCTGCATTTTACGTCATTTGTAAAGAAGAAAACTTCATTTTTTTTTCTGTACTTTTACAGCATCTCCAGCTTTGGGGTTGAAGTGAATAATTTATCTTAATAAAGGGATTCTCTCTCTTTTTTTTTTTTTTGTCCAATCAGAATAATCTTTGAAAAAAGAACTCATTTTACTTGTCTGCATAAAATTGGATGGGAGGACACCTGTATGTTTATAATCTACCTGTAAATATTCTCATGGAAAGTACGTTTTCTGTGATTAAAAAAGATACGTCTCATGCTGGTAGATCTATTGCCACACTAAAGCAGTCAGAGAGTAGTTATACTGTGATATTGGGGATAGGTATAAATAGATTTGCCTTCACAGAACATGAACAGGCACTTCTTGAGTTATAGGGATGTAAATAACTTCTTATATCTTAAGCTATTGTCACCTTGGTGTTTGTAAACAGATTAAACTGGAACATATTTTATAATAAAAGAGCATCTTTAGGTGGGCTCTACAGCCTATGGGGAAAAATAAAAACAAAACAGGCTTTGAAAAACACACTTTTGGACAATTAAGTACCTCCAGTAACAGCACAAATGGAAGAATTTAATAGAAATTGCACAACAATCCACCTTAGTCCATTTCCCCACCAGAGTCCTGTAGTAAGCACCTCTACCCAATAGCAATAGAGACAAGCCATGGATGTACATCCATGAGGCACCTCAAATGAGAACATTTGAGATAATTATTGATGACCTCATGGATAATCTTGAGGGAGCTGGAAGTGTTCATCTCAGATGTGAGTCTTAGAAGGTCAAAAATGGTTACTCATCTTTCAAGAACAATTGCTTCTTTAGGAAGGCTCAGCTAGTAGAAACCATCACTGCTGTTTAATAATGCAGTTCTTCAAGGCAAAATGTCAATGCATCATCCTCTTTGTGAAAAAATGAGTGCTGTATTATTTTTTCATTGGGTTATTCTGCTTGTAGCTATGAAATGAATGTAGCAGCTGTTTCTCCAGTTGGCACTCTGCTGTATGTAGAGTGTAGATTTTATTATCTTTTATCAGTTTTTGTCTCATACAGACAAAAAGAGTTTGGCTGGTTTGGTGCTTAATTATCATCACATTGCTTACTGCAGTGGAATTTGTAAATCTTTGAAATTCCAGTAAAAAAAAGAGAATAAGTGCTTGTCAGAACAATATTGTTAGTAACTTCTGATGGCAGAAAAAGTGAATTTCCCACTCCCCACCCTCCCAAAAATATCGCCAGTTTTTCCTAGTGAGAAGTGGTAAATCTGTTCTTTTATAATTTCTGTGGCAGTTTAACAATGGTACTTCTGCTCTGTTCTTCTCCTGCCTCCTGCTGAACTCAGGGCAGTGCCTGAAGTGTCTGCTCAGTGAAGCTAATAATGATCTGTGTACTCTTTCTCTCTTTGACACTTGTTACAACCATCTCAGGCTTCAGAAGAGCTGTGTTTGGGCAGAAAGTAATGGGTGCAGGGAGTAAGTCGAGTTCCTCACTGAAATCACATGATGGCAAATCTGGGAATTCCTGCTTCATTTATGAGTGTGCACAGAATGCAATGTCACTCTCTCTCCATCCAGAGATGCTTACTACAAAGAACTGAGCTGAATTCCACAGCGACAAAGTCATTTACCCAAATAAACTCTCTCATCAGAAAGCACCGGGATCTTGCGGCTCCCTCAGCTGAACCAAGTCTTTTATTTTTAACATCTGCAGACCTTTTTTTGTTTTGTTTTTCCCCATTTTGTAGGTTTTTATTTTCAAGCAAAGGAACGCTTCAAGAATTCTTCAAAAAAGCAGGTAAAATGCAATTTTTCCACATGAAGTTTTTCCTAGAATAGTTTAATGCAGTTCTGTTATTTTGTGAGGATATATGTTAATATGTGCAATGAAATATTACATATTAAAAGTTGGTCAAACTTTGAAATTAGTGCAGGGTCTCTGGGCAGAGTTTGTGCAGCTGAGTGTTCAGCATTTTAAAACATCAGTGAGACACATGGAGTATATATTATAATATTCATTTTTTTAGTCATGTTCCCTTTTACCTTTACATTGTCTCAAAAATTAACCTTTCCTTGAGTATTTAATATTTAGAAGATTGTTTTAACTTAGATTAGATCCTTTGGGGACTCAAACTTATTGCAATTCTTAATATATATATTTTTTCCCCTCATATTCAATTTATGCGTATGGGAAGTAGTTCAGTCTTCCTTTTTGAACTAGATGTTCTGTAAAACATGAAGCTTCATGTTTAAAAAGTATGTTTAGATCTGTGTTTGGAGGTAACACATTGATATTGTGGAGTGAATACATCTCTCAAGTAAAATGATTTAATAAAAAATGAATGACTTTTCTGAAGCATTCCTTTGCATGGATTTTACTCGTGTTGGCTGAATTTTTAACAAGCTGTTGTGATTTTTCCAGTCACCTTGCTGGAGTAGTCTGCCAGCAAGAGAGCAGTCTGCAGACCAACAATGGGCTGGTCTGTTCTGCTCAGCCCTGTTTATGCTGAAGGAGGAAGAGGGTAAAAACTGCTCCAATTCCCAAGAGCTTGAGGTTTTACAGATCAGCTGTCAGTGTTTGTTTTTTAATGAAACTTAAGGCAAGAGGTCAGGGGATTAGTCCTTTAAATGTAGCGGTATAATTTTTTATTGGAGAATATTTGTATGTGTTCATTTTTTTTAAATAAAATCTATTACTCATATGAATTAGGTGTTGAAGAGCTGCAACTTTCAAGAGATGTGGTTCAGCTAACATATAGGAATCTTTTTTATTTCTTAATACAGTCATAGATGGAAAACAGACATTTAATTTTTACCTGAACTCTCACAGAAAGAGTTGGTCTTCTCACGTGCTGCCATCAGAATTCCTAGTAGTTAAGAGGGCAACTCCTAAATTCCTGCTGAAAGCTTCAATGCAGAATTTGATCTATTGGTAGGAGGCTAATTTGGACCTCACCAGTTCTCTCCTGAGGCACCCACGTGCTTTCTTCTGAGTTAAGCAGGCCACCGTAAATTAGACTTAAACATCATTGGAACAAAGAAAAGAAACCACAGATGACAGAACTGCTCACATTTAGAGCTGAACAGGTCCCAGTGAGTCCACTCCAGAGGAATTGCCCATGTTTCAGGTTTTTCCTACAGTTAAATCTCAGAGATGAAATAGTTCCTCACTGCAAAACTTTCAGATGCTGCTTGAATAGAAAAAGGAAAAATTCAGGCTTGTGGCATGATGTCAAGGGACAAAAAGGGAAGAGGAGAGTATTAGTCTAAGGGATTTGCCTATGATCTTCCTTTCAGAAGGTGTGTGAAATAAAGCTATAGCCTACTAGGGGAACTGAGGAATTTAAACTTTTGCCCTCTTTATCATTAGTAGAGAAATAAAGTACAAAGGGATAAAATACATCACAAAAGAAGTGCTTCATTAGTTTGAGACAATGCAACAACTATTTCTATAATATTTCCCAATAAAAATAGCTGCAAAAATAGTGAGAAAAAAACCCCACAGACTAATAGGGTTTGTTTCTCCTCTCTCTCTCTCTCTCTTTTTTTTTTTTTTTCATTCTTTGACTGGTTGCTTTTGCCAGATCACATTTTCCCCTGAGGATTAACTTTGAACTGCCAATTAAAAGTTATTGCTAAATCCTGTTACAGCAAAAAGCCTTCAGGTTCATACAGTTAAGATTTAGCCACTGCTTTTTCATAGAATAGATTAAACTGCTGGGATTTTGGTAAATTACTTTTGTAATGTTGTACCTTTTATAGAATAGCCACATAGCCAATATACATTTTAGGAAAAGATAGGAACTGTATTACTTTCAGCTTACTTCATTCCGTCAATAACAAAGGGGGAAAAAAATGAAATTGAGACAAGAGCAAATATTACCTCATTGTGTTAATAGTGCAATAAGTTTGCCTATCATTTCAGTGATGACCCAGTTTATTCCTGAAGAGCTTTAAAAAACCCTGTCAGCCTCTTCTACTCGGAAAATTGCTGAAATCTGTGTAGCAAAGGTTAGATGATCTTTGCTAAAACTTTAGGGGAAAGCGGATGGAATACTGTAATAATCCTACTGTTTCCAATAGGCACACTCTGTGGTCACTGCTCTGAGCAGGGACAAATGGAACATTATCTCAGAAACCTCAGAATGCTGTGTGGTAATGGTTGACAGATGTTTCCTTTTTTTCAATTTGGTCACTGTAGCATCATCAGTTGCTTCAAAATCTGTTTGTCCAGGTAGGAATAGATCAAATAGGAAAGAGATATTTTAATTTGCCTGAGAGAAGAGAAAAGCATTCTGTGTCCACTAGAAAAGCTGCATAGTGCTGCCAAAAGCATCCATTCACTGTAAGGTATGCTGAACATAAAAATGTATTCAGCCATAAATCAACATTTGGGTTTTCATATGCCTTGCATTTCCATGCTTCAGCCTAGAGCCTGTGATCTTGTTGAAAAGATTGAACTCCTTGATCTCTTCAGGAATATGACTGCACCCAGCATTCTCCTATCAAAAAGAGCAGAAAAAGGTTGTCTTTTTAGATGTGAAAAGATAGCCTAAAATAAGATAAAAGTTGTGTTCCTCTTCAGCAAATCAATGGATGAACCTGATTCTGCACAGCGTACAATATCTTCTGGCTGATTAATGACCTTTTCTTGCATTGTTTTGAAGTCATCTTTATGACACCAAACAAAAGAAGTCTTAAACTTGCAGAAATCCTTCTGCAGCACTGAATTGGCTTAGGTACCAGGTCAGCAGTATTTCAGAAGCCTAAATAAAGAAAGAGTAAAACAAGTACAGAAGGGGGGGACTTTCATAATTGGTAGCATCAGCCACAGACTTCTCAGAGAAGAGGACTCTTAAAATGGAGCATCAGTAAGTACAAATGGTACCTGATCTATTGAAGTGTCATAAAAGCCTCTTATGAGCTACGTGGCACAGGATAAAGGAGGGCATGGAGGAATCTGTCCTCCACAGTTTTTTTCAGTCTTCTAGCCATTCCCTAGCCATCTCCACACTCAACCCCTCTCTGCCCCTTCCCTCTGCCTCCATTCCTCAACAGCAGATATCATCTTCTTTCATGGTCATATGTCATTTCAGAGGCTTGCAGTGTCAGTTGGCTCAGTGCTGTAGAGGTCTTATTTGATGCTCATTGCCTTTCACCAATTTGCATAAACTTACGATTTTTTTACTCTCTGGGGAGGGCTCATGATTGTTGCTTTTATTTGATCTATGATACTTCCAGGACACCCTGTGGATGCTGTGCTTGAATTCTCCTCCAACCATTTCTCTTTCCTGACAACAACTGCTAGTAGCAGAGAACTTCACCTCTTTTACACTTATCATTGCAATTATTGGATAGAAAATCAATCTACTGCATTTCTGTCTTGATTAAATAAAGCATCTTGACATGATGAGTCTTATAACTTGTAATCTCCAAACTGACAACAGCACTGATTTTTTTTTTCAAAAGACTGGGCTATGGTCTTTCTTGTTGCTTCATACAAAGGGACAGCAAGGTTGGTTTTTTTTCCTTTATTTCATTGATTTTTTGGGGTTTGCTTTTTTCCACTAGTTCCCAGCTATTGAATTCTGCTCAGCTCCAACACAACTGCTTTCTGCTAATATTGGTGTGATCTTGCAGCTCAGCCACCAGAGGTTTGGGTCTGGGGAATGAGGTAGGAGCTCATTCATCTACTGCCATAGCTGGGCTGCAGTTCTCAGCAGCCTCACAGACTTGGCCTACACGTGACTCTTCTCCAGCAGGATTAGAAATGGTGACATTGCTTTTCCCTGACTGATATAAAGACCTCAGAGAAATATTTAGACAAGTATTAAGGAGAGAGACTTACTCATGGTGGGGTGCTCCCATGTTGCCCCAAAGCCAGAGGCTTGCTCTGATCTAAGGCTTTGCATCAATCTGTGTAGTATTTCATTTGCCATTGTTCATGGAATAATTTGTTAAAAATGTCATTTTTTTGAACCTGTCATCAGACCAGGAGGACTTGAAGTATACATTTTCCTCCTAGTCCAGTGGCAGGAAGCCAATACAATTACATGACTTTTTGGGTTTGTGGATTTGTGATTAGCATGGATTTGTTAATTAATTACTGTGCAGGGAAGCAGCTGTCCCATATGGAGTGAGGCACAGCTGGGATGTGTTTTGTGCTCTGCAAGGAGCAGCAGCAGCAGGATGAGTGCAGTGAGTGCACCAAAGTGCAGTTCCAGCTGCATGATGTGGGAGCTGCTTCAGTGAGGGTGCTGGGACGCTTACTGGTTTGTTTGAAACTAAATCAAAGAAGAAATTTGTGTGACATTTGGCACCAGACGCTGTTTCTTGAACAACCCCAAGGGGCATTTATGGGTGATTTTTCCTCTGAAAGATGTCCTCTTTCAGAGAAGTAGTGGAATACAGCATTTTGTAATTGCTTGTCCTAGAAATACATTTTTGTTATGGATTTATATGTTATAAATTTCCAATTTGATTTTTAAGCAGAACAGCTGGATTGGTTTAACTGCTTTGTGAAAACTATATTTAATTCATAACACAAGCATCACAAATATGTAACATTTTCCAGCTTTCTTGGAAAGAGAGCAGGTGCAAGGTGAAAAATGCCAAAAGACACACTAAGTAAGATGGACCTACTTCAGGAAAGAAATCTTGAAGGCACAGGAGCAGGCTAGGCTGTCCCTATGTGCTGAAAGATGAGCCAGCGGGGAAAATGACCAACCTGTCTGGGTAGGGAGCTGGAACTCAGGGAAAAAAAGAGGGTGTATCACCTCTGGAAAAAGGAGCAGGCAACTCAGGAAGTGTTAAAGGATGTCATTAGGTCATGCAGAAGCAGAATGAGAAAGGTGAAAGCTCAATTAGAACTTAATCTGGCCACTTCTGTAAAGGATAATAAAAAATGTTTTTATAATTACATCAGTAGCAAAAGAAGGGGCAAGGAAAACCTCCATTCTTTTTTGGATGCAGTGGGGAATGTAGTCGCCAAAGATGAGGAAAAGGCTGAGGTACTTAACACTTTCTTCGCTTCAGTTTTCAACAATAAGACAGGTTCTCCTCAGGACAACTGACCTCCTGAGCCAGTAGACAGGGATGGGGAGCTGAATAGCCTCCCTGTAATCCAGGAGGAAGTAGTTAGTGCCCTGCTGAGCCACTTGGATCCTCACAAGTCTATGGGACCAGATGGGATGATTGGGGAGCTGGCAGATGAACTCACTAAGCCACTCTCCATCATTTATCAACAGTCCTGGTTAACCAGGGAGGTTCCAGGTGACTGGAAGTTGGCCAATGTGACACCCATCCACAAGGAGGGCCAGAAGGAAGATCTGGTAACCTACAGGCCAGTCAGCCTGACCTCTGTGCCTGGCAAGGTTGCGGAGCAGATCATCCTGAGTGCCATCACATGGTACCTACAGGATGGACAGGGGATCAGACACAGCCATCATGGATTTAGGAGGGTTAGGTTCTACCTGACCAGTCTGATCTTTTATGACCAGGTGACCCACCTGATGGATGAGGGGAAGGTTGTGGATGTAGTCTACCTGGACTTTAGCAAAATCTTTGACACTGTCTCCCACAGCATACTCCTGGAAAAGCTGGAAGCCTACAGTTTGGACAGGGGCACTCTCTGCTGGATTAAGAACTGGCTGGATGACCGAGCCCAGAGAGTGGTGGTGAACAGGGCTGCATCCAGTGGTGGTGTCCCCCAGGGATCAGTGTTGGTCCCAGTCCTATTTAATAACTTTATTGATGATCTGAATGAAGGGATTGAGTTTACCATTAACATATTTGCAGGTGACAACAAGTTGGGCTGGAGTGTTGATCTGCTGGAGAGTGGGAGGGCTCTGCAGAGGGATTTGGACAAGCTTGATAGATGGGCCAAGACTAATGGGATAAGTGCCAGGTCCTGCACTTTGGTCACAACAACCCCCTGCAGCACTACAGGTTGGGGACAGAGTGGCTGGAGAGTGACCCAGTGGAAAAGGACCTGGGGGTGCTGATTGACAGCTGCTGAACATGAGCCAGCAGTGTGCCCAGGTGGCCAAGAAAGCCAATGGCATCCTGGCCTGTGTCAGGAATAGTGTGGCCAGCAGGAGTAGGGAAGGGATTCTTCCCCTGTACTCAGCACTGGGGAGGCTGCACCTCGAGTCCTGTGTCCAGTTCTGGGCCCCTCAGTTTAGGAAGGACATTGAAGTGCTGGAGTGTGTCCAGAGAAGGGCAACGAGGCTGGTGAAGCAGCTGGAGCACAAGTCCTGTTGAAGTGGCTGAGGGAGCTGGTGTTTAGCCTGGAGAGGAGAAGGCTCAGGAGAGACCTTATCACTCTCTACAAATACCTGAAAAGAGGTTGTAGCCAGGTGGGGGTCGGTCCCTCCTCGCAGGCAACCAGCAGTAAGACAAGAGGACACAGCCTTAAGCTGCACCATGGGAGGTTTAGGTTGGACGTTGGGAAGAAGGCCTTCGCAGAAAGGGTGATTGGGCATTGGAATGGGCTGCCCAAGGAAGTGGTGGAGTTACTGTCCCTGGAGGTGTTTAAGGAAAGTCTGGATGTGGCACTTAGTACCGTGGTCTAGTTGATAAGGTGGTGTTGGGTCATTTGAACTCAGTGATCTCAGCGGTCTTTTCCAATCTAATTGATTCTGTGGTTCTGCAAGTACAAATTGGAGAGATGATGCAACTGTTCAGGATCTAGCACTATGGAATACTGTCAAAATATTACTGCTATTAAACTACAGCTTCCCTTAAGTCAGAGTTTCATCATAGCCTATAGGCATGAGCGTGATTGAGGTAATGAATCTTCATTTGTAAAGACATCATCCAATAATTGTATGATTATGAAGGAGCTATTTCAGTGTTTGCATGCCTGTCTCTAGTGATTTATCTTTACAAACTGTGTCTGTTAATTTTGGTCTTTGTGGCTCTTTACAAGGACACTTAATTCCTAGTACAGTTCATGCTATAGAAGCCACCACAAATTTCACAACACTGTGATAGACAGGTAATTTAGAAATTTATTTTAATCAACATAACTGGAGTTCTGGAGGCAGAAATATTTGTCAAAGTGGTATCACTTATCATCAGCAATATTCATACTATAAAGCACTTCTGAATATTTTTCATTTGTATTCAGGAATGTATGCAGGAGGATTTGTGGTTAGGGGGCTGTTTAAAGCAAGAATAGGTTCTACCTGTTTAATAACTCTGATAATATATTTTCTTTTACCTTTTCAAAGACAAAATATGTATTTATAAATATCTGTTAATTATTTGCTAATTTCCTCATTAGGTAATTAATCTTTCTTGCTCTGTCTCAACAGTAGCAAAGAGAATTTTACCTGGCAATCTTTAAGAGCCCTGGGCTAATTGCAGGGCTTTGAATACATATATCACTGCAATTGGAAAAAACCCCAGAGTAAGCCTTGGGATATATGTGGATAGACAGCTATGTGCCTCAAAGCTAAAGCTTCTGAAAATTGGTGAGGGAGGGAGAGGCAGACACAGTTCAGCAACACTTCTATAGGGAATGAGGCAGCTGAACACGCTCTCTAATAGGTAAAGAAAACTTATTGGAAGAACCTTAAATATTCTCAAACATGGCTCAAGCTGCAGTCAAGGACTGAACTTTTTCAACAATAGATTCAACCTGTTACAATCTGTTGAAAGCAAGAACCCCTTAAGGTTTTTTTGTGTTGGTGTTTTATACTTGCGTTTATAACTTCTATTAATTTTTTTGCCTTCCAAAATTGGCAGTCTATGCCCTTGCTTCATTTATTTTAAAATTTCATAGTGCACGGAATGGGGTTAATTTAATAAATAAACCCGTGTCTCATCCTGCAGATACAATTTCTTGTTGAAATCCTTTTTCCTGGCGTGTTACACTAGGAAGGTCAGAAGCACAGGAGAGAAAGTGCTCAACTATGGACAGCAGCAGACAGTTTTCTTTTATCTGAGCTGAATGAATTTGCTGCCCATTAATGGCTCTTCATGCAGCAGCTTAAGGAAGGCTCTGGCAGAGCAGGGAACCAGAGCAGTTTTTCTGTAAGTGTGTGGGGAAATAGGGGGTCTGTTTGTACATCCCCACCTCCTCCTGCACTGGGTTTTGTGTCGAGCTGCTCCTCAGACTGTTAGTGTAGTACTGGGAATGCCTCACTGCTCTCTGAGGAATTTTACATAATGGTCTGGCTGGTCAGCTGAGGGATGAGCATCAGTCAGCCAAGTGCTCTGGCTGCTGTCATGTGCCCTGGGGTCTGGCCCTCGCCTGGCATGCATATGGTGTAGTTTCAGGTGGTGACTTGCAGATACGGGGTAAGCAATAAACCATTCAGAAATGTCTTGGTAAAAAAAGGACCTATATTAGCTTTGAAAACTGACCTTGTGAATTGACAGAGAGATACCCAGTTCTGCCTAAGCCCTTCGGGAAAGGGGATTAAGTGCCTGGTCCTCAGACTCTTCAACATTCCACAAACATTATCACTGGTGTTTAGGTGAAATAAAGAATTCATGAAAACAAGGCAGATGAAGACTCCCTGAAGGATAGTTTGGTGGTTGTGCTGAGCTTGGTCCTGAGATAAACAAACTCCACATCTGTGTCTCCCAGGAGCCATTAACCCATCAGCTATTGGGACCCTTCTTATACTGGGCTCACGTACTCAGGGAGCTCCTGGCCCAAAGACTGGGCTGCTTTGGGAACCCCAGCTGATACCTAGCATGTGCCTTAGCTAACTTTGAAGCCAGGCCTGCCATCAGCAGCTACTGGACTAGGTGATCTGCAAAGGTTCTGGACTGTTCTGGATTCTGTCTGTGTCCTACTTGGCAGTGGGGTTTCAGAGGGAAGGGAAGGGAAGGGAAGGGAAGGGAAGGGAAGGGAAGGGAAGGGAAGGGAAGGGAAGGGAAGGGAAGGGA
>JAWWEE010000001.1:85921749-85958101 GCA_035221455.1 Xenops minutus
GAAGGGAAGGGAAGGGAAGGGAAGGGAAGGGAAGGGAAGGGAAGGGGAAGAGAAAAATTTCAAGCTGCATCTTACCCACAGAAAATTAATGCCCTGACCACAGGCTGACAAAGTCCTTTTTTTTAATCATAAGGCACATAGAAACTGGTATGGTCGACTAGTTTATAGGAACTGGTATAGCTCCAAAAGCTTGTACTGGTAGATATTAGCAGTAGGCTATCCCAAGTCAGGTCAAATGATGGTCCCGTGGGACATTCAGATGCAGATAGTTTTGGACCAGAGATTTTAACCCGGCTTTCCTGTACTCCCAGTGAGCCTTTGGTCTTCTTGACGTGTTACAGTCCCCCTCTCAGTCTGTTTTAAACCAGAATATCTGCAGTTGTACAGGAAACACCTTCTTCTAATAAAATAACACTTACAATGAAGTGTCATGGGCCAGGAGTTCTTTGAAGCAGAAAGTTGTGAATACTAGATGCTTTCATGTGTTCAACAGGTTTTGGACACATTCGTGCCATGGAAGTCCAACTGGGGCTGTGGAGAGCAAAGCTACCATCACCTGCTCAGGAGCTGCAAGTCTTTGTAGGCTGGGGAAGGCAGGACATGGGACTAAGGGCAAAGAGGGTCTGAGCTATCCTGGGTTGGCCAGTCTGTAAGCATGGCCTTGGCTGTTTGTGAATAGATTCACTGACTTGTGCCTTAACTTTAATCTTTCTGCATTTCAGCAGCAGTGCTGTGGTTTTTCCTCCATGCACCACATCCTCATGTGATCATGTATCTTCTTACAACTTAAGATACATGCTTTGCAGTAGAAATACTTTTGCAAACACTTCTATATCCCTGACTTCAACAAAGGAAGGGAATGGAAGGAGAGTTTCTTGTGTTATTGTGTATTTGCTGTATTGTTTGGCAGCAGGCTTTTAATTTCAAATGCAAGTTTGGGCAATGGTTAGTGCATTGTGCTTGTGCCTGCCTACAAGCAATTTTCCTAGATAAGTAAAAACGAAAAACAGGAAACAAATGGAGTGTAAAACAAGTAAATGTGAATGTAGACTGAGAGGGGAATCTTCTTTGAAAATCAAATGTAACTGTCTCACATACACAGCCCCTTACAATTAGAACCCTTATTTGTTTTAAGAATCTAAGGGTTGTTGCTCTATGTCTGTAACCTCAGTGCCCCCGTGACGCATTAGCATTTCGTAGAGAGGGACTGTCAGGCTGTTAGGGAGCATTCCTTCCCTCCTAAGCATTGTAGAATGCTGTAACATTTTTCTTCTGAAGAAGGAAGCCAAGTAATTTCAGTGAACAATATGGGCTTTGATATCAATGAATAATCTAATGTGGGAGGGTTTTTTTGAGTACCATGTGGTAAGGAATTTTCTTCTTTTTCCCCTTGATGTTTTCTGTGCATTGTCCTTGTTAGCTCCCATGACCCACTAAGCAGTGAACTCTTTCACATCATCTATGACAGTTTTATCTGGATCTGCCCTGCTGGCGAGGACGACTTGTTTCAATCCATCCTTGAGGACAGTTATTCAGGTGTCCTTAACTAGTGGTGGCTATAGTTGCAAGTTTGTCTTTTTACTTTTTCTCTTTGGGTTGTGGGTGCTAAGCTTTCATGCATTTTCCTTTTCTCCATTTTATGAGACTCCTAGATGCTGGTTCCAGTCTTATCGGGCACATTTTAAGGTGGATGAGAAATGTGTGAACTGAATCTCCACACCACCTCCCTGTGCTGTGCTTTGGTTTCTGTGAGGGAACAGTCTCACAATTCACAAGAGATGCACTCTCACCACTTGACCAGACAAGGGATAGTCTACACTAACGCTTTCTGAGATGTAAATAGTGTGGACATTAGGTCCTCAGCATCAGTCCTTCACCCTGTAGATTCATGCCCATTGTGCCACACTAATTACTAATGCAGATGTAGCCACAGACAGCTTGGGGAGTACTTTTGTCTTCTGCTATTACTATGGAACCATAAAACCAGGGCAGGCTGACCTTGATTAGGTCACTTCTCTAATATTGCTCTTTGGCCATGTTGACAGCAGTTTTTTCTTCCCTTCTACACTGTCCATAAGTGATACACTCAAATGCAGTTGATGTTTCAACTTCTAATCAAAAAACAAAGTCTCTGAAACCAGGCAAACTTTGCTTTATAGTGGCACTGGATGCTTTAGCTAGAGGCCAGGAAGTCTCTTGTTATTCAAAATGGCAGCTGGCCATCCAAAAACCAGAATAACTTTACATACAATTGCACAACTTTGTCTGGGTGTTGAGTATAGACGTGATGTATCAGGAGACACTCCTCATACACTGCTTTTTTTCTGTTTTCAAGTAATTTGTCAGCAGATAAGTACTAATTTATGCATCACTTGGTCACTTGTCTTCAGCCATCATGAGACATCTTTGGTTTTGTGTACACTCTAGCACCCATATGTGTCAAATATATGAAGGTTATAAATTCAGAGTGTATATCTTTAAAAAGGCTGTGTGGTCATAAAGCCCTGAAAATATAATTTTCTGTGTGTCAGATTTCATACATGACTCTTTTTTTGTCTTGGACACACAGTCTGTTCAAGCACTAGAGCCCAGTGTATTTGGTAAGGTAAATGGTAAGGAAATAATTCTAAGTGCCGTGTGTGATAAGATCCTGATGAAACTCCTGCATTTACTGAAGATTAGATGACTGAGGATGTCAGCAGTCATGCTGTTTTCTCCTTTCCCTCTAACTGCTCCTCATAGCACTTTTTTGCATCTCTTTCTTATCTTTTTGCTTTTAGTTTAAGTGGGCTTAAGTCTCAATTCTGTCACATCGCACATGCTTCAGCTTCACTAACTTAAATGGTCCAAGGTAGATAATAGTAAACTAGTTCATTTACATGCATGTGCAAAACACAAAAAAGGTTAGTGGTTTTAGTCTAAAACCATTCCCCCTTGTCCTATCAGTATCTACTTATGTAAAAAGTCTTTCTTCATCTATTTTATAAGCCCCCTTTAGGCTGCTATAAGGCCTCCACAGAGCCTTCTCTTCTCCAGGCTGAACAACCTCAACTCCCTCAGTCCATCTTCAGAGGAGAGATGCTCCAGCCATCTGATAGTCTTTATGGCCCTCCTCTGGACTCTCTCCAACAAGTTGATGGTTGTCATGTACTGGGGGCCCCAGAGCTGGATGCAGTGCTCCAGGTGGGGTGCCACAGAAGCAGAACACAGGGGGAGCACAATGACCTCCCTTGACCTGCTGGCCATGCTGCTTTTGATGCAGCCCAGGATGTAGTTGGCCTTATGGGCTACAAGAGCACATTGACGGCTCATGTCCATCTTTTTGTCCACCAGAACCCCCAAGTTCTTCTCTGCAGGGCTGCTCTCAGTGACTTCTTCTCCCAGTCTGTGCTCATGTCTGCAATTGCTCTGACCTAGGTGCAGCACCTTCCACTTGGGCTTGTTGAACTTCATGAGGTTCTTGTGAGACCTATTCTCTAACTTGTCCAGGTACCCCTGGATGACATCCTTTCCTTCTGTTGTGTCAACTGCACTGCTTAGCTGTGTGTCACCTGCAAATGTGCTGCGGGAGCAGTTGATCTCATTCTCTATGTCATTAAAAAAGATATTAAAGAGCAAAAGAAAATGTGAGAAAGCAGCTTGTCATGAGCTTTTTACCTCTACTCTGACTGTTAAAAGGAAAAAAAGCCACTCTATGTTCATTTTCCAGAACATTTTATTATGCCACACTGAGAATTAAAACCACAGTGTGAGCCAGTGACATCCTCTGCAAGGCTGTTGCACTGTCCCTGCTTGTGCTGCAGTAGAGCACTTGTGCACATGTGGGTGCTGGGGGCAGGAGCCTGCCTGGACCAGCGAGGCTGCCCAAGCTCTAATGCCTGAGGGTCCCACTGAATGCAGTGAGCTCCTCTTGGGCAGAAGGGTTCCTATCAGCAACTTCCCAAGGAGAAGTAGAGGCTGAGGTCTTTCAGGTTTGAAACAAGAGCTGGGCTGCCTATTGGAAGGCAATTCTGCAGGTTCAGCAGTTTAGGACTGGGAGGGAAGGCTGTAGGCACAAGCAGTCATCAGCAGCAGCTTTCTCCTCTACTGGGAGGGTGAATGAGATGCTCCGCTGGGGCTGGAATCATGGGGGTCAAAGACACAGAGATATCCCACTGGCCACAGGGACTCAAAGGGAAAGAGCAGAGACATACTTTCCTCCTTGAAGGGTTTGTTTTGAATCTTCTGTTTTCATTGCTGGAAAATCCAACTAAAATACAATGTCTGGCTAAACTTGATTTCTTCATTGAAAAAGAGTAATAAGCTCTCTTCATTTTGTGTGTCTCTCAGCTAATGAGTTCTCCCTTTTTATAGAGAAGCTCTGAAGACAGATTTTTAATATCTTTTTTATTATTATTAAGAAAGGAAAAAAAAGTCTGAATACAGTACCTCTCAGGCATCCTGCCTGTGTCAAGGGCTGCTAAAGCATGTAGAGTGTGATTACAGCTTCCTATTTTATTGTTGAAGTAGCTCTATAAATAACAGTATTCAATGAAAATTGCTGGCATGAAAATGTTCTAAAAAATCTCAGTAACTAGATGCTTTTTTTCACCTAAGCCTCCTAAAGGCTTTCTAGGTCCAAAAGGAACAGATTATTGTAAGGATTTTTGAAACAACTTTTTTTATACTGTGATAACCATTTCTGGTTTTGCCAGTTGTTATCAAAGATCTGCAAAGTCAAGGTCTGAAAAACCAAATTCCAGTGGATACTGAGACTGATTTATTTCCTGAGCTGAAAAATTAACCTCAAGTGAATTTGAGATCTTGCACCAAAAGGAAATTTGTACAGCCAGACTTTGATAGCATTTGGGGCTTGAGGGGGAATCTTGACTCCATCTCTTGCATTCTTATCACATATTTGCACATTTCAGCCACTTTTCCAAGCATTGGACTGAGCAGTGTGTCTTTGTGTAAGCAGATGTCCCCCTGATAGCTCTAGTCAAGACAACTGCCAGACTGCTGTAGTTTGTTTCACTACTTAATCAATGTGATAAAAAATTAATAAAAATTGCATTGTGTTTCCTATTTGATTTTATCTGACTTCACCTCCCAGCCTTCACTTCAAGACTTTTTATAAACAGATGTTTTCTCTCTGTGAAGCTGGCCTAGTCACTGAGTCATTGCTCTATCTTTTTTCTTTTAAAAATGGGACAGATACCTTTGCTCTCTGTTGTGGTAAGGCATTTCTCTAGCCCTTTAATTGTTTTCGCTGAGATGTGTTTTCTGTACTGCCTCCCTCCTTCTAAATGCTATTCCAAAACTGGAGCCCTAGAACTGTACCCAGCACTTGGAGGGTAACATATGCTTGCATGGAGGAGAAAGAACCTATGTCAGTTCCTGCTCACTATTTGGACTTACACCTTCAAGGATTGCATTTGTCCTTTTGCTGCATGGTGTAGGTCATTATAGGCTTGCTTTTTCTATTAAATGCTGAAGCATATTTTAAAACCACAGCTCTTTGCCATATAGCTTCATTTTTTTTTTTTTCTGTAAATAAATTGCATTCCTTTTTCCTAGACCTATTATCTGCATTGGCCTGTTTGCAGAGATGTTTGGTCCAAATGGATCCAGATAACTGCCTTAAAAACAGTTTGCAGGTATAAAACATTCGAATGGCAATGCTATCTATTAAATAGAGGTATCTCAATAATTTTGGAGTATATAACCCTAAACTAAAGGTGTTTGTGTTTTCCAAGAGAAATTTCTCACACCAGTTCCAACAATACTTGGGCTAAACAGTTGTTACTGTTTATCCTTAAATTTTGAAAGGAACAAAGCTATATATTCTTTTACAAATGCTTTCTAGATGTTTACCAGTCATTCACAGACTGTAGACAGCTTCCCCCCCTTCACATAAATTGGTTTTGTTTAGCCACATATTATTCTCTGCTCTAGATATCAACACAGAGCTCCAGCACGTTGGCTTTAAGGAAACAGAGAAGAAATTAATTAATTTTTTTTTTTTTTGTAATCAGATTATTCTGCCTCTACCTACAGACTGTCTTAAAGTACCATAAAAAAAAAAAAAAGAAATTTATAATTTTGGATGCAACACATTTCATGAACACTTTCAAAAAACTTTGGACTTTACTAAGCAATTCATTAGTTAAGCTAAAATTCTGAGCATCAAAGAAACTTGATTTACTTTCAAGTAACTGATATTTAGCTATAAATTACAGACTACTTGGCTGTTATAGAAAGTTAATTATTTAGAATTTTTTGTTGCTCTGCTAACTCAGAACTATTTCTGCTGTGAAGAAACTTTTGCAAACTTTGATAAATCAAAGGAAGACTCTTTTATCTAATGATTATCCATAATCTAGCAATTATCTTGTTTGAAGCAGAAGAGACAAATGTCTGCAGTTTGATGAGAAATTCATACATATCTTTGAATAGTACATAATATCTTCAGATCTCCTGAAGTATGATCCATGATTAAATTAAAGACTTTGGGATGCACAAAATTATCTAGTTATTGTATTCCACTTTCTTATAACTGCTAGGGTAAGATTTCCAAATTGTATCAAGTAAAGAAAAACCTGTATTCTGTGAACTTTTGAGAGATAAATTTATCTCTTTGAGGATAATAGTCCTTATTCCCACAAACACCACATTAATGTACACCTCTTTGGCAGTGAAAATAGGATTTAGGGTAAGTGCAAATGTATCTTGCTCTAGCTGTATGGTTGGGAGTAGAATGACTAGTGTGAGTGTCAGGCCCTACAGTTTTGCCTCCTTTCCCTTTATTTGTACCTGTGTCCCATGGTGAGAATAGGGTGACATCTTCAGAATATAAGGATAGGGACCAAAAGCAGAGTGACACCAATTGTCACACAGCAAAGTGATAGTTTCTTCCAGCCCTGTGTTGAGGTATATGACCTGCAAATTATATTTTTCAGGGACTATATTTCAATAGGTATTTTTAAAGGGATAGTGCGATGTTGGAGAGCTAGAGCTAAAAACTCATCCGAACATTTCAAAAGCCTCGAGCTGGCTGTGCCCATGGGTCTGCCCTGAAACAAAATGTTCAGTGCTCACGCATGCTCAGGACAACTTGCTTGCAGCTGGTGTGCTGCCTGGTACCACAGCCAGAGTCACTGTGGGATGTTTTCACTTCCATCTAAACTGGTAGAGGCTAAAAAACTTAGGAGAAAGGCAAAGGTGGGTGCACATCTCCTCCCCCCGCTCTGTTTAACTCTCGCTTACTCTGTTGGTTGATGGTGAGCTGTCGGTTGTGTAAGGCTGTCATGTCACGTTGGACTTAGCATCTGAAAGCCAAAAATACTCGAGGGGCTGGAGGATCATGTGGCTATTCTTCCAGCCAAGTTTTCCTCAGATCTTTAAGCAGCTGCTTCAGAAATGCATTCTTGCTGCAGACCTTCTGGAGACTTGGAGGGATTCACAGAAGGGCTCACTCATGACTCTTCTGTGCAGTGAACTTTCTGCCCAGGCACTCACTGTCTTCCATGAGTGCCAACAACCACAGTCACTTGTTGGGGACGGTTTGCTTAAGATATTCTGATCAGAGAGGCCACCCTTGTTCCCCCTTTCAGGGAAACACCTTCAGGTGTACTCTCACACATAGGCTAAAGATGTTGATGAACAGATGCTGTTACTGTTATTACTGTAATATACTTCCTCAAAGGATCAAAATAATTCACAGCTTTGCTGAATGAGACCTGATGGACAAATGTTATTTAGCAGACAAGGCACACCTTAGCCCTGAGACAAGCTTAAATGCATAGTAAAGCAGGGAACAGAAGATTCCATGTTGTTTCCAGCAGCTGCTAGGCTGTGGCTTCCCCTCCTCCTCTTAAATGCTTAAAGCAATCCCCAATTGCTGTAACACTGAAGTTGCTTGAAGACTTTAGAGATTTTATTGCTCTTTCCATTTACTGTGGTATAAAAGTTCTGCTTCTGTGCTATAGTTGAAGTATCTTCTGGCCAGGGATACCTAAATACAGTAATTCACAATTCATCTAAATAAAATAATCACATTCCCACCAGCATGAGAATAATGTTGGCCATGGGTGAGAGGAGAGGAAAACACTAAGGTCTGCAGAGAACAGTCCCAGAAAATGGAAATGCACCAGTCTCCTGCATTGCTACTCATAGACCTCCTCTTCTGATGTAGGTTGGAGCTGGTCTGGTGTCCTTCCCTTCCCACACTTCCTCTGCTCATGCTTCCAACTTGACAATGTGAAGGGTGCCATTTCTTTGTGTAATTTTGACCTTCTGGCCCTGAGATTGCATCACTTGGGTTTCCCCTTGGAGTCATGAACTTGGACAACTTCTTTTTGTAGCCAAACCTCTCCTGAAAGCTAAACATTTCAAGCCTCTGCTTTACATCTTTGAAAGGTTTGATCTAAAGCTGCATGAAGTCAGTGGAAGGACTCTCACTAGCCTCAGTGTGTTTTGGATAAAGCCCCAAAGAGAGGCTCACATTCCATACATTTTAGCTTGGATTTGGATTTTCATAAGCTTTAACACTCCAGAAAGCTGCCAGCTTCACAAATCTACATCCCATAGTATGTGTTTTCAGCTTCTTGGTTTTGTAAGAATTCTTTAAAGCCGAGAGAGCAGTTAATTTGTCAGGACTGTAACATGAAACAATGAACTCAAGAGCACAGAAACACCAGTTTTCATTGAAGATGCTATGCATCCTTCTAGTGCATGAGCATTTGCATCTAAGAAAAATGAATATACGTAATACTAGGCCCATTTGCAATGAGGGAAGTAAGAAGCCATGTACCACAGGAGGGGGCTAATGGTGCACCCAAATCCAGAGAAGAAAGTTCTAAATGGGCCTGTTTTCATTTTCACCCTTCCTTGCTCAGTGTATGCTCAGTCTGTTTTTAATTCATACCAGAGCAGGTTATTAGAATAGCACTGAAATTTCTAATCCAAACTGAGACTTATTAGCTCAGTAAGGTCTGACCCTGTCCCAGCTAAAATCAAAGTAAAACTTTGATAGGAACAGAACCAAATTACTCTGTCTGTCTGGAAAGGAAAAGTACTAATGATGCATGAAATCAGTACAGCTACATTCATTTACAGGGTCACTGTTTGGCTCCTGGAATGCTTTGCTCTTTGTCACAAGTGTTTCAGAAGAGTATTATTTTTGCATTCATAGCAAACATAAATGTAAAACAGGAAAGAGTTTTGTCCTGTGGTGATGATTAATTTTTGAATATAGCTATGAAACTATTTTGTACAGGAAGGAAACAACTTTTTAATAATTAAAACAGTTTTTTAAATGTAAACAAAAACTTTTTTTGCAACTTCTTTGAGCCTTGAATATGGAAATAAATTTATACAAAATACTTAACTGGCTTCCTTAATGTTCCCTCTTTGGTTTAATTATCTTGGATGTATTAGGGTCACTGTCAACAAGTCATGCTATTTTTACCTGCAGTGAAGTAAAAACTCCACTTGTATTATCAGGCTAAAATTCTACATTAATTTTCAAAAGTATAGTTATATAGTCCAAAGTAGTATGCTGCTTTGTTTACCACTTGAAGTATTTACTGCCCCAATGGGCATTTCACAAACCAAACTCCAGTCTGATAACACTAGGACAAAGATATCAGCTGAAAACTTCAAGTATATCTCACTGTTACCTCCATTTGCACTTGGGTCTCCAGGACAATGATTTATTCTGCTTTGCTGCATGTTTGCAATAAAGGAGAAACCAGCAATATCATGAACTCTACTACTCTGCACCTGTTGGTATTATCTTTTTTCCACGGTACAGCTGCCAAGGCATATGGAGGCTGTAATTCCTTTGTGCAAAGAGACTTCTTATCATCATCTTTTCTGCAAAGTAAATTTAGGCTAACAGCAGACAGGAGAAATGTGACGTGAGCACTTATTATGTATCAGCATTCTGGCTGCTGCAGTAATTTCAAGCACCTGCAGTTTATCAAGTTAAACATAAGAACAATAGACACCATGGGAATAACAATCATCTAGACATGTCATTCAGGAGGCAATAACATATTTTTTTCCTGCACTTTGTTTTAGGGAACTTGGTGTTCAGCTTGAAAGTCTGTAGAGTAATTTTTTACAGATCTGTAACTTTTATTAGTAGAATATGGGCATAAAACGAATAAAACCTCAACTCTTGATATAGGTTTTCCTTTTTCACTTGATGCCCTGATTCCCTCCCTTCCTCCCTTTCTTGCTTCCTCGCTTCCTTCCTCCCTCCCTTCCTTCCTCCCTCCCTTCCTTCCTCCCTTTCTTGCTTCCTCCCTTCCTTCCTTCCTTCCTTCCTTCCTGAAACAACACTGCAACTAACTAGGCTTATTTTAATAATTTAAAAATAGAGTTACCTAAAGAACCCCTTCCTCCTCTCTTGCTCATTACTAAAATATGAAGCTATAAAGACTTTCATATACACCCAGTAACAGGATAGAACATTGCTGTATACCTAGTCTGAGATGTTTAAAGGATAAGGAACCTAAAGTAAAATAACATCACTAGCCTGTAAAAAATCAATAAATATATGTTGGAAAGCATTTCAGATTTCAGAATACTCCTTCTTAACAGCCTCTCCTGTATGGGTTGCTGTCATCCTGTGCTGTGTTTCCTTACAGCAGCTGGGAAGACTGAAGTCCCTTTCAGGGGCTTCAGGACTGAGTGTTTTTTGCCTGGCTCTACCTTGAGACCTCAGCAGTTACCCACAGAAGCTCTTCAATGTGAGCTGAGAATCTGAGATCTCATTGTCTTCCCATGACCATGTAAGGAAGGGTTATGAAGTGCAAAAGAGAAGTACCAAGCTCTCAAAAGTCCTCTAGAAGAGCTATAGTGCTAAAGTTTGACTCATTGGTGTGAATCATTTCATGTTCTTGCACAGAAGTGCCATGAAAGACTCTGGTCATCTCAGCAAACTATTTATCTTTCTTGAGAGCAGGAATTTGCTGTTGATCTCATTTTAAAGAGAGCATTTCATTAACTTTATGGCATAAAAAACAACTTTCACAGCATAAGGAGAGAAGAAAACCCTCTCTGAGTTTACACTTGAGTCATGACAGGAAGGAGACTGAGAATTTTTCCTTTCAGATCTGGCTGATTTCTTGGCATCTTTTAATAGGAGTAAACTGCACACGTTCTAGGGTCTCTGGCTATATTTTGCAAGAGTCTTCTATGGTCTCTTTCTTTTTTTTCCCAAGGCAAGACCTAAATTCAAAAAAGTCTATTTCAAAGTTGCACCATTCTCTTTCTGATACAAACTACTTCTAACACAGCCCTCTGAATCTCTGGGCTCATAAACTGAGATAGTATTTAGCTGCTTTTCTCTGCTGTTTGACAAAGTTGTGGACACCATTCAGTGAGGGTGCCTCACAGGTCCCATGCACAGATCATGCAACTATCACACCTGAATAGCATGGGCAGAGTAAGTTGTTCACTGGCTTGTTGTGTTAATATTGATGTTCACCCTCCCTCCACCTTTACTTACTCGGCTTACCAGCAAGAAATCTACTTCAGTGTACGCACTGCTTCAGTGATGTGACACTGTAACAGGCACCATTCAGCAAGACAGCATTCAGTAAGTCTTCAAAGGACCAAGCCTCTGAGTCGATCCCACCAACCATACAGCATTGCTTGGTGCTACAGGTTTCATGTTCCTAGTGACTTCAGTCCCTGACACTAAGCTAGGGACATTTCTGGAAACTGGGTCCCCAGAACTGAGATGTCTTTGCAACGCACATCTCTCTCAGCCCCAGGTCTCTTGGTGGTCAGGGAGATGTACAGGCACTCCTAAAGCATGTCCTCCATCCTCCAAGGATGGAGGCTGGGTGGCCAGTGCCTGTCTCTCTCCATGGGCTCTACAGGGATCCAGGAGGTGGTGAGGGTGAGGCTAAACTTACAATGATTGCAATTTGTTTATCTGTATGTATAGTATCTGTATTTTGTAGTGTCCATTCTGACAGGCATAACAAGGAAATTATAATTTGGATTTTATCTGGATTTTTTTTGCTTGTTTGGTTGTCATTATGCCTATAGCTCTTCATTTACATTCTTCCTTCAGCAAAAGCTTCTTCTAAAGGACTCCCCAAACCGTCTTTAAACTAAACACTGAACAAGAGCAGAGCATTGGCACGTGAGTTTTTTTACATAGGGTAGTGCTTATAGGGGCAAATGAATCTTTGAGCAGAATGATCCAGACAATGATGGGAATCTGTACCACCTTCTGTTGAACCAGATGATGCTCCCTAAAATGTAAATCCCACCTGGAGTACTGCATCCAGTGGCAGGCCTCCAACACAAAGATATGGACCTGTTGGAGCAAGTCCAGAGGAGGGCAACAAAGATGATCGGAAGGCTGGAGCACCCTGCCTATGAAGACAGGCTGAGAGAGCTGGGGTTGTTCAGCCTTGGGAAGAGAGGGCTCTGGGGAGACCTTACAACACCTTCCTATACCTAAAGGAGCTACAAGAGAGCTGGAGAGGGACTTTGTACAAGCGCATATAGTGACAAAATAAGGGAGAAAGGCTTTAAACTGAGAGTATGTTTAGATTAGATATAAGGAAGAATTGCTTTACCGTGAGGGTGGTGAGGCACTGGAACGCATTGCCACGAGAAGCTGTGACTGCCCCATCCCTGGAAATGTTCAAGGCCAGGTCGGATGGGGCTTTGAACAATCTGTTCTAGTGGAAGGTGTCCCTTCCCATGGCAGGGGGATAGGATGGAACTGGATGATCTTTAAGGTCCCTTCCAGCCCGAACTCTTCTGTGATTCTGCCTATGAAATGCTGAAGTCCAGCTGTCCTGACGGCTGTGGGCGGTGTGTGAGCCCCTGCTACCCGTTCCCTGTAAGACACGGACAAGCACGAAGGGATGCTCTGTCAGACCATTCCCGCGCCTGCAGAAACACCTTCTGCTGACTTAATCACGGATGCTTTATCCACATACAATTAAGCGAATGCTGCAGCTCCCCCTGGCCCGGGGGAGCGGACCTTTCTCTGACAGGCGGCTTTTAAACCTGGGCTCTCCAGTTCGGAGGTTTTTTCCCCGAGGGAAACCCATTCCTGGCCGGCGGTCGGACAGCCGGCAGGCGGCAGCCTGTGCCCGGGAATGGCCTGCCTGGGCTTTTCCACAATGTCATTTATTTATTTATTTATTTATTTATTTATCTATTTATTTATTTATCTAGATTGTGGGGTTGCGCACTGTCTCTCCTGTTAAGCTGTTCGAATCACTTCTGTACAATAAACCCCTGAGCTCCCTCCATGCACAGCTTTCCTCCCCACGGCCCTGGTGCAGACCTCCCACTTCACTCGTTTTGACTCTCCATCCCAATTTGCCCATCCCCTTCCCTGCCCAGCCAGCACCTCACTGCAGTGAGGGACCACCATCCTGCACAGCCTCCCTTCCCATGTCCCCATACTTCTGTGGGAGTCCAGCGAATGCCAGACCCCAGGAGGAAAAGCCGTGCACTCAGGCACAGCAGTTGCTGGGTTGGTGAGTGCAGAGACTGGGGACTTTGCCTTTTGCAGGGGCCAGGTTATGACTCTAAGCACAGCAAACCTCCTCCTGTGTCCTGTTATGCTGAGAGTCCTCAGGAGAAGACGGGGTACTGGATCCCCATGAGCCCGGCTGAGCCCTGTGAGCAGAGGGGAGACAAGCAGCCCAGGCATTAGCAAAGTCAAGGTCTCTTACGTGCACCAGGGGCTGCTGGGTTTGAGCAGCAGAATCAAAGCAGCAGGGTCTGAACAGTAAGGTCTGAACAGTGAGATCCGAACAGCAAAGTGCCAGAACTGTCCCTGAGCTGGGAAGTCCCTAAGAGCCTTGCTCTGGTACAGGCTGCCTCCAGCTGCAGGAAGGCACTAAAGTGCAGTAATGACCATTTTGACCCAAGATTTAGGGCCTTCTGTTAAATTCCTGCAAGGTGCTGTAGCTGGATCGCTTTCTCACTTTCCCGGGCACATGAATATCCATGTCAGACAAACAGCATAAAATCTGAGGCCCCAGCAAACAGCTCCATGCTGCCCCAGGATGTCTGGCCATGTAGTACAGGGAATAGGAAAATGCTCTCAGGCAAACACCCTCCTTTTGACTAAGGAAATGCAACAACTTGCTGAAAGCTGTTGAGTTTTTCCAGTTTGTAAGTGTAGTATTTTAAATGCTTTACAACATGATGAGAGAGAGTACAAGGTATCTGGGCTTTAATTGTTTGGTATGCTTGGGAGCCACCATCTGGGAATAGCTCTTTTGGGGACAATGTGAAGCAATTTCTTCTTGGGCACACCAGTGGAGACTAAGCTTTTTATAGCCTACCACTCTGCTTCCACCTGCTAAATAGCACTCCCTGCAACCCTGGGCCAAGAATTCATGGGGAACTTGGGTGGGAAGACCTAATCATATTAGACATGAGCTTCAGGGAGTCTTATTTTTATGTTTGCTGTATACTGATAAAGGTTCATCCTCATCATTCCTCTTGCCACTGATGGATGGAAGAAGACAAGACAACACCAAAACCATGGAAGAGTCAGTAGTGACTATCTGATATAGCCTGTCCTGCAGCCCCACTCTGTTGCTTTCCCAGCTGGTCATGCAAGAGGGCTGCTCTGTGCAGCATTATTCTGTGCAATCCTAGCACCACCCTATGGGATAATGGGCATTCTATACGTAGCATATGCAGGGTTTTGTGTAAAACATCAGCACTGGAATGTACTGTGAAATCCTGGATATCAAAAAGATTTATATGCCCAAACCAGTCTATCTACCTTCATACAGATAGAAACACTTCTAATTTAAAAGAGAAAATTCACCAGTTAAGAAATCTGAAGAATTCTTGTTTGCACATTGCAACATTAGACAGTGCCCTTCCTTTACTCAAAATACATAATTATGAATAAGTGTGTTTTGGCAGGAGTAGTGTGGAATGTGTGTGTGTGTGTGTGTGTGTGTGTGTGTGATTTTAGATTGTGACTTTAGGGATAGGTGTTCAGCTGAGTTGTCCCCAGGGTGCCAGGACCATGGATATGTGTGTCAGTGGCCATGCGAGGACAAGCCTGCGATGGGAGGATTTCTGAGCTGCAGTACTGAAGCCTTGCTCTGTTTCTCCAGGCCTCAGGCTAGGAATAACAACCTGGCTCTGTGCTGCTGTGACCACTTGCGGGGGTCTTTGCCAGGGGAGGCCAGTACAACAGCAACTATCAGACTTGTGGGGAAGCTGTTGGGGGATGCACACCTGGAGGGAGATGAATATATAGGGTACATGCATCCTCCTCAGCTAGTAATTTTTTAGAATTTGAGTTTCTGCCTGGTAAGGGGAAGGTGACTCAGTGCAGAGGAAATGTTTTTTCCCAGTCTTGGTGCGAGAAGGGCTTTGCTGAATAAGATGGCCAAGACAAGAAACGTTATTTCTGGGCATTACCAGGAGCAGATGTGATATTTCATATCCTCATGGACCCTAAGATTAAATTCTTCTTAATTTTTGATTGCTGCTGTGCCTATTGATAGCTGGGAAAAATAAAGGTTTAAATGATGATATAGTAGCAGATACATAATTCGCCTGCAGCATTTTGTTTTGCAACTAAAAAACAGGCTACACAAAGTCTCCAAAATAAAATAACATACCCTGTTGATCTTATTTGCACTTAAAACGTGGAAAAAAAATTGCTTCTCCACTATTAATTTTAAAGTGAATATTCAACTGCTTCCGCTGGGATGAAAGAGATGACAAACATGGCTTAAATACTGTATTAGCACTTTTATTTGTATGTCTGTATGTATGTATGTACATATTTATTTAGTTATTTATTAGCTCTGTATTAGCCCAACACAAGATGAATGGTTGCTGGATCAGTTTGTAGCTGTGGCTAAAAAATCCTTGCTGGTGTGTAGCTCCAGAATATACCCCAAATGAACTTTTCTTGGCTAAAATATCTCCTTAACTGCCCTTTATAACATCTCACCTATGTCTTATTGCTGATGGAGGCACTGCAAGATGAGGGGAAAAAAAGAAGAAATAAAAATGAAGAGAAGTTTTGTAACTACAGAGAAATGTGATCGTTTGAGAATTTCTTGAATGGTAAATGCACTGATATCTTAGAAGCTTAGATACCATGGAGATAGTTGCCTTAGCAATGTTTTAACCATGTAGGTAATCACAATCAAACCTGTCTCTTGTGGCAAAATGATGCTGCATTATTTTATCTTTTTGCAAAGCTTTTGTGAATGTGCAGTAATGTAGTTCATGAATTTTTATCTAGACATCAGATTTTCTCTCAAGCTTCTTTTCCTTGACATTCTTAATTTTTTCGCTGTTGTTATTCCTGAAAATAAATGTCTTTAATACTAAGGCTTTGTACATATGAGAGCCTGATTGATTTAGTCCCTGTTCACCTCAAGATGAATAAAATCCCTCCTACTTATGGGGTGAGAAATTATCAATTTTAAAGATTGTGTTCAGGTTTTCATCTTTGAAAAACTAGTACAGCCTGAGTTGCTGTAGGTTTAACGTTTCTACAGCATGACATAATTTAAAAATCTGTGTATTTTCACAGGAGGCACTCAGACAAACAAAACGTTATGAAAAATGAAATAAGTAGGCAGATATCTCTATTATCATTTACAGAGTATCTTAATCAGTATGCAAATACATAAAATGAAACTGAGGACAAAAGCAATTATCTCTTCTATTTGGAAGTATTTGCATTTCAAAGTTATTTATTAGGAAGGAAGGCAGTTTGGAATTTTAGAACAGGCAAAACTTCTGCCTGGTAGGGCAGCAGAATACCAGAGATGACAAGGTGTTGGTGAGGGAGCAGTGGCCTCTGTGTGGTGTGATGTTGGCCCTCCCAATACCTCCAGCTTTAGAGTCCACAGTTCAGGAGCAGTAAACCTGGTTTTCCAGGACTTTCACTCAGGATTTTGTCTTGGATCACAAAAACTCTGTGATGTTCAGGCCACAGAGAAGCCCTGGACTGGCTCAGTGACAGTGTATTTGGCTTTACTTCATCCATGTTTATGCTCCTTACATCAGGCGAGGAAAGGGCCCATTCCCTTATGGAAATATCTAGAGGAGAGGTATTACCCATTGAAAATTGGAGAATCTTTAGTGTTTCTTGATATGTCATGTCTGAAAATGGGAACCCTGGGAAGCCAGTAGCTGCTACCTTCGATATTTCAGTAACTTGCCATGCTCTCTCTGCCTTCCCTTTCATTTTTCTCCCTTTCAAGAAAACCAAGAAAGTACAAGTAAACAAAGGCTTACTTGTGTTGATCATTTCCAGGCTGTTAAACACAGATTCATAGAGCAGCTCAGGTTGGAAGGGACCTCGAAAGACCATCTGGTCCCAACTTTTGGGGGAAAGGGAATGTAAATGAGATCATCTAGCACACTGTTCAGTCGTGTCTTGAGACGAGAGAGCAATCAGAGCTCTGCCCTGTCCCTGGGGAGGTTGTTGCTGTTATTCTTACTGCAAAAAATTTCTTCCTTATATTGAGATGAAACCTATCCTCATGCAATTTGTACCCTTTGCCTCTTTTCTTTTTCATGTGGCTCCTTGTGAAGAGAGAGACAGTCCTCTTTGTAGTTGCCTTTTAACTAATGGAACACTACAGTGAGATCCTCTTGAGCCTTCTCTTCTGCAGGGGCAAAACACTTATATCCTTTAGTCTTTTCTTCACTCCTTTCATCATCTCTGTGGCCCTCCTTTGGATTTCTCCAGTCTGTCCAGTCTGTCTGGCCAGATGACAAAGATTATGATTGAGAACTAAGGGCACTGAGAACAGAAAGAAAAAGAAAGGAAGGACTGGGGAAGAAAATGCCACCTGGGAAATTTCTTATTTAGGTTTGGCTAGCAAGCTTGGAGCCAAGACCTGTGTTTGTGGTGGCTTGTATTCTCAGTCTTTCTTTCAGTAGCCTCCATTCCCTGCTAGCCTGCAAGGCCATGAGAGGTTAAATCTGCACAAAATCATAATTAGCTTTTTGTTATTTTTGTTTCAAGTGATTTCTCCTACTGGGACTGAAGCAGAGCCTATTACTGTGCTATTTTTGCCCCACAGCCCTGCAGGTCTACCTGCGTGTCCTGCGCTGAGATCTCTGCAGGGAAGAGCAGGTATGTGCTCTGACAAGGCTGTGCTAACCCGCCATAGGGTGTTCAAAGCTGACAGGCTTGTTTCCTGAACTCTTGCTGTCCTTTGCAGTGGCTTTGGCACTTTATGCTGAAAAAGTCCCATGATTAAACTCCACAGCATGTGTTTAAGACAGGGTGATCTTTAACTCAGTCATCACATCTGATTTGTGCACTTTGTGGAATTCTGAAGTGTTTTTTATAACTTTTCACACCAAATTTTAATGATGAGAAGATAAAAGCTTTTTTGACTGTTACGCACTAATTTTTTTTTGTTATAATCACTGTTAATAATCATATAAGAGAAACTAATTTTCATCAGGGTTTGAATCACATTTCATAAATGCCCCTGGCAACTGCTGAAAAGGCATAGTGTCTTCATAAAACTCAAGTACCTGCTCTGCCACAGGAGAGGCCTTCAGTCATGCTGTGGTGGAGAAGCAGTACTGTTGTAAACTGGCAAGATGTTCTGCAGCAGCAACTATGGTGCCACTGATGCAGAGATGATTTGGGCTTATTTTTTGGGATAAGTTGGTGCAAACTGGTGGGAAATTTGTGAGTGAAAGTCGTGGCAGACATGGAAAAAGTGGAAGACCCATCTGTTTATTTATTTCAATGCTTCTTATAATGGCTAATTTTGAAGTTGCAGGGATGTTTAAACCATTGAAAATGTTCCTGGTGGAAATGAAACAACAGGAAAATATAAACTCAAAAAATCTTCTGCTTGGCATTTTTAACACGCTTGCACTGAAATAAACATTGAGTCAATTCAAATTAATCCTAATGTATTTGTTTTCACTTTCTATAGGAGAACACCCACCAGGGACAGATGTACTTGGATAACAAAGATGACAGTACAATTTCTAGACAACAAGAGATGGAGCTGAATCAGACATCTTCACATCAAACCGGTTTATCTGCAAAGGTGGCAGCCAAACCAGTGACCAGAAGTTGCAATGAGCTGTGTCTATTAAAAGAATATCATGGCATGGTAGCAAGTCTTGGAGAATCACAGAACCTGTGTGAAAAAACAGCAGTAGGGGAGGATGGCTGCATAGCTCTGGGGAAGGATTTCACTCCTGTGCCCATGCAGGGAAGGTAAGAATGAGGACATACAGAATATTTTTTTCTCCGAATCCAAATTAATTTTTATTTCCTTGCAGAGCAGATACATATGTTCATTAAGTGAGTATTGTTTCTCCCACCCACACAGAGAAGTGGAAGCTTAATGGGGCATCAGAGCAGTTGTAATTGCCATGGATGCATTGTGGATCGCTGGATTTCTAAACTAATATCAGCTTTAATAGCAAACATAGGCCAATTTTTGCTGTATTTTCAAGATCAGACAATTGGCTTTTCTTCCCTACTTGACAGAAAATACAGACATAAAGCAGCTTTCACATCCCTCTTCTTTACCTCTTTCAGAAAAATGCATCATAAAATCATAAACAAAATCACTACAGCTAAGGCTGTGAACACTAAAATAGCACTAACAGCCACTAATGGCACTGTGACAGCTGACACACCACCTATCAAGTATACAAGGGGTGTGTGCTCCTCATATATCCTCTTCTGCATCAGGAAAGGTGCAGGTTGGTGCGTAGAGGTGCTAATCTTTCCTGTTGTGACAGATACAACATCAGCAATTCTATTTGTAAGTATTCAGAAATATTTCACACACCCCAAAATATTTCAGCTGGCTTTTTGAATGTTTCTTGTTCACATGTTCCCTTTGTAAAACCCCTTTGGTAGCAGGATGGAGCAAGCTTTGCACCAGCAGCAACCACAGTGAGTGGAAGGCAGCCAGGGTGGACTGTGAGCTTTGCTGGGTAGTTTTGAGAGTTTTTAGAGGTGACTTTAGAGGTGCCTAAAGTGAGAGAAGTGCTGTACTGTACCTAATGCAAGCTCCTGCAGAACACAGGCATTGAAATGCTGCCTGGGGGTCTCTGCATTGAGCAAGATGGCTTACACCGCAGTGGTGAGTAGAGTGCCAGCACAGTTTCCAGAACCCGATGCTGGAGAACTTTGTTGCATGGCTACAAATCAAGAAAAACAAGGTAGATTTCAAAGAAATTTAATGTTTTAATCAGTTTTTTTAACTAATTAAATAAACACAAAAGTACAATTTATTTAATGATGTAATTAAAGTGAATTGGAAGTGTAACAGAGATTAGAATCCTGGCTCTTGCCTGTAGTCAGCTAGAATTTTTATCCAAAGAACAGAATTTTCTTTTTATTTATGTCTCTCTTTCCATCCCTTCTCCTCATGTGGTTCTCCATACCTGTTCCTGTCAGGTGGGAGGTGTAGTCCTGGGGGCTCCTCACAGTTTCATAAGAGTCAGAACTGAGTAAGAATTGGAAATCATTATAGCTATGCTTTTCAAATACTAAAAAAAAAACTACAAAAAAACTTGAGGGTTTTTTTGGTGAGTATTTGAGGATTTGTTGTATTGACTAAGAAATTTACTGTCAGTCTTCAGTTCTTCAATTCAGCATGTGGAGGGAAGGAGTTAATGTCTTGTTCTGAAAGAGCATGGTAAGTACAGCATACATGTGAGGATGGGAGGAAGGCAGGGGAAGAGCAGGACTGACTGCATCTGGAAACAACATTTTTTTTTTTTTTTTTGTAAGTTCACATTTATGTCTTGTTACAGCTGTGTTTGCCAGTGCTGTTTAATATCCTGTCACAGGACCAGCTACCTCTCACCCTCCTGGCTAAAGTTCCTTCTGTTACTTTTCAGTGAGTGATACAAATTTGTGTACCAGCAATATACAATTTACTGAGCCACAGTTTAGTAGTCATGGTCACAGGAGCCATTGATGAAAAGTACTAGATCATGGGGGAGCCCACCTTCCCACAAGTGCAGGAAGTATCTCCAGGTCTTTTGCTAACACTGTTTTCATATTGAGTAAACTGTAGTCACTGTATGTGATTTAAGAAGAGACGTACAATTAAATAGTCATGCCCATGTTCCCTTCCAGGCAAATCTATATCTAATTTTCCATTGAAATGTATCAGAGCTCAGGAAAGGATCTCTTGAAATTTTTTCTTGTTGATCCTTACCTCTTGCTCCTCCAATACTACTTTTTCTTTCTCATGGTGTGGTTTTTTTTTTCTTTTCCCCATGGAAATGAAACTTATCAGGCTTTTCTCAGCATACATTTTAACCCATAGACATTAGGTGCAGTTAAAATACTAGTGTGACTTTTATGACCCCTCTAGTATGAGTAATTACCCTTAGTTCATTTGGACTACTGAAGAGAATGCAGATAAAAACATGGATAAACCTTTGCAGACTCACAAGTTGTTTGATTCATTTCATTGGAATGAGAATTAGTTTTTAACGTAAATTGTTCTTTTGCTTGCAAAGAAAATTGTTAATGATTAAAAAAGAGGAGACCAAATCCTTTTTTTTTTTTTCCCGTAAAGTGGTTCACTAAATTTGCACATCTGTATGGTTTGCTTTAATGCATCTACCTAATGTGAATTGCTGAATTATCTTTCAGGGGTAAGATTTCCAGGTTCTCTAAATTGTTCAAATGTACACTGAGACAAGACTTTCCAAAGAATCTACTTAATGGAACAGGAGATTTATCTTAGTCTCTAAAATTAACACTTTAAGAAAGTGTTCTTGTGGGGCCCTTTTCCTGGGGACACAGGTGTCCACCCCATTCTGGACTGAACTTTTCTATTTGACAGCAGCACTGTCCTGCAGGTTTTTTGTAGTCAGTCTATGTTGTCTCAGGCTGCCTGCCTGTCAAAAGGTCTTCTCATTTACTTTGCTTATGGAAGAGCAGTACCTTCTGACTCCAGCTCTTACTGCATTGCCGTAGCTCTGTGTGAGGAGGTCTGGACCATCCACACTAGATCACTTCCATGACCTTGTCTTTCCAGAACATAAGCCTGTCTGCCTTTTTGTGAGCAACATACTTCCCTCAGTCCTGCTCGCTATGGGAAATGTAGGTGTGCCTCTCTGAAGTGGACTATGAATGAACTCCAGTGGCATTCAGTTCAGTGGGAATGCACCTGGCCTAGGTGTATATTTAGACTGAAATGTGGTGTAGTTCAGACTATCAGAAAGGCAGGTTTTAAAGTACTGAAAAATGGCAGTACAGTCTGAATTTTGATTTTTAATTTCTCTCATTTTCCTCAGCCCTTAAACAATAGCTTGACCAGGCTCTTTTTTATTGCAGTTGCATGCAAGTGGCTTTTACAGTCGTATAGACATTGGTCCAAGCCAACTTCCTGAGCTACTTACCTTAAGGAAGATTCTGTGCTGCTTTGTGGCAGCATGGGCAAGACTCTTCAGGTCAGCACTGTCATCTCCAAAGACGCAGGTTGCTTCCTTCTGTCATGTATGTGAGGGATGTGGCCCTCAAAAAGCCCCTTTAGTCTCATTATCATCAGTGGGGAAAACTTAACAACACAGGTTTTAATTAAGCAAACCTGAAATCCTTCTTTGTGATCCACAGGAAGGGGCTGAAATTAGATATTTTTGGCTTAGAAGTTTGTGAGCATCAAAGGCCTGTATAGAAATGAAATGAATAGGAATTCTTAATCCCATGTAAGCAATTACTTTGCATTACTCCACTCATGTTATATTTGGATGAATTTGGCACTGGAATTTGCTAGTCATTAATATGGTAGTCCTTGGAAGTTTTTGTCTTCATTCTTCGTGTCTCATTTAAACCAAGACAGATATATAATGTACCATCTTTAAATCTTGATCTGAGCATTTCTTAGACATGTTCTGTGTTAATATATTATGATATGAGATTTAACTACCTTGAGAGCTAAAAATCAACCTTTAAAGTATTGTTCTCTTTATTCAAAGAATAAATTTGAACATAATTGTTGCTTGATATTAAATCTGCTCTTCACTCCTGTGACCAGTGAAAGGACTCAAGGAAAATGACATGAAACGGAGTCAAGAGAGGTTTAGGTTGGATATCAGGAAAAGATTTTTTTACCCAGAGGTTGACCAGGCACTCGAACAGGCTCCCCAGGGAAGTGGTCAGAGCACCAAGCCTGACAGAGTTCATGACGAGTTTGGACAATACTCTTGGGCACATTGTGGGATTCTTGGACTGATCTGTGCAGGGCCAGGAGTTGGACTTGGGGATCCTGATGGGTTCCTTTCAACTCAGTATATTGTATGATTAGGAAAATTCATCTATGCAATAATGAAAATTAATCTTTTTTTCTTTTTTTAAGCTTGGAATCTGCTTGAATTTGTTTTTCATCAAGCAAAACCATTTTGCTCAGCATTTCTCCTGCCCCTCAGTTTCACTTACGTAATGCTCACTTATGTAAGAAAAAGTAAACAAAAATCAATCAAATGCAGCTCTTCCTTTGCCCTGAATCTGTGGTCCCAGAATTAGTAGGGAGATTGGTTTGCAGTGAGAAGATCAGTGAGTTAAAAATGTCTGTTGAATTATTGGTTTGTAGCGATACAATGGAAGGATTGCAATTGTATTTCCTGTTAGTTGGAGAAACAGGGAAAGGCTAAGATATTGTATTGTGAAAAGTCAATATGAGAGTGAAGTTAAGCCTTTAGCCACGAGGGATTATAAATCTCAATTTTGATTTTTAATTATGTTGATGTATTGCTACTTTTAAAAGATGCTTATGAGATTTAGAATTAGATGTCAAGACGACATGGTTGCTGTCTAAATAAGTAAAATTTATGTGACAATTTAAAACTTCTTCAGAGAGGGGGAAAGATTGAAAGAAAAAACCACCTCAAAAACAATAAAATTTTTTTTGTGTATCCTAAGACTAATTTTGATCTTTGACTATTAGGGCAAATTTAGATCATCTTCTGTTAAACAGTCAAACAGGGAAAGCATCATTTTCACATCATAATTGCATGTTTGTGTAGGAGCCATTCTGACTTTTCGTGTCGATCACACAAACATTAGATAAGAATCCAGGACAGATAGATGACTTCACAGCAAACTGTCTCCTTCATCCTTCTCATGTGACTCCTGGGGATCTTGCTTGCTGTCTAAATGATGGTGCTTCTGGCTTTCTTTCCATTCCTTATCCATAGTGAATGTTTCTGAGTTTTGATTCCCCATGAGGCAACTGATTTTAACATACTTTTTGCTTTTAATGAAACATACAGAAACAGACCCCACTTATAGTAAATTCCCCTGAGTTCAAAGTTATTTAATTTCTTTATTCCTGTGTATTATTCATTGTCTCAGTGCCTATTTCTTATAATTATTCACAGTATCTTAGATCGGTCATGTACTACAATTTCTGTTCTGCCACTGACAAACTAATGTAGCCATGTAGCCACTCAAATGCTTTTTAAATCTGACAGAACATTTTGTAAACAAAAATCCACTGTTATTAGTTTTTGTTTCTAAGTGCTCTGTTGAAAGAAATAGGGGTACTAATTAACTGCTTCACATTTTTTGAATTGGCAGGCTAAAAACTGAACTCAGCAGTCAGTGAAAAATTTGCAGTGTACTAACCTCCAAAGGTCAAATGTTTCAATTGACTCCCTGTGACATTGCACAAAACTGTTAAATTTTGCAAGCAGCTTCTCTTTTCCTAATAGTTAATAATATGGTTATGTGGGTTTGCCTTTGTGAGACCTCTTAGGCCAGTTGTGGAAAGATGCCAGTAACATAAAAGATGCAATGCTCTTTGGGGCTGGACAGCTCTTTTCTCATGTAAACCTCTTTTTAAGCAAGGAAAGGCTTTTAATATCGGCAATGATTTTTTTACATTTAAGTGTTAAGCCAATCAGTCAGTCAGACTTTGAAAAGAAATGTGTTGCACAGGGACAGTTACTGGTGAGCAGGATGACATGCCTGGGGCTTAAATAGCTGACATGAGGAATAGCTAGCCATGTGAGGAGCAGCAAATAACTCAGACATTCAGTATCTCTTCATGAAGCTTTTTCATTGAAAAGTAGTTCTGTGTGCTCTGTTCCTGGCTGATGTACATGTGTGCAGGAGGTAGCTCTGATGTACTAAACAATTTTCAGAAATCATAACTTTGCATTAGGAGGTGGTCAAATTATACTAATGAACATGATTAATAAATAAGTAGTGAGGTTTCAGTTTTGTCTCAACTTTTCTGCTATGTAGATGTGCAAAAATTTTATGTGAGGAACAACAATTGAGTCTTTACTGACACTGACTAGGAAGCATTAAAAATCCATAGTCCTTATGTGTGACACTGCATCAGGTCGACATGGAGACAGGCAACCCCTGCGGTGCTGTTGTTGGGTGGTAAATGGTCTGCATGATAACATGTCAACTTGTCAATGGACCTGGGCTCTAGGGTTGAAGGATAGAATAAGACAAGACCTGAAAGTGAAGCCAAAAATAGTTGAGAAAGGGAATGATGGAGTAAGTTTAGGTAATTTAAATTTAAGGTGTGAACCTCGATGAGCCTGAGGTAGAGAAGAAGCCCATGAACTTTGCAGAGCAGAGAGCAGAGAATGCAGGGCAAGAGCATGTTGATTTCATGGTCCAGTCTAAAAAGAAGTAATGCAGGTGGGGCTTCCTTGCTGTGAATGTTCCATAGGAGGTGGAGGTACAGTCCCTGCTCTGAGGGGTATTAAATACACACCTTCTAACTCTTAAGTAAGTGTATGGTTCACCAGACTCCGAGACAATATTTTTTTTTCAATGTAAAATTTTAAATACATAATGAAAAATCTATTGAAACAGGAACTGTAACTCAGGTATTTTATTTTCTAAGAAAATTTCTCAATAAACAGCATTTTTGTTTATCTCTTCTTGCCTCTTTTTCCAATGACTGTTATTTTTTTTTGAAAATACAAGGGTCTGAAGAAGGAGAGGAAGGGTTTGCAGTCTTTCCTAATATTCTGGGTGATCAGGTGAAAGTTTGGTTAGCTTAGCTTATACTGAGCATTTGACCAAAAAAATTGCTTCAACTCTGCCCACACTGCTGGAGAGGCTGCTGCCAAGGAAGAAGAGAGGACTTTGAGGCACAGGTGGAAGGAGAGGCATTTGAAAAGAGAGATACCAGCAGAATGCAGAGACATTAGGAATAGTGGAAAGGATGGATGGAAATCCTTCCATGCAGCTACAAAGGGACACTGGGTGAAGGTGAAATACGGAGTGAGTGCAGGGTGTAGTGAGCTATGGATTGAATTAGATAAAAGCAAGTTGATGCCGTTGTTGTGAGCCAGATTCTGATACAAACATTCCGGATATGATAAAACCCCCTCAACTCCACCCAGAGCTGCAGTTAAAAAAAGAGTATATACTGTGAGTCCCAAACCTTGAAGCCAGACAGCCAAGTTAGCAGCATTCTTTGCTTACCCTGAATATCTTTTAGTAGTGAGTACTTATGGCTTGGTCTTCCAAACAAAAACAAGACACATGAACAAGATAAAAGCATGGAAGGCTATAATTCCTCATAAAGTAAAACATTCTCATCCTGCAAGGGATACAGAAACAAACCTTTCGTTAGTTTCTTTTTTTTCTTTTCATAGCTTACTGTTAGGAGCAGCGTTTTAGAGCAGAGTTCTGCTGGTGATAGGAATATTTCAGTCTGCCCAAAGCTTTGAATGTCTCTCCTATTAGAATTAATTAGCATCAGAGTGTTCTGTTCTTTTGTGTTAGAAGCACTGGAAATTATTCTTTAACTGCAACAAAAATTTCCTGGATAACGATGGTCAAACATTTAAGAACTGAAGTTCATGTTAAACTGAATGTAGTTGATGGAAAAATAGATTAATGCAGATGAAATAAATTGGCCAGTGAAGTAAAAAAATAAAAATAAAAAAAATAGGGTCACATTCTGCAGTCTGGCAAATCATATGGCCCTTTTAAAAACCTGCTATTCATAAGGAGCTAAAGTGATTTACTCTCTGAAATACAGCAAAAGCTGACAAATGAGTCACTAAAATCCTTACGGACAGTGACCAAGCAAGCAATTCTCTGCTTGCTAGGGGCTAATGGGGCTGCAGGGGCAGCCTGCAATAATTGTGCTAATGGACCAACAGCAGACAGAGACTACAGAGAGCTCTGCCTATAGCAGGTTGGAGCTAAGTCAGGGAGAGATTCTGAGCTGGAGCCAGGGGTGTCAGAACTGGGTAGTTTCAAAAGAAGAGCACTTGGGTTTATTTTTCCCTTTTTTTTTTTTTTTTTCTTTGCAAATTTTTATATGATTTCTTTTGGGCAGGGTGAAACAGAAAACAGATTGGCAGTTGCAGCCACTCACAGTTTTCAGAAGTGCAGCAGAACCTACTGAGTCAGTACTGTCTGTGAATTAGCATCATTCAGCAGCTGTGAAAGGCTGAAGGCTTTTGCTCACACTTTCAGAGCTACTCTCTTTCTGTGCTAGTCAGTAAGGACAGTAAACACAGTCCATCTGCCATTCACTCCCTGCTATCGTTGAGTAGAGTTTCTGTAAGGACTCCCTCACCCAAAGTGGAGCTCTGGCAGTAGGGGATTATGAAAGCACCTCTCTCAGATGGCCATGCCAGCAGCTACATTAAACTGGTATGTATGGCAGGGCTTTGCACTTGATGTCTGAGGAGGAAGCACTATGCTTTTGAGAAATTTATTGTAAGAAGTGTAATTCCGGTTTAAAACAATACTTTCTTGAATAGGGTAGGTGAATATTTTGCAGGAACTTTTCCACCCACTCTAGTCTTCTTACATAATTTATTTTCTCTGCTGCTGAGAAAATAAAAAAGTAAAAGCAGTTTCAAATATTATTTTGTTTCTAATCTTTCTAGAAGTGATAGTAGTAACTCTACCTCTTCAGGCACATCAATGACATGTGACCTGCAATCCTCTTTAGGACTCTATTGACAGCTGGTTCATCATGTAAACCTCTTACAGTGAAAAGCATAAACCTGAATTTAGTGAATCTGTCTGCTAAAAAGAATAGTAAACCCAGAATGAGGGTAACAAGGAATACCCTTCTGTTTTCTCTGATCTGTCATTAATTGTGTAAGCTAAAAGAGAAGGGCTATGTTGTAATATTATGTAAATACAATTTTATTTTTTTTTTGGTTAGAACCACTGGCAGCATATGTTTTCTTTGCTCAAGCAGACAGGATGGAGAACAGAGAATTCTGTCTCTTTATACTTACTAAACTCTGTATGAACCTGGGAAAAAATAGGTCATGCATATAATGCTTTCAGATCATCAAAATGAAGTATTGACATCAGCTTCCTTATATGTAATGGAATTTGTTTACTGGTATCCAAAATTAATCATCAGGATCATACCGTGTCGCATGTGTATTGCTTCAGGAATGAAGTCTTCAGGGTGTCATGGTCTACATCACATTTAGTCTTCATTAACAGGAAAGTTGCAAGTACGAGCATTCTTTGTCCTATTATCGTTACAGCATTTGGTTATGGACAAAAATAATATATAAACTGGAGTAACACTTCAGAGCTGAGACTGTAACCATATCTCTTGCAATGAAGAAAAAATGTGGATGGAGTCCATACTTTCTAATCAATGTCCTTTTAAAAAATTGTCAATATGCTTTTATCTTAAGTTAAAATCTGTTCTTTTAGCTCTGCTGTGTCATGATATTTTTTCTCTCCAGCCCACACTTTTTCCTAATGCTGCTGGAGGAGATAATTCCTGTAGTTTTAGTTCTTCCACTATTCTAATTAACTTTCACATTCCCTAATCTTAAAATAGTACAAAACAATATTTTTCTCTGTGATAATGTGCTATGGACCTCTGCTTCTCATAAGCATTTTTGTTTGTTTGTTTTTAAAACACTTCTCTGCATTGTAACCTACTTTTAAGTGCCATGACTCAAACGTTGTTCCATTACTTGGGCTTTAAACTGTTCTTTTCATGTAGAGGAACAACCATTATTCTGTGCTGATTCTTGAGGTGCAGAAGGGCTACCTCTGCAGTAACTTTTAATAACAATGTCTGATTACGGGAATTTTAGTGGGTTTGTTTGTTTGTTTGTTTGGGGTTTTTGTTTTTGTTTTGTTTTTTTTTTTGTTACTTTGTTCTGCTGCTTGAGTATCCACTTATTTTTTCCCTTTGCATTTCCATATGGTCAGAATATCCTTCAGTTTTCCTTATGTCACAGCCTATGGATAATTTTTTTTGGTAAAGTGTCCATGCAGATTGTATTAAAAAAGACATTTTTGATACAGCGACTGTTGACAATAGTTTCTGGAGCTGTCTTTTTGAAAAAGCATATGTTTTGTCATAATTTTTTCTTACATTTCAGACTTCTCTTATTCAGAGGTGCTGTTGGTTCAAGAACACTAAACCTTTCTAATCCATTTGAGTTGATAATGAAACAGCTGCATAACTGTCTGGTCCAACTCATGGAAAATGACAAGTTTTGCCTTTTCTAAGTTTAAATACTTAGGGTTTTTTATCCTTTTAAGAATGCTAACAAGTGGTTTTGATTGAAAAATTAGTAAATTATTCAGGCACTGTATCTGCTTGAGGAATCAAAACATGCACAAAATTTCTTCTCTCTTTAACTGTCTGTATTAGTTGTGCTCTACAGCATCTCTGCTGGTACAGAAGCTGCTGACATAGCCATGGCAGGACAGGCTTTCCCCTTTTCTGCAGATAATTCCTTGCTGAAGAATTTTGTTTTACAGTCAAGTGCACTGGCACTTTCCCTTTTCTATTTTCTTTGGGAGTACAGGCTGAAGTTTTATTGATGTAACCTCATTCCTGGATGGACAGAAATTTTCACAAGCATGCAAAGAGTTATTATCCACATAGTTACCGAGCACAATCCTAGCTACCTTTTTTGATGATCAGTGTCCAGGATTTTTTTAGCTTTGGTACAGTGCTGATTTTTAGAACATATATAGCAAATAATATGGCATTTATCATCAAGACTATGCTATTTCAGAAGTAACATGGAAGGAAATCACCCCTGCGAGACTATGAAGTAACCAAAGTTGCTCCATTCTGTATAGGGCCAAAGGGAATGAAGTGTCTCAGAGGAAAGAGTGGCATCTGTGTGACTGGGAGGGAAGAAGATCTTTCAAGAAGTATGATGTACAGTTAAACCATGTTGCTGGAACAAATCCATCTGCCATGTAGGGAAAGGAATTGCCTTCTGAAATCTAAGAGGCATGATTTTGGTTTTTTTTCTGTCTTTTCAGTGCATGGGAGTATATCCTTACCTGGAATAAGATTAGAGCTTAAATCAGGAGAAAGGGAAACTGAAATGTCATTATTCTTTGTTCTTGTGGTCAGTCTCCCCACTTGAGGGGAGACTTGATGAATCTAATTTGCATGCTACTTTCCATGAGACAATAAAATTCTCAGAGTTTCTTTGGAATGCATTATTTATAATCCTTAGGTTTTGGTTTGATTTGTTTGTTTGGCTGTTGTTTTGTTGGGGTTCTTCCCCCCCTCCCCCCCCCTTCCTTTTTCTTTGCAAATTTCAGTTGAGTGTGCATATGGAATCAGATCTCCTGTTTCAAATTTGTCTCCCATTACCACTGAATCAACAATCTATGTTTTAAAGCTGTTAACACAGATAAGATAGCCCCTTCTCTGACATTGTAGTCTTAAAGTCCTATAGATATTCAAGGTCTTTCAAGGCAGAAAAAGAAAAAAAGATAGCAAAACAGAACCCAACAATGTGGAATGAGTTTCCTGAGGCTTGTAAAGTGCATATGTTAATATGTTACAGTAATCTTAGTGAAGGGCTATTGTAGGCAAGAGCACCATCTTTGTGAGATAAAACTGCATTTATTCTTGAATAGTTTCTCTGAATGAAAGAGAAAATATTATATTTTATTGTTATCAGCTACCTTTTTATTCTGCTTGGTTACTTTAATTTGTTCCTCTGGGATTTTCAGTGCTTTAAAAATTTTTGACTCTGATACAACTCAAGGTGGAATGCAATGACCCATGATGCAAAAATACTTTTGGAAGTTTTGAAAGTTACTTGTTAGGAAGTTATGAGTAAGTAATGTTTGAAAGGACTTGCTAATACTTTTTTGAATATCTAATCAACATGGAATAGTTTTTTTGATGAAAAGTCTTCTGTATGAAAAAGAAATTTAATCTAAGGGAAAATAAAAAGTACATAAAAAAAAGTACTTTTTAGTATAGTGTAATATAGACATTGTTTGTGTGAGGCTTATATATTATTTAGTGAAGCAGTCTGTTGTCTCAGAGTTAATTCCCCAGGTTCCTTGTATAGTCAACATGAGAGACGGGGAGGATGAAAATGATTTGATGAGATCTCTCTCCTACCAGTGACTGTAATTATCTTAGACCAGACTTTTAGATGGCAAAGGTTGTGTGAATAACCTCAGTGACTTATGCTCAGCCAGAACATCAAAAGGAATTCTTAGCACCTCCACTATAGCCAAAATAATCTTAGAAGTAAATATAATGGAAGGATTTCCAATATAGTTAAAAAAAATACTCATTATTTGATCAGCTTTATAGTTATTTCAAAATTTGGCAGCTACATCTTCCCCTAAAAATTATTTATCTGAAAATTTTACTGCTCTGTCTTCTGTCTACTGAGTACCTCATACCCTAGCTTTGAAGCAAGTTTTAGCATTTTTGCTAGGTCTAATCCACTGAGATCAGGATCTACATAAAGGCTACACAAGTTGCCCTAGTTGTAATACCTCATGAGAACCTGACTATTTAACAGAAACCAATATGCTTGAACTTGCCTTGTTTCATTTTATTGTGACTAAATGATAAAATATAAGTCCCAGCAAGCTTACAATAGTTTGGGTCCGTCATGTGGGGTTTTATTTTAAAACAAAGGTTAATTTGATGACTACTTGTTTTTAAGCCATGTGGTGGCCTGTTGCTTGCCTTCACCTTCTCTCTCTAACACCTCTCCAGGCACAGAAATCAGCCACATTTTTTCATGTTAATGAACCTTTTTTTGTAGATGTCTGGCTTTTTTTCTTTTTTTTCTTTTTTTCTTTTTTTTTTTGCAAGGAAGTTACTTTTTTAATCTAAAACTTACAGTTATGAATAATGTTATATCCAAATTCCTGGAATGAAACATATGGAACTACAATTTTCAAAAAACTGTTTAAAAAAGAAGAAAAATAGAGTCTTCATTGCTTCATCTTTAAGTATAGCTCACAAATTTCCCTTTTCAATCTCCAGAACTGAGGTGAGTGGCATAAGAGAAAATTATAAGACTGTGCAAGGCCAGAAGCGTACTTAGATGTGACAGCCTGTCAGTACATTAATTGCATTAATGAAAATTTTACCAAAAATAATCCTTTCTCACTGTTGTGCATGAAAGTATTCCCTCATCTGGGTCTACGATCTTGTTTTAATAGTGTTTCCTTTTCCTGTATGGCTCTTAAATTCAGCTAGTCTGTAAGTAAAACTTCAACATATGTTCCCCCAAATCTTTGCGACTACAACACTGCATCACTGCAATGCTTGAAGAATAACCTCTAGAGATGGCCACATCATCCAGTTGTTTCTTAAACCTATCCTGTTCTTGTGTTCATCATCCAAGTGCCCCATATTGCATCTTTAAGAGAGTGTGCTCAGATATAAATTTGAAACATTAAGTTGTGACCACTTTCTTAATGTTTGAGATTCTTCAAATTACCTCATAGGCTAGAAAAAAAGTGCGATCCCCTTTATTTGTCATAAATTCAGTTAGCAGCAGAGCTAACTGGTTAAGCTAAAGCCCATCATGAATGCCAAGGAAAAATGCTGGCATTTAAAAGCCAAGCCTGCAGAATATGCTCAAGTATTACAAGTGCAGTCATGCTTTAAATGTTGATAAATTGCTTCCCTATTGCAGACTCATTTTTCAGTATGCCCTGCAGCGTTTGCAGATAGTACCTTATAACAGGTTATCTGTGTAATTCATAAGTTTTGGAATTTGGACCACTACCCAAACTGGCTATTGCTGCCTTTTTCAAATTTGCAGCTTGCTGGCAGTCGTTAACACCAAAACTCTTTTGGCAGCATCTGCACCTGAAATGTATTTTCTCCTTCAGACTGTCTGCAGTTTTCCATGTGGTTTGCTATAGCTTTCCAATTTTCTTTGCTGAAGCAGAAAATGTAGAGGAGAAAACATCAGGTAAGCTTTTCAGTGCCACTTCTCACTCCTTTGAATGGCAGGATTTTATTACCTGCCCCATCACTGTGGTCTTGCTGGATAGTCATGAAGATCTGGGTTGGCCTGCGTTCCCATCTCCATCCCGTCCCTGTGCCCTTGTTGGATGCTGTGGGACAGACCCTGGCTGAAATGGTCATGGCCTTGCCAGACCCCTGTCCATTCTCTGCACCTGGCTTCCTCCCACAGGGCAGCTGGACCTCATGGTACCCTGATGTGGGAGCAGAAAATGTTAGTCCTCTTAGGTAGAGTCAGAGGAACTTCAGGGCCCCTTAAGGGTTAAGTCCTTTCTTTTAGCTTCACCTACTGCAATGAGGTCCTGGCTTGTTAACCACCTCCTGATGTCTTCATTATGAAGACCTTCCCTGACAGAGGCAGACAAAGACTCTTGAGGTAAATGAGTTACCTAGTCATGGAGATACCTGAAAATTTATTTATTTTTTTCAGGGAAGTACAATAACCATACAAAGCCTGATCTGATTTAAAAAAAGGAACCACAGGAAGCACTCTATTTTCCAAGCTATTTCTGAACTTATTCACTCTCCAAATCCATCAGAAATGAATGAAGCAAACATATGGTGTATGCTCTATATAAGGAACTATTTTCAACTAGGATAAGCTCAGCACACATTTCACTACATCTTTCTTAGACATGTTCTTTAATTGCCTGGGGTCTTGGCATGTCATACACTTCTTAATTTGGAATAATAGAATGATTTAGGTTGGAAAAGACCTGTAAGATCATCAGGTCCAACTGCTTGCCCAGCACAGCCAAATCCACCACCAAACGCTGGCCCTAAGTGCCACATCTATACATCTTTTAAATACCTCTAGTGGTGGTAACTCAACACTTTCCCTGGGCAGCCTACTTCAATGCTTGACACCACTTATTGTGAATTTTTTTTCCCAAATATACAATCTAGACCTCCCCTGAAACAACTTGAGGCCATTTCCTCATGTCTTGTCACTAGTTACCTGGGAGAAGAGACCAACCCACATCTTTCAGGGGGTTGTAGAGAGAGGTAAGGTCTCTCCTGAGTGTTCTTTTCTCCAGGCTAAACAGCCCCAGTTCCCTCAGCTGCTCTTCATAAGACTTGTGCTCCAGCCCCTTCACCAGCTTGTTTGCTCTTCAGACACTCTCCAGCTCCTCAGCGTCTTTCAACATGAGCCTGCCAGTTGTCTGTACCTCTCACAGTATCTTGCTCTCAGGTAGTGCCATCGCCAGCCCCACAGGATCCCCCTCCGGGGATCCCTCTGGGGGATCCTGTACAGTCCTGTCTAATAGAGAATGAGGAAAGTCAAAGAGAAAATGAGTCTGTATTAGATAATGCTTTCATTGCTAAATTTTTCTGACATCTTAATGGTGCATGCTTTTAAAGGGTCCAGAAGTTACTTGCTGATTTAGGTGAGACTACATAAAGCAGTCATTAGAAAATATCTGGAGCGTGTTTAGAGATGTGAGATTAGTAGTCTTTGATCCTTCCCTTGACTCTGAGTGTAACAGTTGACCATACTTCATTTGGGATGTGTAGTCATAACAATTTCCCCATGATGTGTTACCACTTAGGAGAAATCATCACGGAGGCTTGTGTCTCTGTGAAGGCACAAATCTCTCTCTCTCTCTCTCTCTCTCATAATGTTGGTGGGTGTATGCATACAGCTGCTTAGCACACAGTAAATGTAAATGTTTGAGAGCTGACTGCTGTGATGTTGGTCAGCACAGTTTGTACCATGTAACTGTCCTCCAAAAATGGACTTTATCAGAAACTGACAAATACCAAATCTGGTGGAAGAATGTGTTTCAACTGCAGTCAAAAGCTGATGTGGGGTTTTCTTCTATTTTTTTTTGTTTGTGTGTTTATTTTGTTTTTTTAAAATCTCTATTTTTCAATTTATTTGTGCATTATACTTTTTTACAGTTATGATAAGAAAAAATTAGTTCAGTACATATGATTCGTATAAATGTTCTCTATTCAGGGAATAGGAAGATTCTGAAATTAGACTTTAACCTAAAAGAATGTAGAAATGATAAATTAAAGTCATGCTGTTGTGAGTAGTTTCCTGCATGATTAATTAGCTCTCATATTCTTACTCTGGACTTCTCTAATAGGAAGCTTTGCTTAAATAGTTGTTTTATTTGTTATAAACTCTTGGCTTGGTAGTATTTCTGAACTTTTGTTTAAGAGGCAACCTCACTCTTATAATGATTTTAGTGATTACTAATTCAGGGTAGCATGCTAACTTCTTTCTCTGAAGAAATTCTGCTTTTAATTTTTTATATAGTGAAATTTTTAATAAGTTATATCCAAAACTGTTGATGTTCTTGCATAATGCGTATGCTTCCATACTTACATCTTCAATTCTGACTGAATCTTTTCCATGGAAGTGAGAATTATTGGTTTCTGTTGTCATAGAAACAGCTGTCTTACTGATAGTTGTGTTCATGATGTAGCATATGGAGAGATGAAGCATTATATTAGCTGATATTTAAAATGTATGCTTTTTATTATGGGGAGTGAAAACTTAATGCATTGTGTGGCATGATTAATCTTTTCAATACAAGGTTAAATAATAGGTTTCAACCAGACCGTGTGATTATTTTAAGTGTTTGCAGCCTAACTAGGATGTGTATGTTTCTTTCCTTTCTCAGGTTCTTGTAGGGTGTTTATTTCTTTTGGTGTCCTTTGCTGTAGTGCATTTGGAATTGAAAGGTTTCTTGTGGATTGTGAACAATTAAAAAATTGGCCAAATGCCAAGAGCCAAAGGGCCCAGGACAGAGACCCTGAAGGCCCCTCCCGGCCACAGGGGAAGGAGAGGGGGGGAGGGGGGTGAAACCCGCAAAACCGAACTTCAGTAGAACTAAAACAGTTTATATATGCATATACAGAGGAGAAAAGAGACAGAAAAGAAGTTTTCACTTCCCTCTCACCAAAACAACTGCCATTCCCAAATCTCAGGATACCTCCTCCAACACAACGGGCCAATCCGCAGACTCCTACGGCCCACTCTCAGAACAGAGCAACCGCATGGAGCTCTCTGCCCTCCAACCCTGCCGGAAGAAGGATTGCCCACTGACTTCCGACTCCCCTCTTTATATCTTTGCTTACGTAAAGAAATGAGATGGAATACTTCCTTAGTTATGACCCAG
>JAWWEE010000001.1:85958201-86031779 GCA_035221455.1 Xenops minutus
TACGTAAAGAAATGAGATGGAATACTTCCTTAGTTATGACCCAGTTACCAGGAAAAACCCAAACCAAAACCACTACATGGATGAACATCAGTGCCACTCCAAAGTTTTCCTTTTCCTTTTGTTTAAAGTGGCAGGTGTAAACACATCAGAAAATACTTGAAAATGTGGTTGGAGGGCAGGTCTAGTGCTCAATGGCAGGAATGGAGTTCTCTCCTTGCACTTCATACAAAGTCCCCTGAAGATTTTGGAAGTTATCACCTGCAGATAATGGGAACCAGTGGTGTGTTGTAGGTGAAAACTGCAGCCCTCTTCAGCCACCAGCTCTGACTAATGTCCAAGGAGTCATCAGCCCATCAGTGGGAGCAACTGGACTTTTCCACATCTCTTCCCTTCCTCTCCTGCTCTCCTTGTACCTCCCCACAGGGTCAGAAGAGCAGAGGGAGACTACTTCTCCTTAAAGTGCTCCAATGGATATAGAAGATTGAAGGTCATGTCTCTTCTCTACAGCTGTAGAGAAGCACAAAATGTCACCAAAAGATTGTGACCCTTGTTCATCCATGGGTGCAGGGGCAGAGGCACAGGTTGTGAGGGCTTCTGCAAAAGATGCCCAAGGCTTGCAATTGGGTACTCATCTAATGCTGTGGATAAGGTCCTTCTGCAGCTCCTGCCAGGCAATTGCAACTTCACCTGTGAACATCTCCATGGCTTGGCAGAACCTGCTGTATCATCTGGGGTGGGACAGCCCTCCTACAATGTTGGTTCTTACTCTGGGTTACTATGGAGACAGTCAGAAATTGCAATTGAAAGATTAGCCATGGCAAAGTATGTCTTGGACTGCAAGTAACCAGCTCAGAAGACACGTCTCCTTGGAACAAACCTATAGTCCTGCAGAGAGAGCCAAAATCTGTATTTATAACTGTCACGGCAGCAGCCATGTGGTTAGGAACACAATCTTCTGTTAGAAAGATTTCTCTTAACTAAAAAAACAAACCCATGCCTAGCAGCAGCAAATGTGAGAATGAATGTGGCCCCAGCAGTGGTTGTATAGCAGACAGGACATGCTTTTCTTTTTCTGATGTCAGTTCTACATGCATCTTTCTTTGTGAGTAGTGTTTTGCAAGTCATTGAAGAAGTTCTTGTAAAATACTTTTTTTCTATAGGGTTTGGTTTTAGTTTTCTACTATCATTTTGAATGAAGGGAAATGAGAATGTTAATTTTTTTTGGTGTGAAGATCTGTATGCATATATCTAAATATAAATGTATATATTTGTAAATGCAATTATTTCATAGGTTTTTTTCTGAGCAACCTGATCTAGTTGATGTCCCTGCATATTGTAGGTGAGATTGACTAGATGACCTCTAGTCATCTAATCATAGAATAATTTAACCAACTCAAACTATTCTATGATTCTCATATTTGATGTAAAAAAATGCTAATGATTTTTGAGTCTGAACCATAAGAAAAGAACAGTGAGCACAACTGGTGTCCAGCTTACCAACTACTCACCCCCAGAGCAGTCTTCTCATCCTGTCAGCAGTTCTACCCACAGTGGGTTAATGACCTGACCTGGTGATTAACCTCTTGGTAATGCTGCTGGATTGCTCAGTAGAGATGGATTGCTTGTGGTATAACCACTATTTGATTGTGAAGAAACATTCAAAGTGTAAACTGATCCTGGGTTTTGAAATGTGTAACACTGATTTCTTTTTTATACAGTGTCACAATTACCAGCTACGTGCAGGGTTGAGGAGTACCAAGAATGATGCTAAGAAGTTTTTTGAGCACTCCAGACTTGTTTCTCTATTAGCAAGGGTTCCTTGGGGCTTGAAGATGATCTCTGTTATTTTTTGGTAAAGTGAATGATCAAATTGCACCAATACCATCTCTGCAGAAGTATGAGGGCACAGACGGACTTGGATTAGGATCTCTGTTCAGGGATGACTTTCATTTCTATAATTGATGCCTTAGGATTTTTATATATTTGTAGATTTTTATATGGCTGTATTGTTTCTCACAATGGAGCTAGCAGATAAGAGATTCTCACAGTTTCTCATGGTTTGCGCCACATTCCTGAATTTCATTTAACTGTCTTTCTGATGGACAAGATAGCAGCAAGGACATAATGTTTGAGACATATGCACTTGGACCAGAATAACAAGGCAAAACAAGATAGAAGGCACAGAACCCTTGGAGTCACTCTAACAGGGCAGTTCTGAGGATGGCACCATCCAGGTACCATCCAGATGGGACCAGGGGCAAAAGGTTCTCGGGTTGGATGTATCCATTCAGTATGATAACTGTGCGTGTGTGTCTATATTCTCGGTGAACCAGAAAGCTTTATTAAAGAATTGCTCTCTACTTTTACTATACTAATATTGTCTCAAAAGTTTTTTTCCCTTCATTTTAGGCAACATAATCCATGCTATTTTTTTAATGATGTTTTTCAACTTTTCTTTCTAGAGCTTTCAGCCTTCAAGATTCTTTTATGCCCTAATTAGCTTTATTGTTTATATTGCTCTCATTCTCTAATTAGAGTAATCACATCATGGGGGAGTTGAGGCTCTTCTGCTTTTTCTCTAATTATTTTTGTTTTGTCAAGCCTGACTGTTTCCTGCTGCTTATTCTTGTCCATGTGTTCTTTGCAAATTGATGTTGTCATGTACTAATTGTTTTCACTTTATATGAAGACCTTTTCCATTTTTACTGTCTTCATCATTCTTGGCCATCTGTTCAGCTCCACAGTTCCATTTAAAAGTGGCAGGACATATACCAGAAAGCTGGGTTAAAGAAAGTGCAAAAAGAAAGTGAAGGTGATGTGGTGATGTCTTTAACTAGCCTTCTGGTTTCTTCACCTCAAGTCCTGTCACTTAAACCACCTTCCACCAAACCTTTGTCCTGTCTTTCTGGTTGCCATTCCTGTGGTTGCTTTTCCCTTCAGTGCTTTTTGCATACTGGTCATTCACAGTAGTGGTGAAGAGCTGCTGAGGTTGGAACTGCCAGTGGATGTACGTATGCCTGTGTAGCACAAAGCAGTGTTGGTACTGACCCCTAACAGTTACAAGAAGATGGGTGTTTTTGTAGAAAGAGTTCTGGTTACTAGTCTCAGAATTTGCACTTGTCCTAGAAAGAAAAGTAAGTGTGGAAAGGTTAATGGTGTACACAATGTAAGACTAGATCAGAGCAGCAAATATATATATTTTTTGAAGCCTTTTATTCCTGTGGGACAAGTGGAATAGTTTTGTTTAAAAGAATGAACAACTAATTGGTCTTTGCATGGGTTAAATTTCTGAATGCACAAATTCAAAGTCCACCATCAGAATTATTATCAAAATTGTGCCCTTTGGATGCAGATTTTGAGTGTAGTGGGATGCTGCGATGAGCCAGGAGCATATCAGTAATGCTTGGTGAGGACAGCTTTAAAGTCCTGATAGCATTTTCACTGTCCTTATGGGTTCCATTTTGTAAAAGCTCTAGGCAGCCTAGGTATTCACATCTAAGGCCATGATAAAATTAGAATAGCACTGGTTTCAAAATACCTGTTTCTTTGTGTGAATGGCATTCTTCTATTTAAAAAAAACACATGATAGCTTCAGAGTAAGCAATCATCTCTTCACAGGTGAAGTGTCAGTGCCATGTAGCACCTCAGTTGTAATCTGCCCAACATTTGACCTGAGGTACTGGATAATTCAATCTCTCTGACTCATTTATTCTCTTCTGTTGAGACTGAAACTATGGGGCTTACAGCAGAGTTTGAATGAGCACTGTGGCCACTCAAGGCTGAAATAACCACATCCAGTTGCTCTGCACCTCTCAAGTCTTTTGAATGGAAACACTACAGAACACTCAAGCTGAAGCATTAACTGGAGGTTTTAATTTTGCAAAGTTTTACACACATCTTTACAAATTGCAAAGAATGTCACTGTCTTCTATTGTGTTATAAAGTCAAATATACATATCCTTCTTTTTGGACTGGTCTTATATTTAGAAGATTGAATTACCAGCCATCTTTGTGTATTTATTTGGTAGTCTAAGATTTTATAATTTCTTTCCCTTCATAGTCTAGCATTAGTAGAAGAAATTTCAGGTTTCCTCCAAGTGTGTCTGGGAGGAATGAGATCAGCATTTTGACTATATGTCTAGCAGTTTTCTTTGAGGCCTTCTTGTGGTGGCCTGAAGTTTTGGATGGAATAAAACTGAGTGTATCTGAATAATGTTGATTTTGATGGGAAATTTCTCTGGAAGAGCCAGATCTTGTAAAGATGTTCTAAAATGGCTCAATCATTTGATGTCTCCCAGAAGCTGCCCCAAAGCCAGACCTCTGCGATTGTCCTTGGTTGTCTTTGGATGTTTCTTAAAGTTTGGGATTTATGCTTTATCAAAAGGATTTTTAACAATGTTAAGCTACAATATGACAAAATGTAGCCTAGTCTCTGTTTAATTACCTGCAACTTCAGAACCAAGACTTGACAGAAACTGTTTGGAAGGGATTATGCTGAAGGAATGACATACTTGTATTCAGATAAAGTTTTTTCCCCTAATATCAAGAGTGTAACAGTTACTGTAGAGATTAGTGGATTTGGATTTGTAATGGTGATCCATGTCTGAAATAACATTTATGAAAAATAAATTATCCTTTTATATTATAAGAAATCTGGTGGTGTAAACTTATATGCATGAGTCCCCCATGAGTATAAAGAGGTAACTACCATGACTAGTTTAAACTTAATGAAAACCCTACTTGAAGTGAATACCATTCTTAAAGAATATTTAACTAATTAGATGGACTTGTAGCAAAACATTCAGTAGACCTGTGGTGAATCATTTTCCTGCAGACTTACTATTCTGTTTTGTTTGTTTGTTTATTTTGTTTTTTTTTCCCCTCAAAAGATATCACTTCAATTTTTCAAAATTATTCAGCTCGAGGTCAAAAAACACTGTCTTTACAGAGAAGACACCACTACTGAAGGTTTCCTCAGAGGAAAATGGGTGAGTTACTTTCATTGTACTCAAAATATTATTTCCCTAAGCTTTCTTCTATTTGATTGTATGTGGTTCTTTCTTATATCCTGACACCAAATCTGCTGGGAAATAAAGTGAATGATGGGGGTTGTAAGCAAAGAATGAGTCTGGAGGACCTTGAAAGGAGGGAAGGGGCTGTAAATAAGGGAAGGATATAAGGTCTGAGATCATGGTGATAAGAGAGCCTTAAGAAAAGGCAACTACAGGTTGTGTGCTCTTTTTTCCTCCATGTGGTGTTATGTCAAGTTCACTGAAAGACACAGCAGGGTTATCAGAAAAGTCCTTATAACAGAATTTATGCACCAAATCTTGAAGTACGTGTGCTCCCTGGTGTATCAGAGAATTGGTTACCTCAGATACACATAAATAGCATGGGGTCTTTGTTCTTGCTCCCCAGTCTACCTAGCTGTATCATCAAGGGGAGCTCAGTCTGTACTGAATCATTCTCTTTCTAAGAATTTTTCCATTAAAATTGATCACAGTGAACCTAAGGTTCTGCAAAGTCAGTTGCATCTCCTACCTGTTGAAATTAAACACCATTTTGTTCTATTATGTTTACTGAAAATGTGTGACAGGTTGCAGTGTATGGCTCTTCATAATCCAGATTTTACCACAGATGATGATTCATGGGACAACAGTTCTGCAGAATTTGAGCAAAGGTTTCAACTGGAAAGTGAAATGACAAGTTTTTCCAGGTCTGCTTCTTCTGAGAAATATGAAATCTTGGACAACCTTCATGTCAAGTTCAATTTATCAAAGATGAGGTCTGACTTCAAATATTCATTTCTTTCTTTTTCCTTTTCTTTACATATATATTTTTTTTAATTTCTGGAGGTATTATTTTATAAGTATAGATGTATAGAGAATTATTTATTTGTGCAAATTAATAAACTAGCACTCCATATTTAGACCATGTCTTGCCACTGGTAGTTTAAAAATAAACCCTGGTGAATGATTACAGACTCTACCTAATGATCAACAACCGCTTGTTCTTACAAGCGTCAATCATAGCACCTATTCTAAATTGTAATTAAGTACTTTCTATATCGTTTTTAACATTTCTTTGAAACCATTTCTTAAAAACCCCTTGGTTTAATTCTACAGCTTTTTTTCTTCGGTGTATTGTTTCTTCATTTTAATTAAAATATGTATCTAAAAGTCTTTTTGTAGTCACTATAGAGGCTTTTTACTTATACACAGAGCAAAATACAACTGAACATTTTTTCTGTCTTGAACTAAATTAACATATTTCACTCCTTTCCTCAAAGCAGTCTTTCACCTCATTTAGGCATGGGGGAAATTGCTGTACTAAAAGATAGTAATGTGATAAGAGCTTAAGTTCAAATTTTCTCAGGATATTTTTGCTAGGGATTTAACTAGCATAAACTTTAATGTCAGAGACTAATTCCCTCTGCCCCTTCCAGAGTTTCAAGGGTTTTTCTAGTTTGGTTTGGTGTCTGCAGATAGCTCTGCAGATATTCAGAGCCCAACGCTGCATGTCTGCATCTCCTTGTTGATCCATCAAGTCTTTCCAACGAGATGTCAGTGCATCCTTTCCCAGTCTGTATGTTGTCCCGGCTTGTCACTTCATGATTGCTTTCCTCCTTCAATTGTGCACGTGGTTTTGTGTGGAGTGCTGCTCTCCTGCACTGCCGCTGAACAAATGGAGCAGAAGAATTTCAATGACTGCAATTAGTGCAGTATGAGCATACGTGAAGAAGTTTGGCAGGCATCCTTCTTCAAATTTGTGGTAGATTTCCCTGGTATTTGATAGAACAAAGGTATCGATCATGAGTGTGGAATCCATGGTTTCCAGTACATCATAGGTTTATGATCTGGGGAGGAGCACATTCCGTCAGAATTTCCCTTGAAGTGTTTTCATTGCATTAGTGTGGGTTGTGCACATGGGATCAGCTCCTTGGCTGTCACAAATCAGCATAACTCTGCTGAGATAACAAATGAAGTTAAACTGTCCGATACCGTATGCAGATCAGACTAAAAATCATTAGGTTTAGAACAGGGGGTGAAATCCTTCTATACTTCATGTGTTTCCAACTGAAGTCAAATAGGATTGTGACAGAGGCATATATCAGCACAGGATTTGGCACAGGGCTTGTACTTGCACCACTGTGCCAGATTAACACTGTAGAACAGAGGAGACAGATTGCAAACCATGGGTGAGTCAAAAGCTGATCATGTCTCAATTGTAAGCTGTTAAATGTGCTGCTTCCCTAATGCAAAATGCCATGAAAACAAACAGATGGGAGGAAAAGACCATCCTAAATTCTACATTTAATAAAATAACCATTTCCAAAACCTTATTTTATTATATCTTGCCAGCTCCTTTAGATGAGTTTCTGTTATTTACAGACAAGTGGTTATGAATTTATAAATGCTTAATTAATGTGTTTTGTTGTTTTTATGTCTTAAAATCAAGTTTATTTTTCAATAATAATTTGAATTATTATTATAAACTATAATTCCAAAGTACAAACAAAAAATATCAAGTACATTAAAATTAAACCAGTCTGGACTAGGATTTATTAACTAATAACATAATAAATTCTCAAAAATACCAGAAGAAAAATTGTAATGCAAAAATGGGGAGACTAGACAAGGAGGATAGAGGATACATAACTAAGCTGGCACTAGGTATTTTCCATAAATCACACAATACGAAAAGAAGTTACCAGTTGTGAAGTGTTTATGATGGCTTTTGATGTCAGTCCTTTTTTATCAAGCCTTTATTATCTTCTTCCCCTCTCTGCCATCTTGTTTTTCAGTAGAGCAGGGCTACCTGGAATGTCTAGAAGAAGCCACTTAACTGGCTTCCTTCCCCTCTTCATCTGGCTTCTCTAGATTTTCACACTGTGAAGTTTGTGTAAAGTTGTTACCACTTGTATTTCATAGAGTACTGTAGCCCCTTTGTACCAGTTTGTCTGTGGCAACATGTTTTTATTAGCTGCTGGTTTTTATTAGTCTCAGTTTGGAAAATTGTAAGGAGGAGGAGAACTTTAGAAAACAATGTTTTTCAAAAATGATTCTCCAGTCATCTGTTGCATTCGGTCAGTGAATTGATTTAGGGACTTATTTACACTGTGATTAAAAGTAGTTTCTGGTCCTCTTCAGACTACTCTGCTTTAATATTTTATCCTATAGCATCTGTCAATGCAACTTTTTATTGTGCTATTCCTTTTCCAACTATTTATCCTGGTAACTGTTTCACTTCTTGTTTGTCATTGAGTTTAAATAAAACCTTCTATTTCTCATTCTGTCAGAAAACCAAGTTTTGAATATTTACTTTTGAAAAAAATGGAATAAGAACACTGACGTTTTCAATTAATGAAAACATGCAATGAGGGCAAATCAACAGAAAGGGTACTGTAAATTAAGGCATCTGGGTAACATATTGATGGGCAGTCAGAAAATTAATTATTAGTTGAGTTCTCTTTCACGGTGTGATTAAAAAAATGGTGATTTTAAAGTGCTAAATCTTAAGATTTCTCGCTCAAGAGTATGTGTTTTCAACATCCATATTTTAATTTGGAGCTGTTCTTGCTTAACCCCCTCAGTAGTAAGCTCTGGCACTTCCAAAGACTTTATGGCATCACATTTCAAGAATTGGGCATTCCTTCAAAGGGCACAGATGTGCTATGGAAAAAATATCTAGTTTTGCTACTTGATTTATGCTCATGTAGTATATTTGATTTAAAGAGATACTGTTAAACCCAGAAGATTCTTAAACTTGTTCTTGTCTACAAGCTGGTGTTTCCCCAATACCTTTCAGCATGTATTTTGAAAGTTCGATTTTGAGGTAGTCACTCATGACACCAACCCTCTATGCTATAAGCTGTGCTTTCTGTGCAGCCAGGACACCGCCCTGTGACGATGATGCTCTTTTGCCCCTCTGGGACAGACCAGAAAGAGCTGCTGGGGCTCTGGGTCTGTCAGGGGCCAGCAGTAGCAGCAGAGAAGTGGCTCCAGGATCCAGCACCAACTCATGCTGCAGCCTTTCTTTAGCTTTCCCAAGGGGTAAAGCCTCCTTCCTGCACACTGAGATCCAGATGGATCATGGGGCAGGAGCCTTTGTAGTCACCAAAGCTTCACAAGCCTCTGCTGCCCTTGCATTGTGGTGTCCATACTGTGATGTGGTATATTATCACCCATTAGTCCTTACCATGATGTTTCTGAAATGACAGAGCTATTAGGAGAACAGAAAATATTTGTTTTAAGCTAGCCATATAGTAAATACACGTTTCTTGTGTTTCAGATGCTGTCTAAAATTCCTGAAAGTTTCAGGCCTTTTTATCTTTGTAGTTGTCTGCTCTGTAAGTATTGAATTTGCAATCATCCCCTGGCCTGCATTGTCTTAGAATTAGTTCAAAATGAGCTGTGGTGTTTTCTCATAGCTCGTAAAAAGTGTCTCAAGATTGGGAACAAGATGACAAAACATGACAGTACTGTGCAGGGCTTCATGCCTAATCAGACCCCTGTTTGGTGCACTTTCACCACTCAGAATAATGTGGTTGGGTAAGCAGTATAGTTGGAGGAGGAGGCAGCTTGAACTCAAATTTGTATGTCCTTTATGGATGCTTGTTGTATTTAGCGTGAGTCTTTTCATACTGACACCTGAGGAATGCTCCTAGGAAAAGCCATGTGGAGGATGCACCAGCAATGGCAGTGCTGCACAGTGTCAGAGGCTTAAGGGCACGGGATCTCCTTACTGGGGTGGTCAAAGTGCTGCCCTCCGTTAACAAAATCTTCAAAATTAGTGAAATCTTAGACTGCAAGACTTGAGAAAAATTTCAAAAAATGGGAGTTTATTCTTTCAGTCACTGTGAGGAACTCCTTTTTGGGTAGCAGGGCTTCTGTTTTAGAGGGAAAATAGATGACAGTCTGCATTTCCTCAGGTATGACTGTTGCTTTCCAGGTAGATCCTGATGATTACAGCTTTGTCCAAAGATACAATATGGATAAAATACATCAAATATGTGACTTTGGTAATAAGTTAACAGAAGGAATGTTACTTGGGTTGAGCATCCCAAAGATGCTTTGGAACTGTGATGGAAATATAGCTGAAAATACTGAAACAATCTCATAATTGAATGTACAACTTTAAAGAGTCTTTTTTAACTATTAAAGATGAGTTTAGCAGGTATTTTTCAGTTTTTGTGTTACTAATGAATGTTTGTTTTTTATCCTTGCCCTAGATTTTATTTGGCATTTATCCAGATCAAGGTGTGCCATGGCAGATGTTGGCTGTATCACCTCTGGAAAACTTTTTTATCCTTCTTTCTTTAAAAAAAAAAAAAAAAAAACCAAAAAAAAAAAAAACCGACTTGACGTTTTATTGATAAACTGTTTGAAAGAGTGGGTGTTTTCTGTTTTACAGGTTGAGAGGACTGGGTGTCCTCAGAACCTTGGCTGCACTTAGAATTGTCCTTTGACACAGGCCACAGTCACATTCCCTCTCCAACTCGTACTGAATGGCACCCGCCCAGGGTCAAAAAGCTGCTCAAAAGAACAAGCAATAGAATAACCACAAATAAAAGTGATACATCACAGGTGAATAGAGATCTGATTGTGAAAAGTCTCTGAGGGATGAACATTCAATTAGTAAACAAAAAATCCCCACCCTCTGCAAAATAAATTACATGTCTTGTTCCCACTATATTTTTAGTTTAATTAGTCTGGTCCACAACCTTGACTCTTATCTCACTAGTGTTAAAAGAAGCTTCATCTATAGATATATTTCACAAACTCATGGAAGGTGTCTTTTTTTGAAAAGGTGCAGTAGAATTTAATTTTTGAAATGCTGAGTTCTTCTATTTAACTGGTCAGTTCCATGTCTTTGAGCAGGGAGAGTCCATTTTAAGTAGATTTGATTATAGCATTCTCATTGTCACCAATAATGACACTATATAATGTGCTAATTAGTAGGGTAAATGAAGAAGAAAATGTTAGTGCTTGAGGGCAATTTATAATTAAATGTTGAGATTGTTTTTTTGAGGAAACAAAATGACTTTTAGTAGGACCAGTGACAACTTCAGCTGTAAACTCCCATCAATATACTGTTCACATCAATGTTTTTGTCATCCTTGAAACTGTTTTTGAAAGTTCTTATGTATGTTTGGTGTTAAACAGCACCAGGACTGTCACAGCCCAGTCTGCCAAAGAGGATGTATTGGCAGTAAGTCTTAAAGTACAAGTGTTAGTCAGATGTCGTAGCATAGCTTGAGGATTTCCATTCTTTCCACAGATTTTGGGTTGCAGCCATCGCTGTTGCATTGTACACATTAAATCTGCAACCATTTATTCTCTTTTTTTTTTACTTCAGAGGAGTGCTGATGGGACTGGGATTTGAGTACAGACAGGTGTTCCCGTATTTCACATTTTACCTATCACATCAGGATGCTTTGAAAAAAATAGCTGTCAGACAGTTAGAACATAGAATTTACCTTTCTTACTTGAAAACCTAAAGCTAAAGCTTCTCAGTTTGTGTAATGTGTATTGAAAACTGGAAAATGTTCCAACATCTGCCTGAGGTCATTGAGCTGGGGAAAAAGCGAGATGCAAGCAATCCTGCAAAGATGTGCTTCTTTTTCAAGGGGACATAGTAATTCAAGCAGAAGAGCCAAGGAGGTTATTTGAGACTGATTTGGGTGGAAAATAAGTATCTTAGCTCATATGATTCTGAATTATGCAAATGAACACACTTAACCTCTTTCTTATGCTTCAAAAGCTATTAAGAAGTGTTGAATTGGCACTAACCACTATACATATTTTTTAATTTTTTTAAACTCCTTCCTCTTAGTTCTATTTCTTTCCAGAAATGCCCATGCACACTGATGTGTTATGAATGTATGCTCGTGACTTGTCCATACACTAGAAAAGTTAAAACAAAGTGTGAAATATTTTTATAAAACAAATCAAGTGATTTTCTTTGGACTTCATATGCTTTGTCACCCAGTATCACTGAGATATTTTTTTTTATTTTTTTTTTTTTCTGTCATGCCCATTAGATCTCAGGTTTGCTTAGAGGCAGGACTTTTCATCTCTGGTTCTGGGAGAGACCTGCATCAGCTGGTGTGGAAGTGACCTACTTTTCAGATGAGATCTCTTTCTGTTTCTGTATCTTTATCTCTTGTTTGATTTTACTCTAAATGGTTTTCCTCCCATTATCTTCTTTATTATTAGTCCACTTTTATCTCCCTTTGCTTTGTCTATCCTGATGGGTACAAACATGGCATGTAGCACCAAGGTGTGCTGGCTGCATATTCTGAAAACAACATCTCAACATCTTGTCTTCTGTGAATAGAAACTTTCTGAGTCTGTAATTTTCATGGTTTTGTTTGTTTGTTGGTTTGGTTTTTAAATACTGATTTCTCCATAGGCACAAGCTATAAATTCAATAGATCAATAGTTTTAGTGTAGTTTTTCAAAATATCGGTAATGTTGTCTCTTTTTTGATAAGAGTTGGTTTAGAAATTCTAACATTCAGCTTTCTACTGAAGCTTGGCTTGAGGACTCTTTCTGCAGGAAGCAAGATTCAATACCCTTATTGATGTAAATGTATGAAGCATTCTCAGATATTTTGCTCAAAAGCTGTATGTTAAGGGAAGAGCACCAGTAACTGATAAGATGATATGCCTTTAGAAAGTGGATTATAAATATAGACGAGATATAGAGTCTGAGTAAATTCCAGCATTTCTTAGTTTAAGTATGTGTACCTATTCTAAGATATGAACATTCTTAATTTCTGTTTTGGCAATTCAGACCTTCTGGAAACATCTCTCCTTTAACTGAGTGACCAAAGAGTCAATGAGAAATATTCTTGTTCTCCTCCACAACTTATATAAGTTTTCAGACTTGAAAAGTCTTCTGAAATGTTAAATATACTCTGTGTGCATTCTTTTGTTTCTAATAACTACTACCTTGATCTAAGCAAATTTTAAACTTTTGTCCAGCCACAGGGAACAATCAACTGGAGCAGAACTGTGCACTAGCTCTTTGAATTGAACTAGGCTTTATGAAATCGAAAAGTAATGGTCATTCATAGATGCTTTTAAGGAATTATGCAAACTGAAACCCACCTCACTGTCATTTAAAGAAGTGTCAGTCTCCCTGATACAGTGCCTTTTTTTTTCACGGTACCTGATGTAACTATTTCTACACTTCTCAATAATAGAATATTTTCTTTTTACAAAATAAGGTCAATCTTGCAGCTCATTTCTGTGCAATGGGTCTACCTTGTTGAACTGTGCATTTCCATCTTTACTCTGTCCCTGACAAGTGCTTCACTAACCATCTTTTCTTCCCTCTCAATCTCTGTATTGGCCCTCATTCATGTTATAGGTGAGGGAAAGTCAGATCAGTGTGGGCAAATCAATTTAAGTTTCTCTTTTCAGACTGATAGAAATTTAAGTTTCTTTTTTCAGACTGATTGTCAGAACTTAGCTTTGGAATGGATTATGAACTCTTCCCTTGGCCAAAGATCTTGCATTTTTATAAATATGTTTTAAAGCCTTTCAGTCTTGGTCTGATTGTCTGATTAAACGTCTGATATCTCCTCAGTAAAATTTTGGAGCAAGGGCTGACATTTTTCAAAGTGAATATTTACGCAGCACCCAGTGTGAACAGTTCCTTACTCACTTGCTCTTTATGTTCAAAACAAAACTCAACAAACATACATAACCTGAAGTCATGGCTGAACAGGTCTACGGTCACTCCAAATCAAACACAACCAGAGATGTAAAACTGACTAGGCAGTGACCACTTTCACTGACATACCTCCCTCCTCAATAGCTCTGAGAGATTTCATCAGTTCCAGTCCAGGATTAAGATCTCAAATTCAGAAAGTAGATTTATCACAGTAGTAAAAATATGATGAATTTTACATCATAGGCTAGATTTCTCATTTCATTTGGAGTCAGTGGAACTGTTTAGAACAATTCCACATATGGAATTTGCTGGGGTGTCTCTAGACCAAGCAGACACAAGATAGGTAAATGTGCTGACTTTATTACCGAATTATTTGCTGAAGTTGCATGAGTTTGAATCTGTTAATCATGGAGCAAGAGAATGTCACTAGGAAAACTTGTAATCATGCCATTACCATTAGTGACACAGAAAATAACCTCTCCCACTCCCTGAATCAGATATATATAGAAAGAAAGTGAGACAATGAATACAGTCAGATTTTGGCAAACTTTTCAGCTTCCTTGGTGGTCCTAAAAATGTGTTCTTCTCCAACAAAGCATAAATTAACTTAATGAATGAAACAACCTCTTTTTTCCCCCCTTGAATATTTTTTTTTATATTGTAACTCTAGTTCTTTACTGTCAGAGACTCCTTCATAATTTTTCCTTAGAGAAAATATTTAGAAATAATTCTGTTTGTTGATGTTGTTTGAAATGTACTAAGCATTTTGGCTTGCAGGCACTGTTCAAGCTGTTAAATAGATGGTTGAAGACCAGGACCATGTGCAGAGGCAGGCAAAGGAGAAGAATCTCAAGGCAGAATTCATAAAATGCCATAGAAGACAGTTTTTTAAGGACTCATAGAACTCCTAAAACTGATGGAGCACAGAGAGAAAGGATGGATCCAACCTAGACAAAAACTGAATCAGATTGCTGATACTCCAAAAAGGGGAATAACAAAAGTTATACAGCATTCCTATGATGGGGAAACTAATATGGACAGAGTGATTACTGAGGTTACAAGTGATTCAGCTTGTTATATTGTGAAGCAATGATGTAGAAACAACATCATAAGCTACAAACAGTAATAAGCAATCAAAAGAGAAAACCACAAATACTAATGCAGAAATAACCCCAGTTAAGGACAATATGCAAAAATGGATGGTAAGACCCAGAGGAAAGGCTTTCTTTAAAAAGGTAATATACTAGAGAAACCAGCATAAGTGACCTGATCATAAATCAGGACAAATAATATATAACTACCTCAGCAACTTGGTGAAAAATCAATAGACAGAGCATTCTCAAGGTACATTTTACAGTAGGCAGAATAGGATATACAAGTAGATGTTGATGAAAGTATGCTGTCAGCATGCAAATATAACAGAGAATCTTTCTCAAATGTGGCTTCTTCACTGCCTCTGTACATTGAATTAATTACATGAAAGGTAGAGCAGGGACTTTGTGTTTTGTGGAGACTCATCTCACCTGAATTAGTCATCCTAGGCTCTCTTTATAGTTAATAGAGATAATCGATGTTTCTCACGAGCAATTCCTCTCATCTTCGTGTAGTGATGTAAAATGAAGCAATGAATTCCACCCTAAAAGCATCCTCTTCACTATTTTTAAGGAAGCAACTAACTCAGATGTGGATGGCCAGAGTACAGACACATAAATTGTGGTGGAATGCATACAATTTAAATGTTTAACCACTGCTTCCCATTCCACCATGTTGTCTACATAACCCACAAAAAAATAAAATAACGGGAATTAACTCTCACACACTCTTCAATACCTTCTAGGAGCAGCCAGTCAGAACACCAAGATCAAAAAAACCCAGCTCTTGGTTTAGCTGTGAACAGTGGACTCAGTCTGGTGCCAGGTGTAAATACAGACTGCCACTGTGCAGTGCTCCACAAAGCAAACCCAAACCCAAATCCCTTGACAGGCTATCTCACAGCAGTAACGTAATTTCAAGAATAGAACTACATAAAAATGAGGCAGCTTTAAAGGGACGCACTGGTTGGCATGTTACAAAAAAAAAAAAAAAGAAGAAAAAGCATGAATTAAGTTGTAGAATAAAAGGAGATATTAAAAGCGAAAAGATAGTTTTCCCAAAAGTTGCTCATATCTGAATGATTAAAATTTAGAGCAAATCACATTCTGGCAATTTAAGGAAAATAGAAAACCAAGATGAGGCAGAAAAAAATATTCTGAAGATCAGCTTGATAAAAAAAAGATTACATTTTGATTCATATAAGCATGTCTGAAGTTTTCTCCTAGTTTTATTTTGATTCTACCTTTCATAAATGCTGCTATCTGCCGCAGTCTAACAATGGAATTATGACAGAGTCTCTAAATATTGCTTGGAAAAAGATAACTCTGATGGGATTTCAGAGCCTCAGTGTAGACTGGTGAATGATGTTCTGTTGCACTTGCAATCAAAGGAGAACCCTTTTTTTTTTTTTTTTTTTGCTATAGATCTTTCTAATGGTTTTATAAGTGTACAGAATGGAATGGAAAAAGTATCCTTATCTTTAGAAAAAAAGAAGGAAGGAGCCACTCTTCTTGAAAATATGGTTTAATTTCTGCCCCTTTAATTTTAAGCATCCTTTCTAATAACTCCTGAATGTGTCATCTAGGTAAGTATTGCTTAAAAGGAAGCTGACATAATTATATGCACCTGAAGCTTTTCAAGGCATAAATTGCTACACTCCTAGTAAAAGGCAGACTGTCAGAAGTTGTCCCAAACCATTGAGTTAATGACTTCAGGTCAGCACATATTGTAGAAGGTAAAATTAATGTCTTTAGTTAAAGGTATAGATATAGTTCCAGTTGAGACTATTATTATGTATCAGTTAGGACAGAAAGCCAAATGCCAAATCACACTTAAAACTTTCAGAAACAGAAGAGAACTGTTGTAATTTCTGTTTAGGTTTGCTAAGGGTTGTGTGTCTAAATTTTCCTGACTGGACTTGATATCCTGATTTGTTGCATGTGAATTTATGTTTTTATCCTTTTCTGTTTGGCTCTGTTAAGCAAATAGGTGTGTGGGAGGTTATTTTTTTTTTAATGAATGGCATGTAGGTGTCACTGCTGGTGATTGCTCTGCTTGCCTTGCTAGGCAGGGTGAAATTTGTATTACTTTGACTGTATTGGCTGCCCATCTGCCACTAAATCTGCTAGAGTCTTTTTTGGGTTACTGTGAGAGATTACTCTTTACTAGACCCAGAAGGTTACAAAGCTTTCCCCATCAGACACTGATCGAATGTGGATGGCCTTACTGGGGCTCTCTGGAAGCAGGGCAGAGCACTGCCCTGGGTGCCTCGAACTATGCTGTGTTTTTATTTCTTCTGTTAAAGTCTCTGAGTTCTGTGGGTGATGGCTTAGCTGTCTATCTGTCACAGAGAGGTGCAAAACAATTACAGTGTAGCTCTAGTATAGTAACAAACAAACTGTGAACTGTTTAAAAGCTCAGACTTTCCTCCCCCCCTCCCTGCCTTTGCCAACCCCCAGGAATACTTCTTTTCCAACCATTCAAGAAGTGGATTATTACAATACTATATTAAAAAAAGTTCCAGATATTTTGGGACTGATAGAACCAGACTTTCCAATGGATTTGTGGATCATGGTTGGCGGATTCCTCAATTATTTTAGACTACGAATGTAGTTTGACCGCATCTCAAGATATCTAAGTGAGATATTTAAGGAGGAAAAAAGAAAAAGTAGATGAGGGAGCTGGAAGTGAAAGAGTCTGTGAGTACTTCAACTAAGAGAAGCTTGAAAATATGTCTTTCAGATGTTTGAAATATTGTGAGTACAACTTTGATCAAGAAACAAATCCTCTGGCATGAATAGGACATTGATTTAGTTTTCCCTGTGGTTGGAGGTTCTACAGTGTTTTCACCTGTACAAATTCTGTGAAGTGTAAATTGCTGAGCTAATGATGCAGCCTTTTATCTAGTACAAACAATTAAACAGCCTTATTCTTGTCTCTCTGTGTTTTCCACACGCTGTTTTGAAGCTTTGATACAGCTACAATTGCTTCTGAAAGCACTGGTGATCCCAAAAGTCACTAGAAAGATATATTTGTACTGAACTCCCAACTCATGTTTTCTTAAGAAACTTGGTCAAAACAGTCCTGCTTGGTGAGGAAGTGGACAACTATTTTGTTCTTTTCAAGTTTCTGAAGCATTTTAGCTGAAGAATGTATTTTCCAATATAAATTGACTAATCTGTTTTTTTCCTTGGAGTTTAAACAGCCTATACTCATCTTTAGTGCAAATTTACACCTTAACTTTATTAACAGCTATGAATCTGAGTGACTTTCGTGATGCTGCTCTGTTGAAATTAGACATAGGAGGCCCATTTGGAATGCATGTAGTTGATGAGCAAACAGAGGAATACATCATAGTGCAAATCAGCCAGAATGAAGATACAGGATCAAGGAGGAGACGCCAGCAGCAGGTGATAGTCTTTAAATTTTCTTTCACTTCTTCTGAGATCCGTTTTATCAGTTATATTTCCATCACCAATGTGTGAATTAAGTGGTCAGGCTTTTTCCTCCCATGAATTGTGTTAACTTCAGCATTAGAAAACTTACTATAATAAGAGTAAAGTTGCATTTTCTTTTGCCTTTATATGGCTTCCCTTTGCTTCTCATATTAAAATTTTGTAAAACTTATACCTCTTGGCTGACACATAGCATGGAATTTCTTCTGTTTAAAATTGTCGATGTTTAAAAAGCTGTCTTTGAAGGAAGAAACAATTGCAAAGTGCCTTTTTCACTCACTGAAATACACTTTCACATTTTGTTGCAAATTATTTTCTCAAACGTGTCACATTTATTGCCTTTATATCTCTTAGAGTTTTCTCATTGTTGATGTTGTTTATAATGAGTTCCTTCTGCTCTTCTGAGACAATTTGATGAAAGAGGATCTTTTACAGCCTGTCATAGTATATTATTGAAAAATAAAAATAAGCCCCATCATTTAATAAACAGCACTGACAGAAAAACAACTGCCTCTCATTGTGTATACATGACAAGCTGACTTCCTTCCACCAGTGATAGCAGAGCTCAACAATGCCATCAGCTGCACCCAATCTCACAGTCCACAGCAAAAGACCAGTCCCACTACCACAGGATGGCAAAAAATACTACAATGGCAATTGCCCTCTTAAACCACCCTCCCCCGTGATGAGGAGGTTGCTGCAACCTGTGCTGCTGGCAGTGATCCCCAAGCAGCCTTTGTGCTGCTCTGGGACAGCCAGAGCACAGCTGGCTGCAGCAGCCCACTTCTGCTGGTACACCAGCAGTGATCCATGACAAAAGGAGTGTTTTGTTTACTGAATTTCTACCATGTCCTCTTCATGATGTCTGGGGGTATGATGTTGCTTCTGTACCTTTCATTGTCTGTACCTCATGGATAATAGTTTTCCTCCCAGGCAGTCTTTGGGAGTGAACCATACTATAGGCTAAGCCCCAACCTCAGCACCTGTAACATATGAAGTCATGGGAAGTTAATTTAGACTGGTGTGTATTATGCCCGATCCACAAAAAATTCTCAAAAATAGCCAGGAGAGAGAAAAAGAGGAATAAACCCCTAGATTAGACACATATCACTATCACTGACTTTTGGTAATATTGTGAAATGTGACTTCCTTGCAGGTGGTATACAACTGGTCTCTACCCTTAAGTTCAAGAAGAAATCAGCAAATCATCACAACTAGAACCTTTCAGATACCAAACAGGTTGGTTAAGAGACTGAAAAATGATCCATTGATGTAGTAGTTTACATAGACTTGACTATGAAGGAATAGAGAATATTTTTAAAATATTCTATCACTGCTTGTTTCAAAGGGGCAGGAACGGATGACTTCTTGTTTCTTTTTAAAAGGATTTACAAGGGTGGTTTATACTTGAATTACTTCCCAAACAATACTATTTAGAAGGATAGATTGAAGATGTTTGAGGAATTGCTTTCAATTGTAAAGAATATAACACCTAAATTTATAGGTACTCAATGCAAAATTAATGCACAAATAAAACTAATAGTATTTCATTCCAGGAGTAAACAAAACTTCTTTTCTTTCCAACAGAGGCACCATCTTCATAAACATTCAGGCTTTCCTCCAGGGGTCTGGAAGTGTTCCTCTCTCCATGAAGCATCAATACCTTCATGCAAACATAGAAGCACAAGTAACAGTGGCATCCATCATCTTAGTAGGTGTCTACGTGCTGATCATATTCGAAGTAAGCCAGTTTTGTACTTTAATTTTATTTTTTCCCCTACTTTGTAAATAGATCACATGGAAGGTTTTCATTCTTGAGTTTTGATATAATTTTAAAGTGTGTATAGAACTTCTTCATGTACCCTCAGTGTTGCTAATGACGTGAATAAGATACGTGTGAGAAAATTGTTCTGAATTGTAACTGATTTTGGCAAATTACAATGATTTTTGCATATTTTTCTTTTAGGTTCTAGTAATTTTTTAGTATTTCAACAGAATTATACTTTGTCTGTGAGAGTGATAATAGGTCTGTGTTGTAAAAGGCATGGAAAATTAGTTTGTAGGGTAATTATTTTTTAAGGTAAGATAAAAGAAAAAACCTTTGGTTATTTGCCTTCTCTAAGGTACTTCAACCTATGAATTTAGTGTAATTTTAAAAGGTTACAATGAACACACTTTTCAATAAAAAACATTTAGGCATTCTTTTACTCTATTACTTGAAGAAGAAATGGAGTCTGAGTTAACATGAAGATGAAGGGTAGGGAACTTTAAACATATAATGCAACAGCATTCCAAAACTTTGAAGTACCAAATCCAATGAAAATGCATTGCATCACACTAAGAACAGAAAATGTGTCAGAAACTGCACAGAACTCTAACTGCCTTCTTTGAACTGAAAATATTTACTGTCTGGTTCACTTAAAATAAGGATGCTTTTTAAAATATTTATTTTTAATTCATGTGAGCATCTATGTTGTCAATTTATTGTCTGAGTTGAATCACACCTGATTTACATTAGTATGAAACAAAGAAATCAAATCGAGTCTACAAGGTTCTCCATAGTAAATATGTCCAGCATGCTCAATTTCCTTCCACATCCCTGGCATATTTAAGCTTTTCACCCTGTTACCCATTAAAATGGTAAGGCAGGTGAACACAACCTAATCAAACATCAATAATGGATGCACACAACATGACAGATGCTTTAGACATTTAGATTATGTTGTTCAAAACCTCAAAACACCTCTTTGTACCTCATAAATGACCAAAGAGATGTAAGTGTGGAGTGGGATTGGACTAGATACAGCTATAAATGTATAGTAGGCATGCAGCACAGCACCAAAATAATCTTAATACTTTTAAATGCAGCTTTTATTTTCAGAAAGAAACCCCAAAAACACAACTATGCAACCCTTCAGCAATTGCAAAAGCAATGTGTTTTAAATGTATGTAAAGGGTGGTTTTGTGTTTGCATTCTAGGAAGCTGCTTTGTAACTATTCATGTGGAAAAGGCTTGAAACTGAAAAGCAGAGCCAGGAAAGCATTAGTTTTCCTGTTGCTTTTAAGAAAAAGCCTCAAAACAGCTTGTTAGCTTCTTGTTTCTGAGAAAATATCAAGGAAAGATTTTTGTTGTTGGCAGAAAAAAATATTTCTGTAAATTCAAAGATAGAAATAAGTACTTAGAAGTTTTTTGTTTTTTTTTTGCAATTTAAAATGTGGAAAATCATATATTGTGTCATGATGTTAGCTATTTTCTCTATGACATCTGCAGGAATGACAAATGCTACAAGACTAAATTTTAAACTGCAAGGTGTTAAGCTGGAAATAACTATCAGAGAAACAAAACTTGAGTGTTGTGTGGTTCCCTCATTGATTTCTTGCAAGCAATGGATGTTAATATTGTTAGAATATATAATAGTGGCTTTCCTTAAATTCAGTATTTATAACTTCAGTGCCTGCTTTATCAACACATTTCACTCTCTATTGCATTAGCTGTTATCACTGTTAGAGAAATCAATGGGTGTTAGTCTGGGAGCAATCTCTCATAGATTTTCATTTTTGGTGTTGCTGCTCCCCGTCTTTTATCAGTCTTTATTAGTTTCCTGTATTTTATTAATTATTATTTGCAATACAGCTTCAGATTCAGACAGTGTTGACACCCAAACCAGTTTTAGAGGTATATTTTCACATACTTTCATTAAAAATGAAGAAACAAGAAGCATTTTATCTGTTACAAATCACAAGAGCCACACAAAGGCGTGCATCCTGTTCTTCCTGCACAGCGCTTTTCCCTAAACATGACTTGTAGATCTATTGCCCACAACTTTCTCAACTGCACTGTCTTCATCATTTTGTCCTTCCTTCCCTTTTGCCCTGGCTCTTTGCTACCTTAGTCCCCAGGGACTGTGCAGAACAGGTTGTGAGAGCTTCTGTGTCCTGCAAATACAGATGATGGGAGAAGCTAATGAAGTAAGAGGTTTTAGTCAGAAACTGAAGTGCATTTACTGTAAACAGTCATATTCTCCAAAGTTTTACCACTCTAAAGACAGAGGGTAAATTCAGCTTTGAGGCAGCTGTTTTCTCCATGTTAGCACTAAATTTCTGTATCAAGCACCACTCTTTGTCAATGGAGAAGTCTCAGGATGTGCTGTTCTTCAGAAAACATCCTGGACTGTTGAACTCCATTTCTTCATGTATTTATTTAAAGTATTGTTTCTTTTGAAACAGATTATATGTTACACATTCATAAAATACAAATATGTTTCTGGTAAAAGAAGACACCTCTTCTCCTTGTTAATTTCTAATGAGTTTTATTTTCATACTTACCACAAACATGAATACTTCCTTACTTCACAGTTCTACTATTCTACCTCTTGAAACTTTTGTATATTGTTTTTAATTATCTTTAGGTGATCATCTCTTAGTTATGTTTTCTGCTTGAAATCTGAGGGCTTTTTGCTTTTTCCCCCCCTCTTTGGTAAGCATCCTTTCCTTCAGTAACTAGATATTATTTCTCTTGAAATTGATTTATCTTCAAATATCAATCAGTTTCCTCTTTGCGTTTCAGTCTTCTATTCCCTCCCTTTCTCCCAAAGGAGAAAGGAGAAAAACATTCTGCTTCTTGTGGTATTTTTGCTTTAATCTATTCTATAATATTTTATAGTTTTGTTGAAAACAACAAAATATTTAATTTTGTTCTTGAAAGCATCCACTGCACAGGAATTGCAAACAGGTGCATGTTAAAAAAAGAAGCAAAGAGTGCCAGGTTTAGCTTTTTTGATCTCACCTCTACCCTTTGACCAGAGGAACATAGATAAGATGGGCTATAAATATGTTTTCATGTTGGTCTACAGGGACAACTGGAGTAAAGTGCTGATATACAGTTCTACACTGATGTTGCTGTACTAAATTAGTATGCTTTGCTGTCTTTGATTTCCATTCTTTTTTCCAGGAAAGCATTTTTCTATGTATATAACTAAATTGACTATTTATAGCCCACACATTCAGATTCGATAAGCAGTGGTGTATGGTTGTTTCTGGTTGTACAGCATGGCTAAGGAAAAGTAGTGCAGATGAAATCTCATTGTCAGGTATCAGTGAGATATCAAGTAAATACAGTTAGATATCATTGATAGATATCATTCCCATTTCCCCCTCTATTGTCTACACAGAGAATTGGATAATACATTGGTTGCACTAAAAAGAAATCTATCTGCCTATCTGTATCTTAGAATATCTGTTGAAATGTTAAAGTATTGCTGGTATTCAGAAAAGTTTCCTGAATTGCTAAAGTTCTTATTACTAATTATTAACTGCATACTTACAGCTATGTTGAAGATGCATTAATTAGAAATATATAGAGGAATGTTAGACATCAGTCATAGCTCATTAATTCATTAATTGAAATGAATTAATGTGTGCCCTTGTCTAATATTTTCCTTTAATAATATACTTGTTTTGTGTTGTACATTAACATGGAGCGCTAACTCTTTACTCTCGGAAAGGAACTAGCAGGAGCAAATATGAAAGTAATGGCCTTTTAAAAGCTATTTTGTAAAACATTTAATTTATGAGGAAAAAAGGCAGAATAAAATTTATTAAATTAATAAGAAATAAGAAAAAATAGGAGATAGCAATAGCATATTTAATATCAGAAAAGTGACACAAGCCAGTATCAGAAATTGTGTGACAGCCTCCATAGGTATTTTTTTTACCACAGGTGTTATTGTTTAGCTTCATATCCTGTCTTGTGAGTAGTCCTAAAATAGATCTTGTCAGAATCTTTTAAATGACATCTTAATGATCTGAGATCTTGAATAACATTTACATATCTGTATTTCTTCTTAAAACACAAGAATTTGAAAGTGCAAGATCTGGCCTTAAAAGCTCTAGTTTCTTACTAGCATGAAGTATGGGTTTATAATCACAATTTTTATTACTTTAATGGAAATGGAGTGTGTCAGTTTCTCTCTCCATATTACTTTTCTATTATTAACTAGCTTAAATTATGAATAAACATCCCCCAAGCTTAATTTCTTTAACTCAGAGCAGAGTGATTTTTAATAGCATCTAACCAGCAGACATTAGCTCCAGAGAACAAAACTTTTATGTGGTTTAGTCTGACCATTTTTCTAGCATTGTGGGCTGGTTGAACCAGTGTTTCCTTGCAGGAAAATTTTTATTATGTTATTCCTGCAGTCTATGCTCGTGGAGTCCAGTTTTTGCTGATTTCCAGTAGTGAGGCTGTAACATCAGAAAATTATGCTCTAGAGAGGCAATAGGTGAAGGGAGGAAATATTCATTGGTTATATGAAGCATAACACTAAGTGATAGCAATAGGCTTATCTTAAGAGAGATCTTTTTCCAATTAGGAAGGTCACAGCAACTGACTGATCACAGAAGCGATCAGCTTACTCAGCGTGGCTTCTCACTACCTATCCATTTTTATATTGATCTGTCTTTAAATACAGACTGAGAAGAGTGTGGATTAGAATGTTCCCACCTCCACATATATCCTCCCACAAGATTGGTAGCAAAGGAACAGAAGAAAATCCATAGCCATTATTGGAAAAGATGGTGTAAAAAAGAAAACAGTAGCTGCTGCACTCCCTGGCCTTAGTGGGAGAGAATATATTTCCGCTGCTATTGATTTCATTTGTTCCGGGACAAAAAAATTGTGAAGAGGAATTAAAACACTGTTGTAGGACTTGGCAGAAAATCAGGCTCAGATTATCAGAACAAACCTTTCACGCTCGTTGTTAAGAGTCTAAGCCACGTTTTCCTGGGCAAGAATAAAAGTTTTCCCTTATCTGCCCTCCTGTCCAAGGCTGGCAGGGAGTAAAAGAGCCCAGAAGTCGTAAATGCTGTGACTCTGGGGGGGTTGCATGGAACCAAAATCCAGAGTAGTGAAACCTAAATGGTAAAACCCAGTAGTAAAACTTGTCTCAAATAGAAATCTAGCTTCCTCTGGAGCAGTCTAGCCACATCTGTCCTGGGGAGCTGGTGGTTTTAGATCTGCTTTAGAGTCCTCAGAACCCTGAAACATCATTACCATTCAAAAGTCTACTTTCCTGTCCCCCACAGCTGAAAATGTGCACTACAATGTGCACTCTTGTCCTTACAAGTAATGCTTTTAGGACATAAACTGAGGGTGTGCATGGGGAATGATATCAAGGCACATTGAGCAAAGGCAGCAACAAGGAGATCCAGGCATGGGGCAGATCCATATGTCCAGAGTGAAATATTTGCCAAGTAGTGCCCTAGATGTTTTGCCAGAGAAAGCAGCCTGTTACTGAGTTAGCAATTAAGCAGTATGGACAGTTGAGGTTTACTGTTATTTCCTAATCCCTTTCTCTAAATTAGGAGGAGACTGCGACCTCTGTGCATTTTGAGAGGCTCAAAATGCCTTTAAAGCAGCTGTACAGGAGCATGACAAGTTCTTTATGTGGAGCATTGAATCAGTACCCCTGAGGTGTCGGGATTTCTGCTGCTTGTATAGAGCAGAGCCACTGCCACCAATAAGGTGGCTCCAAAAGGACAGAGCCCGCACCAGTAAAATAACCTAGTCATTCCAACCTGCCCTGACTGCAACAAAGGAAGGAGAAATGAAGTGTAAAGGAAGCAAAATGCTATAAGATGAGGAAGGGATGAGTTTCAATTAAAACAAAAATGTAGTATAATAGCAAGCAAAATCCTCAGCTGGATCCCAGCTTGACATGTGCTAATAACAGTTTTGTATTATTAATCCAATATGAATATTGATTTTACACTGACTATTGCCTGTCTAATTGTTAGATCTATCTTGGTAGAAGTCTGGCTGTGCTCTAAATATGTGTGCTTTAAAGAAAAATACCTTTTTTTGGGGTGTTATGGTACTTCTAAAGTATGTAAATTGTCCTTAATTAAGAACTTAATAGGAAAAAATTGCCACTGGATGGTGCTGCTCTCTATTCTGAGGACTAGATAGGATTGTCTGCTTTAAAAGATGTTGTTGCCCAGGCTCCACTTTTCACAAAATGTGATTTTTTTAAAAATAATAAGAGTCTTATTTTCAACACTAAATACACAAACTTATTCCCAAATGTCCATTTGCTATTTTCAATTGCCTTTTAAACCTAATTTTGAACTGTATTTTGTTCAATTTGTGAAAGACTGGCAAACACAAATGTTTTGCCCTGCCTTGCATACTATGTGTTTTGTGAATTGGTGTCTTTCTCTTTGAGAGAGGCTACAGAACATTAAATTAGCTTAATTGAACGCTGCTGTTCAGCTTCTACCCTGCCTAAGGCAACCAAACGGGTAGAGAGCCATGAAGTCTTAAAATTTTAACAAGTTGTTAGAACACACATACGCTTCTAATATACACAAACAAGGATGAGAACCACTCAGTTCTTTTTAAGGCCTCAAATGGTGTGTTTCTTCAGCAAAATCAAGGGCAAAAGTGAATGAAAAAACATGGAAGTGTAGGGGCCAGGCTTAAAAGGAGATGCAATGCAGTAGTTTAAAAAGGAAAAAAATCCTAAGATGAAAAGTGGTGTGAGGAAGAGAGGAGACGTCAGGGAAAAAAAGACTCTCCAGAGGAACTGCTAGCTAGAGCAGAAAGTTCCCTCTAAAGGTAATGCAAGTACTGCCATTTGCCATATTGTTGTTCTTAGGGCATGGCTGTAATTCTGTATGGTTGTATTACCCTACCATTTAAAGAAGGCTGACACAGATTCACACATGGAAAGTAAAATATATTTCCCCTGAAGTTTGGTGATTTGCTCTATGTAATTTTGTTACAAGAAGTTCACAATCTCATTAGTTTTGAGAATACAGAGATAACTCGGAAAATATAAATGGTGGCATCTTCAGTTTCAGATTTCTGAAATGGCAAATGTAATAAGGGTCTTTCAGTTCTCACAAATAATGCTTTCATGACACAAAAACATGTGGGTCTGCATTGTGGCATGTAGAGTGGATGGACTCATCAAAGCCTGCTGAGATAGGTGGTGGAGGACTGGATTGACCCTTTCAAAAGGGTCTTGCAAGACTGAAAGCTCATCGCTAGGCCATCCTCTTGAAACACGATGGCTTTGGTCATGTCAGCCCACAGTAGCAGTTTGGTTTATCATCTTGTAGATCTTTTATTGGCTGAAGACCAGATCTTTTTATTTAAGTCATGTAGCAAACGTTTTATGTAGCTAAAATATTAGAGGAGTGAGTGCCTTTTTCTTATGTCAGAGCCATCCCAACAGGGAGAGGCTGGAAAACGTCCACTTGTGACTGAAATGATATAGATACGGCAATCTCCTCTCTTCTGTATGAATCCAATAGAAATATTGTCTGGGTGTGATGCTATATCTTTTTATCCCTTTTTACCTTAATATTCTGAAGTGAAAAGTTATTTCAAAACCAGACTTGACAGTAAAGCAGTCATTCCAACCCTCATCACGTATGATTAAACGCTCTTCTGGATCCTCTGTCCAAAATCTGTACAAATGCTAATGCCCTCCTTCCTTCCTAGCTTTATACTCTCCTTTTTCAAGCTTTGCTTTTCCCTCAGGTTTCCAAGGCAGGAAAATATAAGGGTTTCAACACTCTTATTCATCTCATACACTAAGGATGTTTTTAGCCCTGCACTGTTTGAGGGCTACTTTGAACCCATTGATTCAATGTTCTATATGAGTATGAAGCTTTAGTCCATCCAGTTTTCTCTAAAAGGAGCAAGCAGTGATATCACTGAGAAAGAAAGCTCATAGGCACTGCAAAGATGGCAAATTATGCACATTGTTCATTTAAAGCTTTTGGTAGAGTTATGGAGTAACGAATACCTTTGAAGAGTGTAGAATCAACTGACAGATTTTCTATATAGAAAAGGGAAAGGAATTGATTGCTTATCAACCCTGATTTACTTCTATGACAAGACAGCCTACCTAAATGATCAAGGGAAGCCAAATGATGTAATCTTTTTGGATTTCAGTAAAGCTTTTGATACTGTCTCTCCCAGGATCCTGCTGGACAAAATGTCTGGCAAAGAGCTGGAGCAGCACATCATGTGGTGGGTGAGCAATTGGCTCACAGGTCAAGCACAGAGAGTAATGGTGAATGGGGTAACATCAGATTGGTGACCTGCCACTAGTGGGGTTCTACAGGGCTTTATCTTGGGCCCTGTGCTCTTCAACATCTTCTTAAATGACTTGGACACAGGACTGGAAGGGATACTGCACAAGTTTGCAGATGACACAAAACTGAGAGGAGCTGTTGACTCCCTCAAAGGCAGGGAAACCCTGCAGAGAGGCCTGGGCAAATTAGTGGGCTGGGTAATCAGCAACCATATGAAGTTCAACAAAAGAAAGTGCCAGATTCTGCACCTGGGATGGGGAAACCTTGGATGTATGTACAGACTGGGGAATGAGATGCTGGAAAGCAGTGCCATGGAAAGGGACCTAGGGGTCCTGCTTGATGGCAAGTTGAATATGAATCAGCAGTGCCCTGGGGGCCAGGAGGGCCAACCCTGTCCTGGGGGGCATCAGGCAAAGCATCACCAACTGGTTGAGGGAGGGGATTGTCTCGCTCTGCTCTGCACTGCGGTGGCCTCGCCTTGGATATTGTGTGCAGTTTTGGGCACCACAATATGAGAAATGTGTTAAGCTCTTAGAGAGTCTCCAAAGGGGAGCAATGAAGATGGTGAAGGGCCTTGAGGGGAAGCTGTATGAAGAATGGCTGAGGTCACTTTTTCTATTCAGTGTGGAGGAGACTGAGGGGAGACCTCATTGCAGTCTACGACTTCTTTGTGAGAGAAAGAGGAGGGTCAGGCAATGATCTCTTCTTTGTGGTGACCAGTGACTGGACCCAAGGGAATGACCTGAAGTTGTGTCAGGGGAGGTTTAGGTTGGATATTAGAGAAAGGCTCTTCACCCAGAGGGTGTTTGGGCACTGGAACAGGCTCCTCAGGGAAGTGATCACAGCAGCGAGCCTGATAGAATTCAAGAAGGGTTTGGATAATAATTTAGGGTATGTGGTATAACTCTTGGGAATGGTCCTGTGCCAAGGGCCGAGAGTTGGACTTGATGAGCTTTGTAGGTCACTTCCAACATGGCATATTCTCTGATTCTGTAATCAGATATTTTATTCACAGAAAATAATTTGATCTCCCTGAGTTTGTGTCTCTCTCTTCTATGCATTGTGGTTTACTTGTAAGTAGAATTGATGTCAGCTGTTGACTTTACCTAATTATAGAATTTCAGGGCCATCTTTCCCAGATAAGACCTTGTATTCTTTAGCTGGTTCAGTTAATGTACCATATGGATAAAAATGAACTAATATAGGCATTTTGTCTTGGACACTATGCAGTATTATGTCATCTTATATTATGAAGCACTGCTTTAGGAAGGGGCAGATTGCTACCTTGTATGACTTTCTTGAAGGCAGGGTTGTTTATACCAGGGCTTTCTCCACCAACATCAAATCAGAATGAGTAAGTTGGCATACTGTCTTAATGGAGATGGGTGTCATAGCAGAATGCCACGGATGAGTACTTTCTTACCTTGCAGTTGTGTAGATGTTCTTCAGATGTTACAAAATTTGCTGCAGAATCTAATGTTTCCTTTAAAAAAAAGAATCCCTTTAGGGTTTTAGCATTGGGAATCTGTCCGTAAAAAGAGCTTATAGAATGTATATGGAGTATTATTTTCACAGTTACAGGCATTAGCCATTTATTGTGCAATTAATAAGAATGCATGGTAGTACAAAAATATGAAGCTAATGTTTCTAATTCCACAGTCTGTTTCTCCAGTCTGCACTCTTAACTGGTCTTGGTCACATATTTCATGTATAGAGTAGCACTGCGTTTTGGGGTTTGATTTTCTTTTTCTTCTTTTTGGATGGTTGATTTTTTTTCAAGCAAGGTGTACTTATGTACAATGATATGGTTTCTATATATTTTGACTTACAAAAATGGGACTAATAATAAGATTTTCTAAATATTTAACCTAGTGTAAAGTTATTTTAGGATTCATGTCTGCATGTATAGAATACATATGGATAGCATCCTAATCTGCAGACAAGGATAAAAATAGCCGTTTTTGCTGTCACTGATTTCTGTGATGCTTGTAGTCATTTTGGGATTCTTGGTGCACATCATCTATCAGCAGAAGTACCCTACATGCTTGCCTCAAGAGCTGCTTTAACTCATCCCTAAATACTGCATCAGCATAAGTCATATCTCTAAACTATGTCAAGCAGCATCCTTTCACCTCATTAAAATCCCTACAGAATTTATTTGCTACTGCTTAACTAAGGAATTCTAAGGCAATTAATTTGCCATTATCATTCATTTTGCACTAGTTGTTGAGACACATCCCTTGCAAGGAGGACATGGGAGGTATGTTGCTATGCTTTCACTAACTGGTACTGGTCAGACGGCCTCTTTACTATAGGCAAGCATATAGAAAGTCAAATAAATATGTCTAGGACCATAGGCCTTCCTTTTCTGCTGCTCTGATCCCATCTGTATCTGACTATATCCTCTGTTTTCATTCTGTTGCTTTACATTCTGTCCAAATTGTGCAATTTGCCAGAAATAAAGCAAATTTCCATGAACTGAGAATTTGATGTCATTCAGCTTTGAAGGGGATCTACAGCAGGACAGAGTTCAAAGTATTGCAAGGCTTTTTTTAACACTTGTTTTCTAACATAAGCTCAAGTTTTCAATTATGCTGCTTAACAGCCAGGAAAAATGACCTAAATTAGTTAGCTAAATTGCCATTGTTTTTCTGTGATTTTCAGTTTTGATTTCAGTTTCTGATGCCAATTTTAGACTTTGGCGCTAGTTTTCCAAACTATGGGGGTTTTTTGATCCACTTATTTTGGTCCACTAATGAATGAATCAAATATGTGTACACATGAAAGATGAGTTTCATCTGCATCCTGTTAAAACAGCTGGAGTACTCCAAGGCAAAGCAGACTACCAAAATTGATAAGGTACATGACAGCAAATTATAAGATAAACTCTATCAAGGGATCTGACTGAGGAGCACATTTTCGGAGGCATTCAGGCTAATACTTGTCTTGATTATCTATAGGAAAAACAAACTGTCGGAAAAAAACAAAATCTTCCACTGCTTTTCAGCATATCTTTTTTAACCCAATAAACCCTTATTAAAACATAACATAGAGTAGATACAAAACATAAAGTCAGGAAAACAAAGTTATCTTAGAGCAAATTTTGCTCCTCTTCTCTTCCCCTGAGAATAAAGAACTGAACTAGAGACTTTATGATGTCTAAGAGGGTTTTGGCTGTTGCTTTTATAATGAAGGTCTGAGTTACTCTGGAGGTAGGTGAAAATTGTATAAAACATCTGTGTGGATGTAGCCTTGGTACTAACTGCATCCTTGCTGAAATGCAGCAGTGCTGCCACTCTATCAAATGTAAATTAATTTATCAGTAAAATAAGTAGTTTAATGCAACAGGCGACACTGGAGAAAAAATGGATAAGAAATGAATTGAGGCTGCATTTGAAGCTTTACATTAAAATCACTGACAGGCATCTTTCAACTTCTATTTATCACTTATAATGAAGGACTTGTGGAAATAAAATGTTTGTTATGGTGTATCATTTATCAAATATCTTCAGATGCACATTTTGGAAATATGCCTGCCTTGGATTTCAGCTGGGAAATATATGCTCTGAAACAACACACAGGTCACCATCTATTGGCTTCTAAATAGCTTTCTTTTACCTCCTGTAGCACCATACATGATTTAATGTTTGAAATTTTGAATAATTTTTACAATGATGCTTTTGCAGTCTACCAAATGATTTTATGTACTCAGTGCAAAAATTCCAAAGTATTTTCACATAGATAAAGAAATTTAAATTAGGGGAAGGTCCAGGTTGTCCAAATTCAAATTGTATTATAGCTCTCGAATTGTATATTTTTAATTAATATCAAGTACAGAGACTTGTGGCATAAATTATTTTTATTTCTTTAATTTCTTACTTTAACTCCTGAATTAAAGAGTATGGGAACTAACATAGATAACCAGCATTCAGCAGATTGTGTTTATCACAGAGCAGGCAATCATGAAACAAGTTTTTACAGATAATTATGAAACAAAATCACTATAGAAGCTTTTCCTAGTCTTCACTCGTTCTGAATTGACCCTGTAGAATTCATCCTATGATATTGCTATCAACACACCTACATTGTTGATACTATTTTTAAGAGCTATAATTGTTGCAGTTTTGGGTATTTTCATTACTTCTATAAAATTCCGTAAACATCCATTCTCATTTTTTGCAATTTCTTCATCTCTTAGCCTAGTGATGTCCTCTATCAGTGAGCTCTACAACTGATTTGTGTGCTGTAAGGAGTGAAATCTGGGCTGCATTGTTTACAGTAGCAGTTTGTATTGGAAGAACTGTCCCTTTGTAAAAGGCAAGCACTGTCCTTTGCTGTTGCGGTCAGTCAGCACTGCTAGGTGTTCTTCAGACAAAAATAAAGATAATGTTCATGGTGAAGATGGCCTTTCTACAAAAAGTATAAACTCTTTATACATATATATAATATACTTACAAATATTATAGTAATGTTTTAATATATATTAGTATATATGAATATATATTTATATGTCTATAAGATCTGCAGTTGGATTGGGAGGTGGGGAGCTCTAGCATGCCAACTGATATACCAAAAGCATTGTATGTTCCTTGTCTGTTCTGTCTTTGTCATCTCAATGTTCACTGTTTGTTTTTTACAAGATTGCACAAAGGTATGCACTTTCTTAGGCATGAGAAGGGTCAGATGAACAGATGATTTCTCACTTAACCTTTAAAAATATCTTTATATTCAGAAGTCCACTAAATCTCTCAGCTTTCCTAGGATTAAATATCTTGTGTTAATTTATTTCTGAACTGTTTCAATTCTCTATCTGAGCTGTTGTTTATGTATATACTTTGAGATTCAACCTGAAAAGATACTCATCCTCCTGCCAGGGTTTGGATGAGATCTGCACTGTTTTCCAAAAGAATAATAAAGGACTCTTACCTAATATAATGATTTCTAAATGTGTATTAGACAGAACTGTGGTTCAAAGAGTGCGACAGCTTATAATTTGCATCTCTTAATTTCTCCATTTGTAGACTTTTAAAAATGTCCTTGAAAATATATTATTTGTATGAAAAGAAAATTACAGAGTAATCTATCCTTTCCTAAACCTTTCCAAATCTAAGTTTTGAATATTAACATGTCTCAGAGTTTATATAAATGTGCTTTCTAGGTTTTATTTTACTTTAGAACTTTCACTTGACAAGATGCTGGAGTGAAGAGTTGTATATTTGACAAGTTTTTTGTAATAGAGCTTTGCACCTTAATATTCTCTGATCATTCTTCAGGATATATTTTTGTAAATCCTTCTTGAAAAACTAAAAGGATGAAGGAACTGATAGGTGACTCCATTTGTACAGTTTGCCACCCCCATCTTTCTGTAGAAATTAAAGAAAACTTCACCCATAGGTGACAGCAAACTCTTGGAAACTGAATATGCAGTCAACTCAATGTATGCAATTAAGTATACAGAAGTGACAGCAAAAATTCTTATGTGGAATTATGCAAAAAATCCATAGCCTAACAAATCTTGGGAGAGCTATGGTATCTTTCTGAGAACTGCAAAAGAGCCATCTCATGTAGGTGCTGATTAAATGAGAAAACCTTCAGTCTGAGGACACCTGAGGCTTTCCCAGTAGCTTAAACTTGAACTTACTTTGCTCCGGTAAGAAGCTGATCCCTTTCCCTAACACACACCTGTGCTTGGCATCTTTCATTGGAGAGAGTTGTGAGGTCTAATTGCTGCACTTGATCGTCAGTCACGGGAACTATCAGACATTGTCAAATGCTTTCCACCTTTGCAGAATCAAAAGGGCCATACATGTATGTACATATCAATCCCCTGAAACTGGAAACCAAAAATGAACCCATGACTTATCACACATATTTTCTACAGGAGCTGGTGAGAGCTGCAGTCTGTGCTAAGTACTTGTGGGTCATTAGGACACAAAAACCTTGGTCTAATCTCCTGCTTTATCATATATGTAGGTTATTCTTCAGTGAATTTTGAAGAAAAACAGTAAATGAGACATATTATTTTTTGACTCCCAAGTTAGTGATTTATATATTTATTTTTCCAAATAAATTATGTAGTTATTTACCATTTCTGTTAAAAATTTACATTCAAGGAGAAAAAAACAAAGCCAAGTCTTTCTATTTTTACTTTTCCTTTACACACGGACAAGAGGGTCTTGAGATGCCCTCATCCCACTGTTTCTTATCAGCAAAATATTTCTTATGAAATTAACAGCAAATAAAATATTTCTAGACTGTTTTTTTTTTCTTTCTAAGCAATAATTCTAACTTGTGTCAGAATAATATTTAAATATCTTAATGGTAAAAGTTCTTTATTAGATTTGGTCTTCTGTAGTGTGATTTTCATTAATTACATTCTTACTTTAGCTGAGTTATTTTACACAATCTGTGGTCTTGCAGACATGGAGGATTAAATAACTACAAATGAGCACTTTTAGGGCATGTTTGCTGAACAAGCACCAATAAAAAATCAGGTAGATCACCTTCTGGGCATGCACCTTCTTCTCATGGGCTGTGAAGGGAAGCCAACAGGACTATGTTTTTTGTTCCTTAAGTTAGGGAAGATGAATTGCTTTCCTTCGTGGGTCAAATGCTATCAAATATAAGAAACTGGAGATCAGAGCTGGAACTTCCTAGCAGGGTTTGCACAGACACAGTTTTGTTTGGGTTTTTTTGTCATTAGAGTTTTTGTTTGTTTGTTTGTTCTTTGTTTTGTTTTGTTCTTAATAACATTCCACAGTGAGGCAAGGTAATTTGCCATTCTCTGGTCAGAAAAAAAAGCCCAAACAAACCAAGAAAAGAATCGACTACAGCAATTTTTATCCTTTTCCTTTCTCCTTTTTTATAGTAAAGAGCTATTTAGAGGTCTCTGGTCAATTCTTGCCCTTTGTTGCAGATTGTTCACAGGACCCTTGCAGCGATGCTGGGCTCTCTGGCAGCTTTAGCAGCCTTAGCTATTGTTGGGGAGGTAAGTTATCAAACTGTAAGGGCTCACTTTTTTTCTGGGTATGGTCTCAGGTATCATAAGTTTCCATGTTTGCCCTGTTGTGACTGCCAACATGACACACTAGTGTTCTTGAGGAAGAGAGGTGGCAGGACAGATGCTGGGATAGGAACACAAGGTAGACTTATAGTGTGCAGATGAGGAGGGTACAAAAAAAACAGTTGATGCTTTTTTTGTTCTGGTTTTCAGGAAATGGAATCCAACAATTTTCAGCTTAATTCAGAGTTAGTTTAACACTGTTATTTTCAGTAATGTTAAGCTACCAAGCAAGCCAAAATGGAAATACATTGCTTTATACTACCCTAAATAAGTACACCTCATGCTTGCATGTTCTAATGCTTTTGTTTCTCCCACTGCTTACTCTTAATAATGTATAGTGAAAGCTCAGATTGATTTTCTCTGTTTCTCTCATAGCCACATCATTGCTATGTTCCCTTAAATTCCCTCCAGTTTGTTCACAGGTGAAGTGGTATACTTTTGTTCCCTTACCAAAAAGGAAACTGGCGTGTACCATATAATTTGGTTATTTTTTATTTCTGTAATGCTATGTAAGGAACAACTAGACCAACCAATCGCCTAATGTAGGCTTTTGATAATGACCAGCTTAGGATGCCAGCAGTACTTTGGCTTAGTAGTAACAATAATAACAGTAGTAATAGCAATAATACAGAGTCCTTTTTTGTACCTTGTAGGAACACTTATTAACTTCCATCACAGCTTATTTAAATGGTTCATCAATTAAGAGGAGTTTGTATTTATAGCTAATCACAAGTTAGGTGTTTTGTGGCATTCACTGGTGTTTATATTTTCTGATTGCAGAGGCCAAGTATGGTCAAAGTGGTGGAGTGGATTGACTATGAGACACTGGCATTGCTGTTTGGAATGGTAACAAAAATGTATCTCTTGCTCTAAATGTGCTGAAATGACCCAATTAAACATAGAGATGTTTCCTTTTAAAACATTTTGTTAATTGTACTTTAATGAGATAATTTACGATAAAGATTTGGGCCCTAAGGAATTTTCCAAAAAGGGACGATGAACAGACCTCTGAAAGAGTCTTTTGAAATGTTGTTTCTTTTCTATTTTTTCTTTTAAATCTGTGAAATTGTGTTGATAACATGCTAAAAACATTCTCAGGTTCTATAAATGGAAAGACCTGTTTAAGGGCCAAGTATTATCACTCTCATTCATCTTTTTAATTTTGTTTACTCTAAAACTTCCTCAAACACACTCTGCTGAAAAGTGGTTTTCTTTGTCTTAGTCAGAGCCACAAAAAAGCAAGCCAAAAGTGGAGAAGAAATATCTGATTAGATTATAATCATACATTATTTTAATCCATTTGCCAAGAGCTATTTGTGGTAAAAAGAGCTGTCCAAGTGCTATTAAACTCTAGCACAAAATATACAATACACAGAGACAAAATTACAATTATCTGTTGCAATTCCTAGTTTTTCTTATTTCCTGATGCTGCTTACTGCTCCCCACCTTCCCCACAGAAAAACAAAGAAAAAACCAAATCTCTGTTGGGAGCAAACATAGAAGGACAGAAAACCTCACAGACATGTGAGAAAATGCAAGTAATTCTTGAATCTGCTATCTTTTGTACTCTGTAGAGAATTGCAAGAGAAAGCAAACATGCTTACTGTTTTTCCTTGATTAATGACATAAGGGAAATACATGGAGTACTTAATGTATGATGCCCACTCAATCAATACAAATAAAATTCAACCAGACTTGTATGACATTTGCAGACTGCTTATGTTGAGAAGTAAATTTCACCATATGATGCAGTAACTATAAATATCTGGCAGCTGTAGTGGATATTCTACTATGAAGTCGATCAGAAGCTGTGTCAGATAAGAAGTACATTTGTCAGGATCACAAACTGCTTCACTTTTTTTTTTTTTTTCTTTGAGTTGCTATTCAGTTGCTATTTTATTGTTCTTCATCTTTTGGTAGATGGTTTTGGTAGCCATATTTTCAGAGACTGGATTCTTTGACTACTGCGCAGTAAAGGTAGGCTTGTTTTGGTACTTGTAATTATTTGTAGATTAATCAAGTTAGTATTTATTCTATTCTGTTGCACTAAGCACTGTCTTTGAAGGAAAACTAGAAATGACAGCGGTCAACTTGTAATATTGGAAAAACATTCTGTGGATGAAAGGAAGCCCTTCATGCAGTTTTGTTTCTACAGGATAAAGTTAAAGGCCCCCAGTAGGGTACACAAGCAGATATACATTATAAAGCTGTTATTTCACTGACTTCTCTAGGATTTGCAGTTCTTCTGTAGCTGAAATCTCTATTTATGCCTAGCAGTGGGAGAGAAGAAATATGGGAACTATCTTTAACTTTATGATCACATGAGTCCACAGACCTTTTCACAGTAGTAGAACAAAATATTACATGAAAAGAATAATTCATTGAATGATAGCCCTAGATTCATAGAACAGTTTGGGTTTCAAGGATCCTTAATCATCCAGTTCCACCAGCCCTGACATGGGCAGGGACACCTTTTCTAGGCCAGGTTGCTCAAAGCCCCATCCAATTCGACCTTGAACACTTCCAGGGATGGGGCATCTACAGTCTCTGGGCAACCTGATCCAGTGCCTCACAACCCTCACAGTAAAGAATTTCTTCTCGATATCTAATCTAAACTTATCGTCTTTCAGTTTAAAGCATTTCCCCTTGTCCTATCACTACATGCCTTTGTCAAAAGACTCCCCAGCTCACCTGTACACCCCTGTTACATACTGGAAGGTGCTGTAAGGTCACCTCGGAGCCTTCTCTTCTCTGGACTGAGCAACCCAGATCTCTTTCAGCCTGTTCTCATCGGAGATGTGCCCCAGCCTTCTGATTATCTTTGTGGCTCTCCTCTGGACTCGCTCCAGCAGGTCCATGACACTGTGTTGGGGGCCCCAGAGCTGGATGCAGTACTCCAGGTGGGGGTCTCACAAGAGTGGAGTAGAGGATGAGACTCACTGCCTCCTTTCTTTATGTGCAGCCCAGCACACGGTTGGCCTTCTGGGCTGCAAGTGCACATTGTTGGGTCCTTTTGAGCTTCTCATGCACCAATACCCCCAAGTCCTTCTCCTCAAGACTGCTCTCAGTCTCTGCCCAGCCTGTACTTGTGCTTGGGATTGTCCTATTCCCCAGGCAGGACCTTGCACTTGGCTTTGTGGGCCCCTCCAGGGCTTTTTCCCATGGTAGTATGCCAAGCAGATCTCTGAAGAGCCTAAAGTCTGCTCTTCTGAAGTCCAGGTTAGTGAGCTTGTTGTGCATCCTTCTGGCTGCCCTAAGGATCTTGAACTCCACCAGTTCATGGTCACTTCAGCCAAAGCTGCCCTGGAAGTTCACATTCCCAGAAGTACCTACTTGTTAGTGAGTGGAAGGTCCAGAATAACATATCTTATTGTGTTGTCTATCACTTAAAGCAGGAAGTTATCAGCAACACAGTCCAGGAAATTGCTGGATTGCTTATGTCCTGCTGTATTGACCCTCCAACAAATACTGGGATCAGTAGTCCCCCATGAGGAGTGGGCTTGTGAACCTGAGGCTGCTCCTATCTGTGAATAGAGGGCCTCATCTGCGTGGTCTTCTTGGTTGGGTGCCTGCAGCAGACCCCCACCATAATGTCACCTGTCCCTGCCCTCCCTTTAATCCTGACCCGTAAACACTTGGTTCATTCCTCACCCATCCCCAGGCAGAGTTCTATGCACTCCAGCTGGTCATTGACGTAGAAGGCAACACCCTGTCCTCATCTGCCCTGCCTGTCCTTCCTGAAGAGCCTGTATCCTTCCATTCCAACACTGCAGTCACAGGAGTCATGTTTCTGTGATGCTAATAAGATCATAGCCCAGCAGGCATGCGCATGTCTATAACTTATTTATTCCCCGTGCTACATGCTGCTTGCATAGGGGAATTTAAATTTTGCCCCTTGTGAAGCTGTTTTAGTAGCTGGAGTGGCTGTAATTCCTTTGTGGCGATCTTCAGGTGCTCTCCTGTTGATCTATGATCTCTTGCCAGCACTGGCATCAAACTGGAAGAAGTGAAACTGAAAAGACTGAGGCCCCTTTCTCTGGCAACTTCACTTGAAAGTCCTCTTCACCAGCTTGGCAAACCTATGATCAAAAAATACTGTTCCTCTTCTCTCCCATCAGCCCCCAGTAGACTGTTTCTCAAAGCAAGTCCTAAGCAGCTGAATCCCTGGCTGTGGCACCAGTCCTGTTGCCATTTGTTGATTCATGAAATTTGACTGGCCCTTTCAAACCCGTTCTCTTTGACTAGGAGAATTGACGGAAAAACTACCTGAGCTCTAGAGTCACTTACCAGGGCTCTGTAATCCTGCTTGATACTACAGACTGGTCCGGGCTGTATCACTGGCTCTCAGTTTGCCCTCAGAACACCCACTATTCTGCCTTGAGGGTCAGGAAGGATGAGAGCCCCTGGCCTGTGCAGGTGTTCACAAAACAGTTCCTGGTTGCTGGGTTATGGGGATTTCAAATTTCTCCACTCAACTAGTTCTGAAAGTTTGCTTGTAGGCCAAGTATTGCCCATGATGAAGGACACTTTCACCTGCTGCAAAGCTTCATTTTCTTCAGAAGGGTGCTTTGAACACAGAACGCTTAAATGAAGCATGAGTGGATGCAACCCCTGCCTATACAGATGTTTATGTAGCCGGGCAGTGTTGCTCTGAGGGTGGGGAATGTGTGTCAGCTTGTGCAGGGCATGGGAGGTCTGAATCATGTAAGTCCACCTCAACATGCAGGCGGAAGATGGGGGCTCAGCCCTGTTCAGAACCTGCCATAGACCCCTTTCATGACTACCAGCAGAGCATGATGTTTGTTCAGACTTGTGTCTTCATTTGCACGATGGGAATGTTTGCCCAATTCCATGAAATGTTTTCTTGCTAAATTGATTAATATTAGAGAGGGTGTTGTTGGAAGTACATGCAATAGTAAATGCCCTGAGCTCACTGTTGCTCAACTTTGATCAAGTTGCTTTATCTATCATTTTTTGAAAATTAAGCTGGAGTGATCTAGTCCCTTAATTTTGTTTCTATTTGTTTTTACTAGGCTTATCGGTTCTCTAGAGGCAAGGTGTGGGCCATGATTACGCTTCTCTGCCTCATTGCTGCCATTCTTTCTGCATTTTTGGACAATGTTACCACTATGCTGCTCTTTACTCCAGTAACCATAAGGTATTTAATTGTTATGGTTTTGGATTTGGTCTTTTATAGCCAGCAATCAGTAGTAGACATGTGGGCAAAATGCTTGTTTAGGCTTTTTTTGATCATCTAAATGGAAATCAAAACTTAAAATGCTCTTATTGTTGTGGAATAAAAAGCTAGCACTTTCAAAGGGAAGGGTTGCCTTTTCCCTTCGCATTAATATTGAGCACATATCTGAATCCTGCTATACTGCCTTGGCAGCTAGCTGTTCTGGTTTATCTTTATATCTTAACTGCAATAAGCATGTTGCACCGAATGCTCAACAGTAGATGAAAGTTTCTTTCTGTAAAGCAGGGAAAATTTTTAATTAAAGCTGCCTTATTCTTTGCTGACTAATATCTAGATACAATTTTAGATAGTAATTTATTTTTTAGTGAGATTGTTATCTCTTCTAGTACTAATGGCAAATAAAAAATAATATCTGGATTTCAACTAACAGCTTTGTTTTGGAATATGAGACTCTGAATTTTCTTTCTGTTGGTGATCATGTGATTGGAACAGCCACTGGTTAATTCCACATTTCGAGATTAGATATTTGGAACTTTGAACAGAGAGCAGTGAATTTAATTACTTCAGATTTCTGTAAATTACTAGCACATGATTTGCAACTACATTTAATCAATGTGGGATTATAAATGACTTTTTAACCTGAATTTAACCTGTGTCTGGTCTGGCAAATCTGTTTAATCCAGTTCGGTTTTGGAGTGATCAAGTGTGTTTTAAAAATGATTCTGAAAATGTAATGCTTGCAGTCATTATCATGATAAAGTACACAAAATTCTGCTGAGATATGCCCCCACTTTAAAATGCAGTGTAAAACTGTAAAAAACAATTTTGCAAGTGGAGTTTTTTCTAGACTGGGAAACAGCTGGTGATTGAAAGCTCCATTTGTCTTCTGCCTGATTATCTTTTCAAGAAATGGCTTTGCCATACCCCAGTCAATTATTGCACCTCTAGCAGTAAGCAGCACTGGAACTGTTGAACACCAAGTTTTCTTTAGCTGTGTTGCAGAATATTTTGAATAATCTATTTCACAGAATATTCTGAGCTGGAAGGGACCCACAAAGATCATCGAATCCAACTCTTAAGTGAATGGCCCATAGGGGGAATTGAATCTGCAACCTTGGAGTTCATAGTACCATGCTCTATCACTGAGAATGGATTGAAATGCAGACATGAATGTAGCATGAAAGCTTTTCACATGCAGAGCTACTGGACCATTTATTGTGTTTTCAAAGAATCATAGAATAGCCCAGGTTAACAGGACCTTAAAAGATCATCTGGTCCAAACTTTCATGGGAAAGGAAGCCTAGATCAGATTATCTGTCACTCTTCAGTCACATCTTGAAAACCTTCAGTGATGGAGACTCCAAAACGTTCCTGGAGAGGTTGTTTCAGCAGTTAATTGTTCTCACCATGAATTCTTTTTTCTTATGTTAAGATAAAATTTCTCCCTTGTACTTGTTGTGCCTTGTCTTCTCCATATGGATCCCTGTGAAGTGAGAGCCTTTGCCTTCATAGCCTCACTTTAAGTAATGGACTTTTATACCAAATGTACACTTAGTACTTTAGTTTTATACTAAATGAGCTTGTAACATGGAAGAAGGGGAAATTCAGTGTGTGGGAAACATTTGTAGCTGAATCACTATCAAAGCTAAAATAAAATTTTATCTCACCTACTAAACCCAAATAATTGCCTAGTTCAAAAACTTCATGCTGGGGGTAATTTTTTAAAAAAAACCTTACTGCCATTGTATACAGCTTCACTGTGTTGCACTGTGCAGTCATTGCCATGGAGATAAAGCTTGCAGAAAATAGTACTAACTCTATGAATATAAGTCTTTCTATTTCCTTTAATAAGGCATAAAACATTATATCTGTTTTGATAAAAAAGTAATACCTGCCCCTTTTTAGCTGTAGTTTATTTTCAAGATACTTTGTTCACGGGAACTAGAAAAGGCTAATGATTTTATACCCGATGAATTTATATAACCAGGGCAAGTAAACTGAAAAAGTGTGACCCTGCTAATGCATTATGATGCTTTTATACTTTGGGCTTAGCCTTCTCTGGCTTACATCAGAGTTCTCTTACCAAGATATCACTAGGTCCATCAAAAAGAAAGAATCACTATAAAAAAGTTAAGGTTATATTTTGAAATGTTCAGAAATCAAGGAGCACTGAATGGAGTTAAAATTACAAGTACAGCTGTGGTCTTGTACCACAATTGATATATTTGGCCAGTTGTAGTACAAAGTATTCTTTAACTGAGTGATGGAGAAATAGTGTATTTTTGCACAGTTATTATTTTCTGGAGTTTTTATGTGCTGATATATATGTTATCTGACTGTTTTTTTCTGAGTTTTAAATTGACAGTCTTCATGATAACGTAAGCGGATCAAGTTAAGCTTTTGTGCAATGCACTCTCTTCTCTTTGAAATATAGGTTTTAATAAGACAGACATGGACTGAACAGCGAAGCTCAACCTTTCCTTCGGGAAATGTGTGACAGCACTGCAGGAAGAGCAATACTGAGAAAGCACTCTTGCTGCCCACTCTTCCCCCATCCCCTATTAGGTAGAGGGGGTAATAGTTTAAATGTGGCTTTCATCTTAATGTTCTGGAGCAATGCTTTGATAAGTTGTGAGGAGAAAAACAGTTGTTCCTTTATTCCAAAGCACTTAGTGTGACTTTATTCCCAGAGCCCAAGTTTAAAGTCAAATGTCTACTTCAGAAATGAGCAGGTTATATGAGTTTGTGCGTAAATGTAATTTGTGGGAGTTGAAGTAATCTGTGTGAAGATTGTTATGTGTAAGTCGGCTCTGAGCTGAAATGGCTCATGAGGTTACTGAATCAACCCCAATATTTTCCAGAGCACTTCAAGGTGCTTCTTATTAAAGAAACATTATATTTTTTTCTTATCAAAGCAGCATCTTACTAGAGAAGCATTGAATTTTTTGGACTGCTAAAAAGATTTTGAGATTTTTTAAATAATGAAGTATGTGTATTTTTGACTCCTGTTGCACTACAAACAGAAATACATATGATCAGGCTTTTTAGAGGGAGAAAATTAGGAACAAAAAAAAACCAGATAAACCTAGGCTGAAAGCTGAAGTATCTAGTAGATGATTCATGGCCAATTGGCAGCCTTGCCAATCCTCTACCAGTGTTCCCCACAAGAAAGTTAATCACTGTTGCTGAGTGCAGAACTTCTGTTTGCCCAGAATGTTTTCCATGGGTCAGTGTAGCTTGGGGACCATGGTTTCAAAAGCTGTATGATGCTGAAAATTTGAAATGCTATTTTCTGTGTAGTCCAGCCCTTGTAATAATTGATTACTTTTAATGATCAGCTTCTTAAAATGCTTGAATTTTGTAACCATTAATTATTGCATTATAAATGTAAAAAAAATATAATTTTTCATTTATATTGCTATAATTACTGCAGCACATATAATGTAGCACAACAAAAATCTTAACAATATACACACACAAAAATATTGAGTTTAAAATCCAGCTGTTTTCCCATGAAATGACTGAATATTCTAATTGTTATACATTCTAAGATTTAAGGTATTTTCTTCATAGAGTAAGAAGTTAATTTCATTGTCTTTATACCACAGGCTCTGTGAAGTACTTAATCTTGATCCTAGACATGTCCTGATTGCAGAAGTAATCTTCACAAATATTGGAGGGGCTGCCACCGCTGTTGGGGATCCTCCAAATGTGATTATTGTTTCAAAGCAGGAGCTGAGAAACAGGGTATGTACTTCAGTCTGTTTGGCTACTAAAATTAAGTAGTGATGTTGACTTATGCAGTGTTGATACTTCTCTTCCCCAAGACAGCCATATAAGCAGAACATAATCCACTTTTTCTGCCATACTATTTCTTTCTTAGTAGGATGATCAGACAGAAGAGAGTGATCTTTTGGGGCCAAAATAGTGATGAAAAAATAGTGACTTTTTGATATGAACTGAGAATACCCATTTCCTTTTTCTTTTTGTTGTTTTTGATGAGGATTTCCTTATAGGGGTAAAGTAAAGAAAGAAGAAAAACAACAAAGAGCTGTAGTGGGCATTGCAACTTGGAAAAAAAAGGAAAAAGAAAATGAAGATGAAAATCCATCCATTTTTTTCAGATTAGGCTTTCTCTCAAAAGTTAAATACAATGAGACAATTTGATTCCTTTACTGCCATTCGAACTAGAAATTGTCCATATGCTAAAACCTATAATGTGAGAGGCTGTGTTGTCCATGCCACACATGAGGCACTTTATTCTTCAACCACAGTCCAAGGGGACAGGAGAGATGGCAGGAGGGTGCTCCTCCCGTGCAGCTCCAGCTGCAGCTGGCTCCCACCTCTGGCCAACATTTTAGTATCTCCAGGCTGCAGTGACAGACTTTAACTTCCAATACTTGGCTCTTCTCTTGTTTGCTAGGCATCTAGTGCCAAAGGGAAGGCTGTGGTGGCTGGTGCTGGATGGGACTGCAGAAGACAGGACTCCTGCCAGCAGGAGCATAGCAGTCCCATCATCTCCTCCCACCCACATGGCCTTCTCTCCCTTAAGGATAGGCAGAGCTGCTGCTGGCAGGTGTTCACATTTGCAGCCTTCAGCATCTGCATGGAGCTGGTGTTTGCATGAGTTTACTGTTCTCTCAGCTATCCCTGCTATCCCTGAACACAGGGGCATCAAGTCCCCTTCTCCTTCTGGCACTGTAGTATAAAATACTATGTTGTTTTGTTTGGGGTTTTTGTCTTTGTTTGGGATTTTTTAAAATTTTTTTATTTATTTACATTTTTATTTAGAGTCACTTATGTTTATATTACTCTGTGAAAGAAAGATCTCTTCTAATTATTTGAATACACTCAAATTAATTAAGTACTGTGCAGGTTGGAAAATGTCTTTGAAAATTCATCGTATTTAACAAACTGAATGTTTACCATCAAAATATTTGAAATGTGCTGCAATTTGCTTGTTTGGATGACTATTTTGAAGATTAATATTCCCAGCTGAGGTTTTGATAGCTAGATTTTACATTCTAAACATGAAATCTATGCAACTGTTTAAAACTTCTGATCTAAAAGAGAATAATTTGCACCTGCCATGCAGGTCATTTTCCTAAATACTCATAAACTCATCATCTCTGTAGAACTTTTAGAAATGGCTATAAACATGGGAAATAATTAAGCAATCACACTGAAAAGAAACACTTGTACACTTCTCTTGAATGAGATACTGATATTTTTAGGAGGACTCAGATGTATAAATACGCTGGCAAATATGACATTATAGCAAATTCTGTACCTGAAACAAGCACAAAAAGCTTTCCAGATGTTTTCACTCTGGCTTATTTTCAGATCTTGTTGCATCACAGAAATAATGTTCAAATAAAATAGACCAGGTTCAACACAAGACTATAACACTTGTGCTGCTTCTTGTTTGTATCTCAATTGTTATATTTTTGTATATAAATAAAAGAGGGTTAGAGACCTATCCTTGGCTCTGAAGCAGAGTGGCATGGTCTGGCTTATGTCCTCACTGCTGAGAGCTCACCCCTTCTAAAGGAGGTTTGCCTGGAAGAGTGCTGGGAGGAGTAACTGGATAAAACCAAGAGTGAGGGCAGGGAGGAAGCTGGACCATCTGGCCTCTTACAGTCGGAACTGTTGAACTAATACCTCGATCTTGTCTACCTGCTCCAGCATGCTTTCTTTTAATCAGAAGGAGAAACACAGACATTGTTGTCTTGTTTCTAAAACTACTCCTAGCAAAAGCTGCTGTGAAGAAGGGTTATATGAGTAAGAACAAATCTGTGTCTAAAGTGCATGGGAAGTCTGCTACATTAGTACCAAGTAAAATTTTTTTCTTTTTTAAGAAATATTCCAGTGGTAAAAGTTCTTGAATGCAGCAACAACATTTTGGAAACAGTCCTTCATGCAGTAATTTTTTTTGTAATATCTATTATGATGTTTTCTGTGGAAAACACCTGTTTTTCACCTCTTTTTACCATTATGGTCATGTTTTTGGTCATTCCGAAAATTTCAGGATTTTTTTCTGCTGGATATTGTCATTGAAATCCCCTTTTTCATCCTCTTGCACTTCCTTTTCAGTGTTATTTTTGCACAGTAAGTACAAGAGTGCTTGGACAACTGCCCCTTCAAGAAGCTGAATAGTGAATTGCACTATGTAGATGATGGTGTTTTCTACTTTATTAGTTGCTATCAGGAGGAGAATTTTACCAGTCTTCCTGAATTTTTACTGCCATACTGCAGCATCTAAAAGCAGCCAAGTAAAATATTATGCAAGTTTACACTTTCTCAGGAAACCTTGGCTTTTAAATCAATATGAAATGAAGTGCAGCCTTGTTACTTTGGGTGCTGTTTTTGGGTTATAGTGTTAGAAATGCTTTACTCTTTGTTTACTGCAGTGCTGGAGAGATTTTCCTCCCTAGGTGCAGGGGAAAACTCATATTAAAAATATTTTATTTAAACTATGTTTGAATAAATAAGATTTTGGTAACATTTTGCTCATTAAAATGTACGGATAAGTCTATTTGTCTCGAGGTGCAAATGCAAAAGGATTTTTCCTTTGTAGTTATGGTTAATTTTTAGTCCCAACGTATTTCCTACCATCGTGGCTGGAATCAGTGGAACATTTGCATAATAGGAGAGGAACATTTGTTTTATTCTTCCTTGTTCTTAGTTGGAATTGGAAGAAGTTTCACAAAATAGCATTTGTGTTGTGATTTTAGGAAGGGAAAATAAGAGTTTTCATTTAAAGCAAATGGAAAACTTATTCAGTGAATATAAAATTTTTTCTTAGTGTTTTATTATCTTCAGAGCGCTGCTAATGAGTGGCCATTGTTAACAAAATTAGATTTGTATCTTGAAGAGATATGTGCTTCAGAGATTGGGAACTCCATTTTTATATGCACAATAGAGCATGAACCAGTTGGATATGGTCATTGCTTTCAGAAAGGGTGAACATCAAATCCTCTGTGTTTTGGAACTTCACAAGTATCTACAATCACATCTTTGAAATCAGAAGTTGCTTGTGCTTTAGGCATAGGCTGTGATTACATGTTCTTTAAAGAATGGATGGCGAATAGGTCTCCAGAGCAAAATGGTGGTGTGAACATAGTAACAATGCATATGTGCTGGAGTGTATCTAGCCTTACTTAATATGCCTAAAAGAAGTAATGATAAGGGCAAAAGCAGTTTTACTATGTGCTAGCCACCAGATGACATCCTTTCATTTATTGTTGTTTTTGCATGGGATAAACTTGTGCTGTTAATCTGATGTTTGCTGAGTATTTGGGGGTTTCAGCATCCCACGCAGAGTCATTCCTGCCATTTAAAAGTAATTCCCTGGAAAACTGACAGACATTAGGTTCTCCTGTTCTGCATTTTAGAGACTTTCAGCCTTCATGTTAAAATTCAGAGTGATGTGATATTAGTTGATAATATTTAATGAAAAATTGTGGTGCCACAGATTTATGAATGACAGTAGGTACTTGTGAAAAATAGAAGAGAACATCCTGGTGAAATGGATTCCTGTAGTTTACTGGGCTGTTTTTGTTGAGTTTTCTGAATATAAGCTTGTCAAAACTTTTAGTCAATTTGTAGCACTTATCCTTTCTGACAATGTGTCATTGATCCTTTTTCTCAAGAGAAAAATTAAGTCCTAGGTAAAGTACATGAAATAAAATGTATGGGTTTACATTTGATTTCAGGTTTGTTCCCATTTCTGCATGTAGTAATCATTAGAGAGTATAATGCAAAACAAAAAAGGAGCTTCATCAATGTCTCAGATAAATATTATCTTCATGTAACTAGGTAAGACCATCCATGATTTCTGGCTCAGTGACATCATGAGCAGTTCCCCTGAGAAAATGTAGGTCTCAGTCACTCAGCTAGAAGGGATGTTTAAACCAGTGTAGAAATTACTCTTGCTCATCCTCTTTTTATTAATTTTAAAATATTAAGTAAAGGGCATTCTGGCTAGAAGCACAGAATTTGCTGCTCCCTGAATTGCTGCACCTAGCTATAACTTTTGCTATCTCTTCACTCTAAAATGGCAGATTTCTTCTGGAAATGTCTGAATTACAAGAATTTAACTTCACATCTCCAAAAGCAATAAAAGAATAATAATCAAAATGATAAAAAGCTAGTATTTTAGGAACACTGTATGATACTAACTTCTAGTATAAAATTGATATATTTGACTTTGCATTTTAATCTTTAAACCAAGGAAAGATGCCCAGTCTCACCTCTGGGCTGTGTGCTACAGTCTCACCACTGTAGGCAGTGGAACCTTTAGGCTGTTGTCTTGCTACAACAAAATCTTCAGATTTTCTGTCGTCTGGGGAACAGGAGAAATTTGACACAATCAGCATAGCCTCAAGTAAGGGACAATTGAAGCATGTTTTGTATTTATCTGATAGATTGAAATCTCCAGGAAGAAAAATATTTCTTGCCTATTGTACATGTGAAGTCTATTCCAGTTTATTGTGCAGGAAAAGAAAATCTATGTGAAAATGACATTTTGTTGTATGCAGCAGACATGTGGAGCACTTTCATGTGTTTTTACAATGCTGAATCCTGGCTCTGGCAGCACAGAGGGTTTGGGAAGTATAAAATGTGCTCTCCATAGACACAAAGGGTATGAATATACGCTCTGTGGAAATGTTGCATGTCCTTCCTGGAGAGTGGGAAGGGGAGCAGGAGCAACTGATGAAGCAACTGTGCCACCATCTACATATCCTCTGCTGCACTGCTTCTATCTATAGTAGAGTATAGTATAGTATAGGACAGAAAACTCTTTAGTCTCTTAAAGTTCTCCAAGAGCCTGCCATTTGGCTCCTGGCTACCTGACAATGTCTGGTGTGAAATTGGTCTTCTTTTTCCCTGAGAGCATATTCTCTGTGCTGTAGAGAGGCTGGTGCTAAGCACCCAACCCAAAGCATCAGGATGGGCACTTGTCTGTATTTCACTGTGAGCCTTTCTGACATCAGCCATAAAATGTAGTGCAGTTAGTAGTCAACCTCCTCATGGCTACATGGTGTCAGTTGTCCAAGGCTAGTGATGATCAGGATTCCTTTTCATTCACTGTCTTTTGTGGATCAGTACAAGGAGGTAATTGAGACAAAAGCCATGAGCAAGGGATTGGAAAATAATTGACTCCAGTCTTGGATTATCACAGGCAATGCAGTCATGCATTTCTCTTTTCTGAAATAGGCACGATCTGTGTTAGAAATCTATTTGTTTCAGCTGAATTGGAAAGAGCAGAGTAGCTTGTTTCTATTTCCCCAGGGATCTCAGAGATAAGAAAGATATCAGTGGGGTGATATTATGAAGTTTAACAAAATCCTGAATTTCAGCCCAGCTACTCTTTGAAATGTTTAGGTAAGCTCTTGGGTAGAATTCAAAAAAATCTGGTAGACAATTTTTTTCCTCTCTTATGATTGTGTCTGCATATCACTTTTAAGGCTTATCTACATCATCTCTTATGTCATAAAGCTGTGTTAATCCTGATTTTTTTTTTTAAGAGTATTGTGATCTCCATCATTTTAGTTTCTTTCAGCTATCAGTCAGATCTGAGACCTCCTTCTTAACCTAGGCATTCTAGTTTGCCTTCTAGGTTGATATGATTTTCTTCATCAAGAAATTAGTTTTGTGGATTTCAAGTGACACATTTCTTGTGCTGTATTTTTTTCAGAAGCTCAGCATTGTGGCATTGCAGGAACAAAACACAGTTTTTTTTAATTCTGAAATTGGTATGATAATAAAATGTAAAGGCAAGTGACTTTGTATATCTGCATTTGTTTGCAATGAGCTACTTCCTTAAATTCAAGATACTTTAACATGGGGTGGAGGTACCAGATATTTAAACTCAAGAGTTACCAAGAATTTTTTGGGTTCCTCTTTATTGTTTTAATTTCTACTTTAACATTTACCTTTATGCTTGTGTATCTTCACAGATAATTTCTACTATCATACTTGGCCCCTTGGCACCTTCCGAATGTGGGCACATTGCTATCAGATTAAGAAAAGCTTCACCTCCACTGCTTTTTTTGTAAAACTAGTTTGAGTGCAAAAGTAATTTTCCTCATTTTGGTAATTCTGTATTGAGCATATTCTGTCCACTCATAATTACTTTATTGCTCTTCGACCAGCTGTTTCCCAGTCATTTTCTCTATCAGAGGATAATTTTTCTTCTTGTTAGATTTAGGCACTGTTATTTTGGCTGGTGTAGCCTCAGTGCTTTTACAGATTAATGCCTTTCAGCTTCCTAACTCTCTATGCCATTTCAGAGACATACAAAACTGAATGCTTCTTTGGCATACTTCTTGAACTGTTTAATGGCACATTGCAAATAGCTGAGAAATTTCTGAACCAAGACCAATTCACCTTGCTTTTAAGGTTCTTATTTTACTTGCCAAAATTTTCTGATCTTTCTTTTTGGCTATAATCATAGAGGCAACCCTTATAAAAAGTACTTTTACTGCAAAATTTAAATGACTGTAATTAAGTAAATAAACATGGGGGATGTGGACTTTATATATTTTGGGTTCCAGTCTTAATAACACTGAGACTTCACAGGATTTTTTTTTTTTAATTCATTGTTATTTGTAAATTTCCTAGAGTTATGAATGTTGATCCCTCACAGAAATATCTCCTGTAGCTCTGAATCTTGACTTGATGCCCAGAGGCCAATCTTTCTAAGCATTTATCAAAACTGACTTGTAAGATCTGTCCTACAGAGATGTCAGACACCTGACTGGCTGACCTATTTTGTAAGCAAATTGAAGGAAGGTAACTTATTTTCCTTTGTGGTGACATAATTTTCTGTCCGATTCTTAAAATGATATCTTTCCAGTTCCTGAAGAGTCTTCCTTCTGCTTTCATAAAAGCAATGGCTATAGCTGAGTTATAGTGAAAGGCCAGCAAATGAACTGGTGAGCAGCTTCACCTTTTAGTGTCTGTAGAGTAGAAGAGTCAAGGAATTTACTATTATAAAGCAGCTAAGGATGAATTCCTTTAGCTTATGAAGCTTAAACCTGTATTTTTAATAGGATCAAAGTCTAATCCTAGGTCTGCATATTTATGGTTTGAGATTTATTTAACTGTCTGCAAGCTATGGATTTTTTTGCCAAAGAGCACCAAACTTTATCTGGCTATGAAAGTTCTTTATGACTGTAATCAGTTTCTTGTGTCATGTGTCTTTTTATTATGCCCTGTGGTACAATAGAGAAACTTTTTTTTTTCCTTTTTTGAACCAGAGACATTTCAACTAGAAAATTTCCACATAAATTCTTTTAGTAGGAGACAATATAGAAGACCACACATTTAAGGTAGTAAGCTCCTAATAGTCTTAACACATTGGAGGTAGTATCAGCTGATGCTGCAAAGAAAGCTGTTTATAAGACATTGAAATTACAGAAGGATCTATAGGAAGCTCATAGTTAAAAAGCAAGGAACAATAAAGACATAAAGGTGTGCCATGGGGAGATCCACTAACTTGCTAGAGTCTCTGGGAAAGCAGTGGATGCTCTGAAAATTCAGTTTGGACAACCTGAGCTATCCAGGACTTGGACCATGCTTTCTTACAAGTGTTACAGAGCTGGTCTGCTGGGATCTCTGGTTCAGAAAACCTCTGCCCTGTGAATATAAGGCATTTCCTTATTACCAGAGTACTTGGATGTGATCCTCCTTGGAGCTTCATGGTTAACTTGTTTTGGGCAGGTGAGTCATGACTACTTCAGAAAATTCCAGCCCAAAGGCTAACCCTGATCCACTACACCGTGTGTAACATGGAACAATGGAATAATTCAGTTGAAAGGAACTCTAGAGGCCATCTAGTGCTCAAAGCATGGATAACTTCAAAGTTGTAGGGCAAGTTGTCACTGTTCATTCTTACTGCTTGAAAACAGTAACTTTATATGTTCTACTTAGCCCTTCTGAGAACCCGTTCATTAAAGGGTTTCATTGTGCAAAATGTATAGAAGTGTGTCCACTTCTCAACCAGGAAGAAAAATAAACAGAATATTGACATATAACATTCTTATTGTAAAATATTGGTTTGGGTAGAATTATTGTAGAAATCCATGTTGTCATCAGTTTAATACAAAAGTTGGTCATTAAAATGTAAATATTTCAGAGAGTGAGTAAGTGAGAAGTGAAAGTTAATGATTCAGTTTGGGTTTTATTTTTTTTTTCCTATCCATGTCAGGAATATTAAATGTGTTTCAGAATAATTTGCAATGATATATTTTAGTTCTCTGAATTATATTGTAATATGACTTTTCTCCTTGAAACAGATGGAATGCAGAAGATACTGTACTTGGAACTTACATTATTGCTTTATATTTATTTTTTTATTGCTAAAGTACATACAGATGAATAGCTTTCCCTGTAGGTAACATAGAAAAATAAGTGATTTTTAATTTAAGTTTTCATTTTTATTTTCAGGGATTGGATTTTGCAGCCTTCACAGGGCATATGTTTGTGGGTATCTGCCTTGTTGTTCTGGTCTCCTTTCCTTTTCTCAGACTTCTTTACTGGAACAAAAAACTTTACAATAAGGAGCCAAGTGAAATTGTTGGTAAGTGTGAGCATGAAATAAAGTTACTATCGTTACACTGAATATGTGCTAAAGGGAAACTGAATACAATGCTGTCTTCAGATAGACATGCCCACTCTCCTTCAGTCTGTGAACAATAATTTTTCAACTAATAATTTAGATCTTATTTTTAGTGGTGATATTTTCTAATTTTTTTAAATTGATGTTTTTCTGGTGCTAAAATTGAGGTTTTGTTATGAATTATTAAATATCTTTCAAAATTTGCATGTATATTTTGCATCATTTATTATAGCCATAGGCTTGAATACCAGGATGTTCTGTGCTGCAACAGATAACATCTGCTCAAGTTGCTTTCATAGCATAGATTTATAAATACCCCAGGTTTCCCTTGTGACAGGCATTCCCTCACTGCTGGTTTTCTTCCATTGGATTTTTTTCAGCAGTTTTTTTCCTGGCCTGTCATCACTGAAAGACATTTCATCAAAGTAGAACTTCCCAAGTTCTTTCCAGCTTGCCTCTGTGGCTCTCCCTACCCTAAGTTTCCCTGGTGCGTAATTTCTACAATTCAGTAGGATTAATCTATGTTATTTTACATTCCTCACGTCAGTAGTCTCTACAGCTGTTAAAGCAGTTTCAATGACCGTTGACTGTGTAGGTCCCTTTTTGTGTTCTTGCTTTTATGTCTTACTATTCAGTCATTTTGAAGTTTTCGTCATTGTTCTAGGGCTCTTTCAGTGATGAAATTTAGTAATAACCCCCAAACATTCTCAATTTCATTATGAGGTAAGAAAAAATTCACTATGTATCATTTTTTAGTAATCTTTGTACAAAGACAGCTGAGTATAATTGTTTCTTCCCAGGGATTGATGCTTTTTTCATTTTTGGCTGCAGAAGACTTAGGATCCAGGCTTCCAATGACCATGCAACAGGTGTTTGAATGTGCTGTATGACACCTCTGAAGCTGGGTGTGTGGCGTCTCTTTAGCATGGGGAGGACAGCTTTTGATACAGTTGATCTGTCTTGGCTTCATTTCTAATCTGTGGAGAAAGATAAGTGCTCTTAAAGACTCAGGTAGCTTTCTATGATAGAACAGATATATTGCAGCCCCCAAAAGTTACTTCTCTCTTTTGAGTTTAAGGGGAGTTCAAGGTGACCAACTTGGTGTCAGAGACTTTCATGATAGGCTCTGATAACTCATTTAGTCAAAATGTCTAAATGCACTTGTAGTGCCTTGCCTCGTTCCAGGGAAAATTTGCTTTAAGAAAAGCAAAAGACAATCCTCTCCCCAAGGGATTATACCATGTCTCTTGAATCCCATCTGATAAAAAGGTTAGAGAAAAGATATCACTGCTTAGGAAGTTGTTGTGAAGACATTTGGTTTTGAGGGACTTCAGAGCCCATTCAGCACAAAGTGCACTCAGCTTACCTGTTTATATCTCTAGAGGCCAAAGTCTTTCCCAATATTAAGATCCAAAACATTTTTAAGGTGTTTGAGAGGTTTTACTAACTAACTGTTTTCTAAGAGAACTTGGGAGAATCTTTTTCTTGGGGAGGAAAAAGGATTTTTTGTAACCTCTCAGATAAAATCCTCTGTAATCCAGTGTAAGCATATAAAATAATTAGTTTTCCTGGAAATACATTATTAAGTTCTTGGTATTCAGCTTTTTTTGTAACTTCCCAACATTCTTATTTAAAAAAAAAATAATCTACTTTTATTAATGTCTTATTTTCTAATAAAACTCATAGCTTCATGAACATTTCCATTAATAACTAGAGCTATGATATACTTATATATCTCTAAAAGTACCAGCTTGCAAGGGATTTTGAAATAAGTAACAGCTAAGGACCAAAAAAATTCATTCTGCCAACTGTATGCAATATTGATCTTGACATCATAGCATTATTTTGTGAATATATATTTTAGAAAATAGAATTATTCCTTTTTTCTTTTGAATATAAAATTTTAAAACGTTTTGGATTTTTAAGAAATCAAGTATGCATGACTTATTGTTTAAAATTAATTTGAATAGTATAGTTTATTCACTAACCTAGTGTTTTTGCCAGTGAAACACTGTACTAGTGAAACTAGCATATTTCCCTCAATTAGTTCTTGGTATCTTTGTTACTTGCAGCTTAGTCTGTTCAGATATAGCAGTCTCCTAATCAGCATACCATGTGTCCTTATAATCAGGTGCTTGTCCTTTGCTGCAAACCTAACAGTGGCTGTTCAATTAGAGTAAGTACTGAAGAGCCACTCCTTCTATCGATTTTTTCTGTGAAAAGGGAAGAGAAAGAGACCAACACAGCTCCATTAGGAGATAGCTATCCTGGTTTGGGTTTGCAGAATGCATTCTAAGGTGCTTTCAGGGGTCCTTTCATCTCAGGTTGCAATGATTCTTTGATAACTTCAAATGGCTTGTTTGAAGCAGCTGTTTTAATCAACTTAGACACCAGCCTTCACTCACCCTGCCCCCAATTAGCAATTAAACAAGATATCTGAGATTTAATTAGTATATTGTTCTCCACAGGGTTTTTTTTTCCCCCTGTGCACCATGTGCCTTAAGGTTTTTTTTCTGTTGCTTTAAGCTATGCAGATTGTTGAGAATGGATTAGTGCTAATTTTAAAAACAGACAATGCTCCTATTCTCAAGATACATTGTCAGCCCGATTTCCGTGCTGCATGTTACTTGTGTCTATTGGCTTTCACACTGAGCTGCAGCACCTTTGCAGCAGTAAAAATGCCTGTTTTCTCCACAGAAACCACTATCTGCCTGAAGTGGCTTTAAGCAGGGCATATTACAAAAGAAAAAAGAATCAGAAGAATTCAGCCATGAGAGAGAAAATCTAATGTTTTTTAAGAATGAAGGGATATTTTGAGGACTTTTTTGGTCAGTCTTTCAGCTGATAAACTTGTTCCTTGTTCTGCGTGTTGCAGAAAAAGATGCTAGATTTAGAAAAGTAAGCTGAGAAGATTTAAAAAGTATATATTTTCCCAAAATAATATGTAAGCAGAAATAATAATATACAAGTGTAAGAGGAATTTAAACTTACTGTTCCCACTGACCCTCTGAAAACTTGAAATCAAAGCTTTTTATTTCCTTAAGAGTTGACAATACATTTAGTTCCTGGGAAGAGTAACAATCCAATGTGTGTTAGCTTGGAGATGTGGACAGAAGTGTTAGGGAGGGTCTCTTTCCCAGGAGAGTGGGTGGCATGTCATCTGGTGACAAGTATTATTATTGCCATTTTTGCCAAAGATGGAGAGCTTTCTCCTAGCACAACAACTTTTTGGCACCAGCTCCCCATTTCTCCTCTGTTGCTTCCTCTTGTTTCCAATTATTTTGCTGTCTGAAAAAGAGATCCACTCTTGAAGAAGGAGTGGTGATGCCAGGAGAGAGGGGAGCCCATTATTCCCTCTGGTGTAGCTCACTGCCTGCAGCAGCTGGGAAAATACTGATGGTAGTATGAGAGTCAGCATGTAAAGCTGACAACAGAAGGAATTTTCTAATTAATCATAGTCATGTGTAAAGTGCTTAATGTGTGAAAAACACGGTGCTGCTTCCCACAACATGAATCGTGGTAACCAGATAAATGAGCAAATATTTTTCTTTCTTCCATGTGAAGCCTTACAGGTGCTTCTCAAAGAGAAGAAAAGGGAGAGGAGGAGGAAAAAAAAGAGGTGCCAGCTGATCAGTGAAAACATAGAAATATAGAAGAAGAAAGAAGTAGGGGAATGACAATTTAGGATGGTCAGTTGTACAATTGACAGGACTGTGATGCCTACAAGATGTCCAGGCATCGTTCCTGGATTTGGAATACGTAGTGCTTGTATGAGGACTCATTTTGTGTGAAGTTGTGCAAAGAATGGCAGAGCTAAGGGGATGGTTGAGATAGAAAATAAGGTAAAACTGAAAAACTCAGTTAACACTCCATGTCTGGTGAGTTTTCCCCTCTGTGTCCCATAGTGACTACAAATGTCTGCTACAGTGCTTCATGCTGCATGTGGTTGACCAAGCACAGGCACCATCAACTGTAGTTGAAGAGATGGTTCAGCAGTGTACAGATGGTGTAGCCCCAGTCATTATTATTTTGTCCTTGTGAGCCCCTTGCTTGTCATAGCTCTGATGTGCCTGCCTGGGGGAATAGTTCCTGGGGACGGGTGGCTGTAGTTAATGGGTTAAGAGCTTTGTTGCTTTCTTAGGGAATGGAATATCTGGGTGGCCTCTGCATTCTCTAGCAGGCGTGGTGCACGCTATACCCTCATGCTATGCCCTGCAGTGAAATGTGTAGGTTTGCTGCTGGGGAAGAACCGCTGCGATGACTTGCAAGAAAACCCCAGTACTGCTTAAGACACTCTGAACTGAAAAAAATCCACATAAAATAATAATAATGTTCAAGGCCACAAGGAGACTGCAGGGGCAACAGAGGGGACCCAGGATAAGGTGTTAAGTAGCATCAGTGTGTGTGCTGCTCAGGGTCAGAAAACAGTCCTTAGTCCTATTTTAGCTAATTACATATTTGTAACCGTAGGGACCATTTCTTGCTAGAATCATTGAGAGATACATCAGTTGCACAGCTGAATTGACAAATCTCAGTCCTGAGTTATGTCTGTACCTATCTAGGTACTTTAATAACTGCCAGTAGTGGGCTGTACTCACTTGGAAGCTGGTTCAAGTGAAGGAACCAGCAAGGAAATTATGAAGAAAATAATATCCAAAGAAATAAGTATTTCAAGATGTTTTCAAGCATTCAGCTCTAGGCTCAATCTGGGTGGAAGTTTTGCTATATGCACTGCATTCTGCTGTCCTTACCCAGGGTGCTAATTTCTTTGGAATATAAGGGAAGCATTTTTAAACCTTGAAGAACAATATGGACAGTAAAATGTGAGATGGCATTTTTTTGTGTATTTCTTTCTTCTGTTTTTTTCTTCTCTGCAATCCAGTTATATATATTAACAGTCACTAATGAATAGTTAGCATTCTAACTCTCTTACTGTTGATGCTAAACTAAAAGATTCAGTTTTCTTATTAAGTGTCTTAGTATCCAATATAAGATCTTTCTGGTACACATTATGTCTTTTATTTGAAAGAACTGTATGACTTTCAGTCTCAAAGGAACTAGGTAGTCGCAATGTGCCTTTAAACATTTTGTATACTCCTTTTGGGATAATATATTAGGATCCACCAGGGTCATGCCTTTTTGTCTTTGAAAATGTCTTTCATTATTTGCACCTTTAATAGCTCTCCCAATGATCAGGAATGAAAATAAGTGTCCTTTTTTACTTGCCACAGATTGAAACTTTCTATATTTTTAAATTAGATAATTTTATGCTTAAAATCCTGTATATGTCCTTTGAACTGCTTTACAGTTGATGGAGTATTCCCTTTAGAAAGAGAAAAACATAGATCTGTCATTTCTTATCTTCAGATGATAAAAATAGTACTCTGACATTGCAGAACAAGGGGAATATGGCAATCTCGTATTATTTGCTTAGTGCATTGATAATGTAGCCATCACAGGAAGGCAGCTGTAATATTACTTTACCTGTCTTATGCAGAAAGGAAGTATAATATAGTGTCATTTTGAATCAATAGAGCAGAACTTCACAATTTATTACACACATTTTTCATAGAAGAAATCAGTACAGAAAAATCACTGATAGAAGGTAAAAAATTAGCTAGTGATTTTTCTTGTTTGTTTTAAAGCACTTGTGCCCCTCTGTTTTTGTATGTGAAGCTCAACTGTGAAATGATACATACACTGATTGGGAAGACCTGGCCTTTCCACTAAGAGTGCTTTGGTGAAGCTATGACAAATTTTTTCACTTTAAGCTGATGGCTCTGAAGTTCATAAGGTCTTCCTAACATACAGAGCTTAAAAGAAGTATTTAGGTTAACATGTGGTCTGGTTTTGTTTGCTAAAGAAAGCTTTCACTGTGATGATGTTTCTAATACAAGTGTAATCTTGACAAATTGGGGAGTTGCAGTAGGTGAAACTAAAGGACAAAACCACAGGGACTGAAATAAGTTTCTGGCTGTCAGTCTGACTTACTCAGAGATGAAAACAGAGCCCACATCACCTGAGAGATAAATATCCTACATGTTGTTCAGGGACAAATTGACTGAAGAGTAACGTGTGTCTTTATCAACCGTCCTGAAATGTTATGAGAAATCTAACCGTCTTCAACATGTATTAAATTGACTATTCCCTTATAAGATGCAAGACTGGGACTGTAGTATTGTAGATTCTTTCAGTAGCTAAAATTATGGAGGGAAACCCAAAGTACAGTGAGAAAAAACTCTAGTTGCTTTTTGAAGAATACCTGCTGTATGGCAGCTTTCTTAACAGCCTGATTCCTGGGCCTGCTGCAGCCTACCTCAGCTTGCCCAGAAGAGGACTCCTGAGAGGTGGCTTAGGCATGTGACACCCTCTGAGCTTTCCAATTTTCTGCCCAGGCTCTGCTGCAGGGGTGAGGAGGATGTCCTGTAATTCCTGTGTGACGAAAGCAATCCCATGCTGGGTAACAGAGCTGGTGTTAGGTGCTTTGGTGAACAAATGGGACCCCAGCTGTTGGACTGAATTGAAAAGCTTACATAAATGCACTGTAGTGCTTTATGCAGCATAGTGCAGATTTCTTGCATTCCATTGCAAGTATTTAGCTGAATAAGGCAAAGCATGTTTTCTTGTAGTTTTGAAGACCTTGCAATGTTTATGCCTCTGCTTACCTTTATCTATTATTGATGGACTATTCAAAGGAATAAAGACAAGAAAATTTCAATTGGGTGTTGTTTTTTGGTTTTGTTTGTTTGTTTGTGTTGTTTTGGTTTTGTGTGTGTGTTTTGGTGGTTTTATTTTTGTTTTGTTTGTTTTTTTCTTTTTTGTTTGTTTGTTTGTTTTTTGGTTTTTTTTCAGGGTTAGAGCCTTTCACTTTTGGATTAAGTTTCTGCATTTTTAAAAAGGAGATGACGCTTACTTGCCATCTAGAAATGCTTAGAGGATTGTTTACATAATATCAAGGATTTAAAAATTACTAAAAGTTATTACTATTACTAGGTTAAGCTAGAATTCATGATACTTAACTTGCTTTACAATTAGCATTTAAACAGAAGTATTCTCATTCTGAGAAGCTAGATGAGAAAAATAATTGCTTTACTGAAAATAGTTAACCTATAGTAGCATGTGGAGAAAATACCTAATCAAAACATTCAGAGGAACATGCAGGTTAGTCACAACTCAGGAGTGCAAACTTGTGTTGCATGCAAAAAGGTAGTTAATGTATTTAGTGCATGTGCAAGTTAAAAACTGCCTTTTAATGGTAATTCTTATCGTCTCATCAAGGTTGGTCATGCTCTTCTGAGTATCTTCAATTAACAAAACTGGCCTTTTCATATTCTAGGACTAGAAATTAATTACGTTCAGTTTTTGAGGATGTCTTCTTTGTTATTGGTAGTTGGGTGGGAGAGAATGTGTGATTACTCAAGTGAAAATCAATCTGACTATTGTCAGATTTCAGAAATATTATGCATTTTTAAATTAAGCTTAGTATGTTCTAAAATCCAGAAAACGTTTTCTAAAATGTCACAGTGCAGGTCAACAGCTGGAATTCCATTAAATTCAATGGGTTCAGGATATCATATTTGGGATTTTCATGGTAAAATATGATAAATGACAAACCAGACCAGATTTGCAGCATAATGTTTGCATGTCTGATAATCCTTTATTTGATACTATAGCTAAGCCAAAAATTATTATTTTCATGTTGTAAATGGATTTTCTGTGGAAAAAAAATGAGGGAAAAGAATACAAGACAGTTTTTGTGAAATAATAATGCTAAGTATATTGCTGAGATGCCTCACGGGCTTTACAAATGTACGATGTTCACAAAGCTTTTAGTATCATAATGGGCTGAGTTCCCTGACTGAGCTGCAGCTCTCCTGTCTTCTTGTACTCCATCTAGATCACTGCATATTAAACCTAGCGTTGCTTCTATCACTTTGACTACTTCTACAACAATTGCAGTTAAATGTTAATTTAGTTACTTTAATGATAAACTGCCATGCTACACATGTACCATTTTGGTTACTAGCAATAGACCTAGCAGTGGATGATAAATTGGATAGTTGCTTGATCCACCATAAAGCTAACCCTGCAGACTGGGTTTGTTGGAAGAGTGAATGGAGAGAGCTCACTCTGGTGTAACATGGACATTAGATCTCATCTGAGGAGAGTACAGGAACTTATGGATGTGGAGAAACAGGGTACGAGACCTTCCTATTCAGGGGCAGCCAAATCCTGCCTTTGTGCTGTCTTGGCCATAATTTTGAAGTGATTGATAAGATTCTGCAGTTGTATTAGGCCCTCGTCCATGTGTAACATAGTATGTCAGAAAATATCAGATGTTCCCAAACTCTGCCTAAATGGTTTTGCAGACATAAAGTGAGAGAAGTATAGCAAGAAGACCCAAAGGATTTTGTCCATGTTAAGTGTTGTCACTGACTTCAGGGTCCTGCATTATATTTCCTTCAAAACAAGAACTACTGCTGATAAATATGTATCACCTGATGCCACGATGAGCTATTACAATAGGAGTGTGCATGAAAGAGAAATAGGAGAAAGATTCCATGGGATGACCTAGAAAACCTCTTCACAAATTATTAATACAACAGGAGTCAGTATAAAAGATGTATCAGCTGTTCTCATTTTCAAAGTGCAGTTTGCCCTAAAGTAAATTCCAAAGCAGATCGGATGTTCACATCCTTGGGATGTTTAGAAAACTAATGACTAAAAAAATCAAGCATGCTGTACATAAAGGCCATGTATATACGCCACACATATATTTCTAACATAGATCAGAAAGCACCAGGTCGATTTTGCGCAACCTGGAACTTAGACCCCAGCCACTTCAGATGTGAAATGAGAATCTGCAACACCAAGTCATGCTGCTTTTCACTCTGCGAGTTTGTTTGTGGCACAGCTACACTGATGATAGCTGCCTCTTTCTAAAGGAGAGAAGATAAAGATTCTTTGTATGAAAATAACTGTGAGGGATTTGCTTCTCAGATGGTGAATGATTCAGCTTCCCTCTATCAGCAAAACCCTTGATGGAATTTCACTTGGAAAGGATGGAGGGAAATGCTATGGTAGGATGAACAGATGTCATCAGAAAAGTTGTTGCAGCAAAGGCAAGCTATAGGGAAGTAGAACAGCAAACTGGATGATCATACTTCACTAGCATTTGACAGAGAAAAAAACAAAACTACACTCTTGGACTGAGGACAGTTTCAAAGCTACAGTCCAACTGACTCAAAAATCATGTAAGACAGTGGTACAGAAAGGACTTTTTTTTTCCTCTGTGAGAGAGTGGAAAATTACTGCTGATATACTTGTGTGTATCACAGATGTTGATGCAAAAGTAAGTGATGACCAGGAGAGGGTCTCTACACAGTCACATGGATCCTTTGATAAACAGGACTTATCCATGTTTTAATATAATTTTGTGTCAGATTATGCTCCTAGAAAGGGTCATCAAATGTATTGCAAAGCAAAGTGGTAGATTCTGCACCTTTTTGACATCTGTGGTTCAGATATTAATCCCTTTTGGGAAGAAGAGCTTTAGCTGAGTACTGGTTGTTTACTAACCCAGGATAGTCACTGGGTTTTCAATAGTGTGAATTTATATTTCTGGTCTTGTATGTGAAACTTAGGCAAACGTTACCACTTTGACTGATACGTGCTCATATATAGACAAGAACCATGCAAAATTTAAGTCAGTTCCTGTTCAGATCCTTTTTTTTTTTTCTTTTCCCAACTATGCAGACTCTGGACACACTTTTGCTTTTAAATGTTTGAGCTCTGTCAAGTCTAATTCCTTGTCATGGTCAATCTTTACATGATTCACTCTATATTATCATTATAAATGCTTAGTCACAAAGGAAAGTGGGGAATTAAATACATTTAGTACCCTTTTTGATAGCAGATACCATGAACCATTAGGGATTCACAGCAGAAAATGTTAACATCACTGTCTACATCAAAATGTGTGTAAGTTTTTAATATGTTATTATATAATTTATTTTTTTTTATAAATAATGCATATAGTTTGTTTGCATGATTCAAAGTCTTCCACATCCATTTTTTTAGGATAAGAGTGATTTGCTGATTGCACAGGGATCTTAAGATATAAAGTCTTGAATTCTTGACACATTGTCTTCAATGACATGAAATTTAAGTGGAACAGAAAAGAAGGGTGAGGAAACATCCTGTTGCTTCAACAGGAAGCATTTGCTCAGAGAGTTTCTGAATGAATATTCTGCTTTTATTTTTTGTGATTTTCTGTAAAGTTTGAAGCTTTTTTTCAGTGTGCCCAGTTTAACATCCTTCTTGAACAGGAATGAATGGTTTTTGATCATTATCCGAGGCCTTGACAATACTGGAAAAAAAAATTAATCAGAAAGGATTGAAAATCCTGACAAGATTTTAGAGTCTGATTCCAAAGTGTTAATCAGTCTGCCTGAACTTAGAATCAGATACCATCCAGGTCAGCACAAAGGTGGTGGTAGCTGTTTTTGCACATATTTTCAGTGCCTAAGAATGAAATTCTCTTAGGAAACCAATAAAATATTATTCAAAAATAGTCCTTTATTCAGTGCCAAATTTCACTTCTGCCTTACATCGATAAAATTGCTTGTATGAACGTGGAGTGAATGAAAACACACTGTCCATTCTGAATGCAGTGAAGGAGTGTTTGCTGTAATTCCTAACTACAAAGTGAACTAGTATCTTGTTAGCAGTATAATAGTGTATGCTGGCAGTTTATTTTCTGATGAAAAATGAACGCGCTACAATTTTAACCCTAAAGCTTGTTGAAAGCATTTGCAGGCATTTGAAGTCAGTACTTTTTCTTTGAAAAAGGACTTGGAGATGAACTTATTTAAAATTTTGAAAAATTTCTATTTATTTTTCATTCCCTTTAGTTCTGCAAAATTAATAACAAAAGCAGCTTCCTAACTGGAAAATTGTTGGGAAACCACCCAAATAATTTTAACAGCTTTGAGTCCAAGGCACATTACACATATTTTGTGCATCTCTGGTGTCATATGCATTGGATTTTATGTTGAAGGAACTTTGTTTCTTTTCAGAGTTGAAACATGAGATCTATGTTTGGCGACTGACTGCACAGCGCATTAACCCAGCCAGCAGAGAGGAGACTGCTGTGAAATGCCTCTTGATGCAGAAGGTGCTGACTCTGGAGATGCTCCTGAGGAAGAAGCTGAGGACATTTCACAGGTAAGCAAGGACCAACATGTTTCACCTCCCCTGCTCTGACCCTCGGTGGGGTCAAGCTGCAGGCACAGGCCATTTGTTGCATCAGCAGGGAGCTCCTGCCCATCTTAGTCTACAGCCAGGAATGATAGTGTGGCTTTGTTAATATCAGGGGTAACACTTTTGTAGCTCAGGGCTCATGCCTAGAAATTTTAGTAATATCTGAAAATGAAGGCTTTCAGGCATCCTCCCTGGGTTGAGACCTATATCCTTAGCTCTCTTGATCAGATGGGTGTTGGGGCAGTTATGAAACCACCTGCAGTCTGAGTAAAACCCATAGCATTTCAGAAGAAAGCTGATACATAAAGCCTGGAAAACATATATCAATGTGACCCAAATTTAAAGGCCTAGAAATTTCAGGTAGCTTTTGGTTTAAAAAGATCAAAACTATGTTATCACATTTCCCTTGCAGTTGTGACTCCAGCATAGAAAAATTCTGTAATTTCTTTTTTTTTTTAAATTGAAAAACTCAAGTGTTCTTTAGTGAATGGCTGATTGAAAAACCTGTCACCAGTGAATTGCTGTGTTTTAAAATTAATTCATAATCAAATTTTCAGTGTGAACCTGAGAGAAGACATAATTATCTGTATATAAAAGATGTTTATATAAACTAGGACTAACAAAAATTATAACCTTGTTTTGTTTATATTCCATTAACATCAGATGTTATGCCATGGAGTTTGATGAGTGAGAATAGCAGTGATAAATATTTTGACTGTGAATTGACTAAAGTGAAACTATAATAATTAATTTTAATTAATATGAGCAAGTAAAGGTAAATACAATTTCTTAAATTATTCTGGTAATAAGATTGTTTACATTATTTTTGCAGATATTTTCTACTTTGAATTGAGTGACAGTATTAAAACTTGCCTCCTCTTCAAAAGATTATAACAGAATATTACACTTTATAGTATCTAAAAAAGGCACTTTTGAAGTATAAATAAAAATTGTATATTTAATCTTGAAAATCGGGATTCCTCCAGCACAGCACATTTACAGCAATGTAAAAATTCATCAGCATTAACAACAGTGCTGCTGAACTGCAAACCCCAAGGCTTTTTGCTGGAGGGCTGACTATGCCGATAACACAACAAAAGTTATTTGGATCTCAAAAACTTCATTATAAAATGCAAATGTGAAACATAAGTGTTCTGACTTGTTAATGCTAGCACACAACCCTTGTTTTATCCAGCGGGACACACACATCAGCTCCTGAAACTGCTTAGAGAACTACAGACTGTAGATAGCCAGATCCTATACTGAGGTCCATACCCTGGAGTCTAGCTCATTCCCAGCTGCTGGCTTTCCATGAACAGAAGGGTTTGTATATTAGTGGAGCTTGTTACAAAGCGGGAATTTTGCTGCTGGCTGTAAGAAGGCCAGAGCTCCGTTGTGGTATTAGTTATTCCACATGGGGAAAGAGGTGATCTATGTGTTATGAGAGGGATTTATTCCAACGCTCTTGACAGAGCTCTGGTTTCACTCTGGAAAAAAGCAGTTGTCATTTTCTTTCAGACAAATTTCACAAGAAGATAAAAACTGGGAAACAAATATTCAGGAACTCCAGAAAAAAGTAAGTAGATGGCAGTCCTTCTCAGTATTCATGTAAATAAAGCTATGCCTTCATATAGTGCTTTGAATGTAATGAAAATTTAATAACTCTCATGATAGCAGAAAACTTGGCAGCCAGGGGTGATGGCTTCTTGGTGGGACAAGGTTATTGATAATGAGGCTATTGATCGTTGGGTTTTGTTCAGTTTTATACTTTTGTTCCTTAGAAAAATATAACTTAAAGAATCAATAAATAATTAATCACGGTTTTCTTAAATTTTAATCTGTGGCCAGAAGGGATCAGAAGGTATCAATAGATTGTTTATAACTATAATGACTGATGATAGAGAACATTCCACCTAATGTACCCACTGCTGACTCTTAATTTACTACACTGTGACCTTACTGCTTTTATTTTTCAAGTAGAAATAAAAGACTTGAATAAATCCTATTTTTTTAGCTAAGCACACATTCACACCACCTAAATCTTTATATTGAAACCAAGGAGATGTAAACTCTGTAGTGGGATTAATGTCTCCTAAATTTAATTGTCTAAATGTCACAATCTCTCTATATCACTGGCATCATTAATGAATCTAGACCTGTTTCTAAGAGCTCAAGTCCTTGACTCGGATGCCCCTGTCCTAGGTGTCACACCAAACCACAGCAAACCCAACAGATTTTCTTACAAGGTTTTACACCTCTTTCAAGGCATTGAGTAAGAGACAGATTTTTTTAAAGAACATAGACTTGTGTTTTAGTAGAGCTTTAAACTCTGAACAGCGGAGGAACTCAGTCTGGGAGAAGATGACTCCCTGTGTTGGTAATGAAAGTAAGATGAGAACAGAGAAACAGAGACGAAACAGAAAGTGCTGTGTCTGAGGGCACAAGGAGGATCGGCACAGGGAGGCAGGAGCTGGCCATGGAGGTATAGAACCTCCATAGAAATTATGGGCTTGGCATGTCCATGAGAGCTGTACAGGGGGCGTGAAAAATTTGACCTCTAGAGTAGTTTATAGGTTTTACAAAAGAGTGATTTTGTGCAGGGTCATGAAAACACAGAGTGCTCAGAATGCCCTCTGAGGTAGGAATTCCATTTCGACCCTATTTTTCCTAGTGAAATGAGGTTGTGATGGGGGTGACTGAACACAGCTTAACATATACAGCAGGTGCTAGATAGTTGTATCTCTTAAAATGCATTGGGCCACATATGTGTATTTTTCATAAATATGCATAAGATGCATATCTATAAAAACTATTTAAGTAGTCCTGTCTTTTATGCTGCAGAGGAATATACAATGCGGGAATGCACTTCACACTTCCTTCTGTGAACTCTGTGTGTAATAGATAGCTCCTTATTTGATACAGTTATTAATTTTGTTTTTGTGTCTGTGTATCTACAGCACAGAATAACAGACAAAATTCTGCTCATCAAGTGCCTGACTGTGCTGGGATGTGTTATTCTTATGTTTTTTCTCAACTCATTTGTTCCAGGCATCTACCTAGATCTTGGTAAGTTTCACTGTTTTGTTCTATCTAAATAAAACAAGCAATCTCCCTGAAAAAACCCTAAACTGAGTCTGCATCTTCTTAATCTTTTCAGAAAGCCATTTTTTATTTGTCTCTGGCCTTGCAATTCCACCAGGTTAATCAGAGCAGCAATTTCTCAGAACAGGTTTTCAAATACAATTTTTCAGAAGGTTTTCAAAATGCAGTCATGTCCCAGTTACCCCAGGAGGAATAACTAAGAGTGCTCATGACTTCATTTCCCAGGCTTTCCAATACTAACGAGCTGGCTAAACATTACTGAATGAGCAAATCTGACCTTGGCATCATTGCACTGTATATTTGAGTGAATGTCCAAGATGCATTAGAGAGATCAGAAAATAATCACTCCATGGAAGAACAAAGAGGTATAGAGAGCTTATTAAGTATAATAAGTATTATACTGAAGTATAAAGCTTAAGTATAGAGAGCTTTTTGTATAACTTCTAGTCTCCAATATTTTATCACCATAATAAATCATTTCTCAACATAAAACCAGGAAGACACTGTATTTGTGTGAATGAAACTAGCTGTATGCATACTTTCTATATATAGACAAATATGTGGAAGTTTTGTACAGCTAGTTCTATATCTGTATGAGGACAAGCTCCACATGTCCTGAAAATAGAACCAAATCAAATCTCACATTTAACTGGACAGTCACAAAAGCTACCTCTTCACTGACCAACAAAAAATGAATTTTTTTTTTTTCCATCTGTTTGGCTGCTGAGCACTTCAAAGTTATGGAATTTCACATTTGTTTTTTTCTTTTTTTTTTCAAACAATCTGAATTTCCCCACTATGTACATCCATTTCAGTGGCTGAAAGATGTAACAGTCCTGAAGAGGAATAGCTCATAATCAATAAATTATTGACTGGACAATCATATAAACACATATCATATTGACATTTATGTTTGCTGTGCAAAATACAGAGTCAGTTATAGCTCTACAATGGTGAGCAGGTTGTAAACAAGACCATCCATATCTGCTGCTGACAAACTATTTGCCATGAAAATGCGAGACTTTAGTCCATGAAGATTATTGGCTGTTAAGAAGTTAAACAGTATACTGGCGTGTTATAACAGCAAAAGTACTTTGTTAAAAAGGTATAGGAAAACGCAGAAATTGAAGATATTTGAAGGCATTTAAATGTATTGAACCAAGCATGGGATCAAGAAAGAATTAAAAGAGAAGGCCTGGGAAATGTCTAGATAACCTTGTATTGTTTTATCTGAAGCTTTGGTTTCCTGACCAGGGATGGAGCTAAGCTCTCAGTTTGCAATTTGCTATGCATGGGCTGTGAATAAGGCAACTTGAAACTCCACCGTCTGTGTGTATGATGAATGTCGTGGCCACTTGGATGTTTGTGTGTGAGTGTGGTGTCTGTGTGATCTGCAGTTGTATTCTGCCTTGACTGCTTAGCCCCTCCTAGCTGAAGCTACACTATATAACTCTGGAAAATCAGCATTAAAGCGATTTCTGTCGATCGCCACAGGAATCTGTGCAATCATCCTGTCACATTTGAAGCTATGGTAGCTGCGAACATAAGAAAGGCACTCATATTGACAATTTAAGAAATCAGTTTAACACCCTTACTTTTCTCAGATAAGAGGCACTGTACTATGCAAGATTTCTTGAATTAATCGAAATGTCTCTAAGTCCTTTTGAAAAGTCACAGAGAGTCCGTAAAGACCTAACAGCACTGATTGTGTATCCTCCTGGTAAGGTATTTTTTCAAAGCTGGAGAGCAGTTGGAGTCAATGCTAGAAGAAACATAATAACTAGTGACCATTTTTTTGCCCCACTTTAAGCCAATAAAATAAAGGAAAACAAATGGAATGTTTGGCAGTGTAGGTTTCTATTATTCAGTAGCTGAGTAAAAATCTTGAAAGTAAATAGAGGTTGTATGTAATCTGTATAATTTCTCCCTCTTCTGCATTCATGGCAAGCCTGTCAGATTAATGAATAAATGTTGCTGTAGCATCCACATAATTTCTGCTAACAATTAATGCAACATGTAAACTTGTACAGAGGAGTTTACAGGTTCCATCAATTTGCAAGTTTACAGGTTCTCCTTGTTCATTCCTGAATTCCACTATCTTGGTGATAGATGTCATTTATTTATCATCACTGAAGTACTACTTCTCTGAGTCTCTGGATTTTAGTCCTCCAGTGTATGTAAATGAATTTTCTAATATACACTACATCTTGCACACTGTTGCTTTCGGTAAATTTGTTCAATATGTTTTTCTCATAAAAATGAAAGTAGATTGTAGTTCAGTGTTTAATTTTCTACCAGAATAATGGTTTATACAGAGGCTGAAGTGTTGGAAATTTAATAACTTTAAATTGCATTTGGTAGAGTGAATTAGATGGATTTTAGAATTCTTCATCTGTTCCCAGCCTTGATATATTTTTTCATTATGAACTTGGAATCATTAAAATAATTTGAAGGCATTGACATTTTAATTTAAATAATAAAATCTGCATACTTAGCTGCCTTTTAAAATGCAGGACTCTTTCCTATTCATTTTTTGTACCTGTTCATCAGTTTATTTAGTCTAATTCTAAGAAATGTCTATGTTAATTAAAGATTAGTACTGAGACTTTAAATAAACAGATACTACAAACTTTAAGATTCCTACAGTGCTTTTATTTGGCCCCATGGAATTCTACTTTATTGATAGAGCATCGATAAAACATCTGAGAAAAGATGACAAAAGATGAAAGTAAAATCCCTTTGAAGATTGTACCTAGCTTCTGTTTTGACTTTAACTTTTAGGCAGGCATGTCTAGCTTTGAACTATATTGAGATCCCCCAAAAGAGACAAAAGATTTTAAAAGTAATATAAAGCAAAATTTTGTTGAAATTTAAGTTAGGTTTTTTTTGTTTTTTTTTAAATGGAGGATGATCAAAGTGACTGGGTCAGAAAGAATACCAAAATCTATTTGTAGCCTAATTCCTTCTCCTTTGGTAGAGCAGGTCCTTCCTCTTTGATTTAGTTGCAGTCAATTCAATGAGTTGCTGAGCTGCTGTGAACTATTCTAGGACCTAGGAACTACTCTAGGAACTATTCTAGTTCCTTCTAGGACCCATCATCTGTGTGGTCCTGCTTTTATCTGACCCTCTCAGTGGTCTTTGCATGCAAGGCCAGAAGACTGCTCCTTGCAGACTCCTTGCTCCTGCTTCCTTCTTCTTCTGGACGTCTCTTTTCCAGGGCCAGGCTCAGTAGTTTCTGTGACAGGGTAAGGTTCTCTCCTACTTTTAGAGGGTTACAACAGATTCTATTGCTCTCATATTCAGTGAACAAGGTGCAAGACCAAGAGCAAAGAGAAGACATGTTTCCTGCTTCATAGAGGAGATAATATCTCTATTTTGGCTGCACACTGCTGGAATCTGGGATGGTATGCCAGGAGAAATACAAATGTGTTTTTGCCTAATTTGTATATTAATTCCCACCGTATTGCCACCATATTCCCTATTGGAGACATGACTCTTGCATAGGTGAATCTACGGTGTTACCATCCATTGCTTTTTGCATGTTCCTTTGAAGAATTATTTAAGCAAGGGGAGAGGGAGAGATTTTTTGGATTCACTGAATTCTTCCATAGTTTAAGACTGCTCACTTGAGGCGGCTGTCTTGGATTTTTTTTTCCTTTCTTTCTTTCTTCTGCAGAGAGGATCTGTTTTAATGCTATTGTCTGAGTCCATTTTGGTATCTGGTGCCATGAATGTCTGTGGGCCTTCAGACATCAAAGTTTGAGCTAATTATCTTCATCTGCCCATAAAATAATCTCTGGTACTGGTCAATAATCAGTGGAGGCGTTCAACAGCTCTGATAAGCTCCCCCCAGCTCCCCAGCTTTTATGTGGGCCCTGGGACACAAACTTGTGCTAAGAGGTTTCTTTAGAAACCTGTGAAAATGATTTTAAGCTTGAACATCTCCCCCACGACTCTGTGAGAAAGATTCTGCCTCACAGTGCGCAGCAGAACTTCTTAGGTCCAAAAGATTTATAAATGGTCATGGAGGAGCACAGAGCTGAGAGAGGTGTGGACAGTTCCCATTGGCATGAAAGGGGTATCAATCCCAAAAGTGCTTATTTTTACACTTTGAAATTTTATTCTGGAACTTTTTTTCTCAACTGCTATCAGTGATAAATAGATTAAACCATGTTATGCCACTATCCTGGATGATGGTGGAGTTGTATAAAACTGACATTTGTTTACAACCAATAAAATTGTATATGCAGAAACATAAAAACTTGATTTTAAAAATTTATGTCTTTGTACACATAGAGAGGAAGGAAAAAAGAAAGTGTTCATATTTTGACAATGATGGCTTCAGGTTAATTTGTGCAGTAGTTAAAATGAGCTACTCAATGTTACTGATGAGTTATTTTATAAAATACCATAGATCAGTTTAATAAGCTAGTGTATAATTTTTTAATGCTTAAGAAAATTCTGAGACAGACAGATCTTAAGCCATAAAAACTTGTAAAAAAGATAGATTGAAGAAAGCATAGGCTAAATGCCAAGAATGACATTGTAAAGCTTAGCACATCTTATATTTCACTTCCTATGTCACTATATCGTCATTGTAAAAAATGCATATTTGCTCTTTAATTTGTCACTGAAGGTAACATTTATCTAGATATTATCTACGGTCTGTGAAATTAATCAGTTTTAGCTGATGAAAGCTTGTAGGTATTGGCTCAATTGTAGATAATAGCCCAAATGATACTTTCTTATCAACTATATTTGAAGCTGTCACAATGGCTATTTTACTTTCTTTGTCTTTTTTTTTTTTTATTATTTTAATTTAAATTTTATTTCATTACTTTGTAAAACTTTCCAACATGACTTGTTAAATTAAGCAACCAGATGCAAAGTTTGGAAAGCAACATCTGTGGACCTTTTCTGTACAGTTAAAAATATCAGTTTGAATAATCTGTAGTTGCCTGGAAACTCCTTCACACATTTCACTAAAGTAGATGCTTTTAGTCCCCAAAACATTTGGATTAGGGATGCTTTCTCTGTATATGGCAGTAGCTTCCTGCTTTCAAAGCATCCATGGTCTTGTTATGACTGTGATATTGTGGGTGAAAGGGGGAACATTCCCTATATCTGGAGCTGAGAATTTTTTATTAGTTTAATTTAAAGTTGTAACAGTGCAACCAAAACAGTTATTGTTATTCCTCTTATGATAATACTAACACTTGCAATCTAAATTATTTAATTAGTAGAAAACAAAACTCCTTAACAATATGAAGTATAAAATATGAAAAATCAACCAAGCCAGCAAGCAACCAACCAAAGAATGCCCCATCCCAGAAAACCCCAAAAACCAACAAAACCCCTAAAAGACCCAAACGCAAAAATCCCCAACCCAAACCCCAACCAAATACTCCCATGCTCCCAGTATATTTTTTTTGGTTTTCTTCACCCCCCTCCTACCCCCCCCTCCCGCCGATGTTAAGGTCACCCTTTGATGATCTCCAGGGTGCTAAGGGTCATAGGTTTAGACTGTGAGGAGTCACAAGTTGATAACTTCAGGTCTTTACTGGGATGAGAAGAGATGAGTATGATAGGGCTGTCTTTTTCCTCTTTATTAGGACGTGAACAGTTTTCATGTTGATGGTTTCTTACTTTCTGTGCTTGAGTCCACTTGAGGCCATTTTTATATATTTTCTAAAAGCTTTACACTTTTCTTTTTCAAATTTGGTCTTCAGATCTACATTATACCTGATTTTATCATATGAGGTGTGTTATATGTATGTTACATTCTTGTTTTTTTGTGCTTTTTGTTACCCCTAAAATGGGTTTTGACCATCTCCTAGGTTTACTCTATCATACACCTGAAATGTTTCTACATCAATGCATGGAGCATGAGGAACAAACAAGAGGAGCTCAAAGGCTTGGCCTAGTACCAGAGATTTGATATCACTGGTATAAATGAAACCTGGTGGGATGAGCCCCGTGACTGGAGTTCCCCATTG
>JAWWEE010000001.1:86044595-86108221 GCA_035221455.1 Xenops minutus
CAATGTCTTTTTTTTTTTTTATTTTTAAGGCTTTGGCTCATCTGCACTTAATAGACTATATAGGAGAGCAGACAGCTTTGTTAATAAAGGTGTGTTAAAAATATTTATAATTTTTTCACAGACCAGGAAATTAGTTTTATTCCAATAGAATAACAAATATAGTTTAATTTTAACTTAATGTTTATAATTGCATTCCTGCATCAGAAATATCATGCAAGCACATCATATTTTGGCACGGATGATGTTTAATATGTATATATCTGTCCACAGCCACAATAAACATAGCCATAAATGCAATAGGGCAGCCTTTTCTCTAGTCTAAAAACTCAAAAAAAATACAAAGGTAAAGGAAGTATAAACAGTTAGAGGTCAAAATTCACAGATGCACAGTGTATTTTGGTGAGAAATTTGAGTATTAGAAATACCATTCTTTGTACTGTTATTAGTTCATATTTTCTCGGAGAAAGAACAGTAATTGTGGTACTAAATGTATTTTCTCCAAGATGCCTTTCCTATCTCAGAGCCTGAGGGAACAATAAGTGTCAATAAATTAAAACTGTGAGGAACGTGCAATTATGCCATGGGGGGACACAGAGCAACACTGATCTTAAAGTTATAATTTTCTCTCTCTTAATTCCAGGTGGTTCCTGAGGACCAGCGCTTGGCAGTGGCCATCATTTTAGTGCTCTGGGTGTCTGCTTTGGCCTCATCTGTGATTGACAATATCCCCTTCACGGCTACAATGGTAGGGTCTGTGCAGCACTGCATATCCTCCTGGTGCTGGCAAGGGAGCTGAGCTTACTGATTACAGATTTTTTGTTTGTTTGTTTGTTTTGTTTTTTTGACCTCTCCTGTGTTGTAGTTTATCCTCTGAGACTGAATTGTTATTAGGAACTTACTCATACCCTAAAGGTATCTAGCTGGCCATTGCTGCCAGCAGCCGCAGTTAGCAGGACTAGAGGCATTTCTGTACTTTCCCTTTTTTATCCACATCTGTAGTTGAAAAGTGAAATTGTCTTTTTGATGGAAACTGTCAGTATCCATATACTGCTATCAGTCTTTTCCCTCTATCTGCTCTGTGTTTACACTAATGATTTTTTAACACCTGAACCTTTTATTGCTACCTTATTTATGTAATTAGTTTAAAAAACAGCGAATCATGTTAAGAATAACAAATGCTTACCAGAAGCTGAGCTTTAATATCAGAAAAGTATCAAATTAAAATAAATTAGAGCATGCTTATATAGGCTTATTCAATCAAATTCTCTGTTTAAAGTGCAATAATCCATGAATTGTACTGTAGGAATGCTTCGTTGTTACAGCTCGCTCTCAGCTAAGTATATTTTTTCTGCACCTTTTTCTTCTTAAGGGTCATGTCCACCCTTAACTTGTGTCAAGGTTTAAGACACTCCTTATAGAACATATGACAAATTGGGCAAATTTGCAACTGCTCTATAAATATATATTAATATGGTACTTTGCTTTGATTATAGTAGTGTTTCCTGTGAAATTATATTGACTTAACAGCAACCAACTGCAAACAATAGGCTTGAAGGGAAAGATTGGTTCAGGATGAGTCACCTCCCAGTAAATGCTTGAGGACTATTAAGCAATAATGGAGAAATCTTAGTGTAGAAGATTTTGTCTCATATACAACTGGTCTATGAAAATTGGCTTGAAGCAATACCAGCCAAACAACACCTACATGTACATCAAAGAAAGGGTCTTTCACACATTTTAAAAGAAACCCTCTTTTAAAGGAGTATGTTTTGGGGAATGGGACTGAAATGCAGGAATCCTCTGGAATGCCTCCAGACCATTTCTTTTATATCTTTGAGGGTGGGAAATACAGATGAACAGGAAAAGATCCTTGTCAACATTTTTAACATTTCAAATTTACATCTTTCTCATTCTCTTCTGGGATGAACCTAAGAGATTCTGCTACAGTTTTTCTTTCTTTCTTTTTAATTAGGCAGAGAGAAGACATAGGAAGAAACATGCAGGCATATTCTCATCTATGTAAAAGCATTAGTTGAGGTGTTAGACTTTAATGCATCATATGGCAAACTAAAGTTGAGGCCTAAATTCATCTAGTTCAGTGAATAGGCTTACACTTCAGTCTTTGTCATTCTGCGTTAGAAAATACAGAAAATTCCTAAGTAACTAAGCCCTGAGTTCTTATGCAAGATTGTATAAACTCTCATTTATAATTCTTTTTGTTTCTTTGGCATTTTGTTCCTATTTTAAAACAAGCAGTATTTGAAGGCTATTCATCTGTATGTATGTTGAAGTTATGAACTTCTGATGAGGGTTATTAAATAGATTGAACACAGCTCTTTTGTAGGATGGCTTTTCCCTAATCAGGGACTTCTATAAATGAGTTTGGTTTGACATTCCCTAGTGACATAGGAGTAATGGAGCACCTGCTATGACGTAGCCATGAATGATCCTGTCCTTTCCTGGCAAGTTTCCAGCTTCACAGATAAGCCTACAGTCATAATAATGAAAGACAGAAGTACTGAATCCCTCCAAATGTCTCCATCAATCTCCTTCAGTGGTGAACAAATGCCATGACAGTGGGTCAATCTCTGTTGTGTTTTTAATTAGTCATAGATTTGGTGGACCAGGTACTGGGTAGGGGTGTTGAACTCATCAAGATCCTTCAATTTTTTAAACCCAGAGATACAAAAAGTCTGTTTTGTTTAATAGATATCAGCTGTATGCTCTGACTGAAGAAAGAGTGTTTTGAGGATGGCATCACAGACCTCTGCCTATAGTGGGTTTGCTACTGACCAGTAGGAGTTAAGGGAAACCAGGCTCGTGGGGTGACATTTTGTTTCACCTGTACATGAATTCCTTAAGTATCATGCAGAAATGATGAAAGCCCTGGTGGTAGATCACAGTCAAGGACACCAGTGGTGTCTTTTCTGCAATAGAAAGGTGAGTATAGCATGATTTTTGGACCATGTTCCAGGGATGAGGCAGTCTTGCCATCCCAGTCCTTCTGGTTGTGAGGGTCCATTTACTGTGGGAAAAACTGTTGTGATGGCCAAGGCATCTAGGAAATTATACTGTTTTGTTCCTTCAGGAGTGGGAAGATCCAAGAAAACGGGCCTCAGTTCATTCTTGGGATGACCCCAACACTGCCTCTGTGTTGCTAGATAGGGTCTTCCTTTTATCCCTTACAACACTATGCAATGCATGTTGTCCAGAATTGGAGCAGGGAGCAGAGATGTACTGCACACAATCAGTGTAGTAACTCAGAAATGGAGCAGGAATGGACAGGAGTAGGGCTCTGCTATGTGAGGTGACTGATCCCCTGGCCTGAAGGCAACACAGATGTGAAGAGGCTCAGCTCCAACTCTTTCAATCTTCTGTTACACCACATTACTTGCTCATGTAGTTGTAGCCCATAAAATTGATATGTAGAGTGTTTTGACCCAGGAACTGCCTGAGAAATTGGAGAAATACAAAATTCCATTAGAGCCTGAGCATAGCCGAAGGGGAGACAAGGAGAAAAACCTGCAGATAGTTCTGTAACTGTGATGCTGTGTTTCCTTAAAAAAAAAAATAATAAAAAATCCAGTTTTAAGTATGGCTGTCCAAATTTTCCTAAAAAAACCTCAAGTTGATCTATGTTGTCCAAAATTTCATCCAAGTGTCTGTGGTTGTACTACTGAGATAATCAGATTCATAATGACTTCCTTTGTATACATGGGAAAAAAAAGCGTGAATGCCCAATTAATGGACCTGAATACTAAAAATTTCACTTTATCTGTGTTTGGATAAAGCTGACTGCTTCATTTAAAGTTTTGGATTTGACAGTATTAAAATTTACAGCTGACTTAACAGTTAGTTAACTTACCTTAATAGGATGTGAAAAGCAGAAGCTGTAAATTGGTATTTTAAAAAGGGAATTAGGAGTGGATCTGAGTTAGCATTACAAAGAATTCTGGGAAATAAATTATTTTATGAATTGAAGTAACAAAAACAGATAAGAAAAATGGCTTCCTGTAAGAAATTATAGGCATTTTCAAGAGTTTCTATGTATCTCTGTAGACAAAGTAGGATTTTTCCTTATCCTAAAATACAACATATTATCTGCAGTCTTAAGAACAAAACATAAATATTTTCAGTTATTTTAAGACGAATATATTTTAAAGTGCAAAATATTCACGTGTTTAAACAGAATGAACATATTGAAGTTTTCAACAGCCTTCAGCATCAGCAACATGGAGAAGACTTCTCTCTTATTAAAAAATTCTGAAATCACAAAAATGAGATCAGTTTATTATTTTAAGCACCTTATCCTGAAAAAACCTTTCCAGTGCAACACTGTTGTTGGTCAAATTCTCCTTTGCTCTAGACAGGAGTAAATGTGGTGTAACCCCACCACTAAAAATGTCAGAACCATATGGAATTCATGTACAGAAGTTGCTAAACTGAAATCTCTGCAAAGAGGTCAGAACACAGCAAGTAGTTTTTGCTGCAAAAGATGCTGTACAAAGATAATTGCCTACATGAGACAGTGCAATGAGTTTCTGAGGGCACTTAACTCATCATAAGTTGAGTACTTCTGCTGCTTCTGTCTTGCCAAGATTCTGTTTGTGTGAAATTAAATAAAACATTGGAACCACAGAAAGACTAAGAAGTCTTCAAAATATCTTCTAATTGATGGTTTCATATAGTTTGTCCTGAATGCAAAGATCATGAACTGCCCAAAGTAAGATGAGGTGGTTGAAAATTGCCCGATGAGCTGTAATCCCAGGACTTTTCCCTTCTCTTTAAGCATTGAAAAGATCCAGCTCCCTAATTAAATAGATGTTTATATGAGTGAGTGTCTATTGCATTTCTTTGCATAAGCATGACTGACAATTGTGATAGCCATCTTCAGGTATTACTCCATTGTAGGTGCAGAACCTGGCATTTGGACTTGTTAAATTTGATCCCATTAACCATAGCCCAGTGTTCCAATCTATCTAGATCCCTCTGCAGAGCTTCCTTTCCCTCAAGACAGTCAACAGCACCTCTCAGTTTAGTATCATCAGTACACTTAATAATGTGCATTCAATTCCTGCATCCAGATCACTGATAAATATTCTGAACAGAACTGGCCCTAGAACTGAACCCTGAGGACCACTGATGGTGCCCAGTCACCAGTCAGATGTAGCCTCACGCACTACAACACTTTGGGCTCTGCCCTTCAGCCACGTCTTCACTCAGCGCACTGTGAACTCACTCATCCCACAGCTGGACAGCTTCTCCAAAAGGATGCTGTGAGGGACAGTATTAAAAGCTTTCCTAGAATCCAGGAAAACTATATTTATTACCTCTCTTTCATCCACTAGGTGGGTGACTTTATCATAGAAGGATATCGAAGTAGTTAAACAGGACTTCCCTTTGCAAACACATGTTGACTGTGCCTTATGATTGCATTGTTCTTTAGATTCCTTTCAGGAGTACCCAGGATAATCTATCTTTTCCAGGTGCTGATGTTCTGTAGTTCTCTAGTTCTTCCTTCATGTCCTTTTTGTAGACTGGAATAACTTTGGCAAGCTGCTGGTCAGCAGGGACCTACCCAGATTCCCAAGACCCTCTGGTAGATGACCAAGAGGGGTTCTGCCATAACATCTGCTGGACTCTTTACAGTTTCAGTGTCCCAAATTTTGAGTTTGAGAAATACTTTGTGGGAAACTTTGACTGTATGTAAAACATTTTTTTGCCAGCAGCAAATCTAATATCTATAGATATATCTGGGAGCTGTTGAAGAAACACCCAGAAAATATTCCATACATAAAAATTCATAAATGAGAAGTTTAGTTATTATGTTTCACACATTTTAATTTTTCTGAATGGCAAGGATTCTTTTTCCATGTTGCATATCCAGCTTTCTTTTTTTGCAGAATAAGTGTGGTGAATCATATCGATGCACCATGTGCCTTTCCATTAAACCTCTGACATTTCTCCTCCTTTTTTGACAGGCTAAACTCATACTGACATTCCGTGAGAGGCAGACATTAATTTTCAAGGCCTGGATTTTCCTAGTATTGTCATTTAAATAGCCATGAATTTCTGCCCTTAGAATTTTAGGTGACATAATTTATCGCCAGTATGCTTTTTAGTTTAATTGACATGTTTTATCAGCTATATATGCTGGAGCCATCTGTTTATGTTTTTCTTTTATTACCAGAAGTAAAAATACACACACAGTAAATCCCCATTTTAGCTGAGTTTAGATACTATTTCCTCAATATAGTGTAACAAACAATTTCTGTTAACCATCTGGCTGGCAAGGTGATTTAGTCTCTGACAGGTCTTTTTTAGAAAGTAAATAATTTTGGGCCCACTACTTATTGCCTCTAAAACTATCAGACACTTTTCATTTGCAGTGTTGAATATTTTGTATGTATCTCATGTTCTTAGTGCCAGCTTTATTTTTATATCTTCCTTGCTTTCTGCCCTGACAGTTTTCTTTGATGTCCTGGATTTCACTGCTTGATAAAAGTGTAAAACTAGGCTGTAGCTGTCTGTAGAGGCAGAGCAATCATCAATGATTTGAGAGGCTACAAATAGTTTGGGTTTTATTAAGTTTTCACAGAATACATCTTTGCCATATGCAGTTCTTAGCAAAGCATGTATTATGAAATTCCATGGTGTAGAGCAGCAATGAATCCCTAAAATAAATTGCTGTTTCATTGTTGTTCTGCACAAATAGACAAAATGAGCAATATTATAGAAGAATGGAATGGTTTGGCTTGGAAGTGACCCTAAAGATCATCTAGTTCCAACCCTCCTGTCATGGGCTGGGACACCTTCCACTAGACCAGGTTGCTCAAAGACCTGTCTAACCTGGTCTTGAACCCTTTGTCCATGTTGCTGACAAAGATGTTAAATGGCACCAGTCCCAGTATCGACCCCTGAGGAATGACACTTGTGAATGGGCTCCACTTAGACGTTGAGTTGTTTACCACAATTCTCTAAGAATGAACACTGTTAGACATCAGTTCAGTAATTATTGGCTCAGAACCACCTTGTGGAGGTGTGTGTGTGTGTGTGTGAAGGGAGAAGGAATGAGTCGAACCTCATGGAGATGAGGTGGCATCAGCAAGCCCTGAAGTAGCTCTCAGTCACAAACATCCAGGGAAAACTATGACACCTCACAGCTCCTGGCACCCCTGACCGAGGCTCAGATTGGCAGGGACAGTGAGAACAGTGCCCCACATCCTGGAACCCCAGAGTAGCCAGTGGGTCAGAGGTCCTGCCTGGGGGTGGGGAGAGGGGTTGGCCATACGGACCAGAGCAGATAAAACCAAAGGCATAGATGTGCCATGTGTCATGACCCTGCCATCTGGATGTGTGAGATCTGATCTTCCACAAGGTTCCAGTGGTAGCTATATGATATGTATCTTCCTCTTTCTCCTTCTCTCTTCTTGCTCCTTCTGCTTCTCTTTCTTTGCTTCTTTCTTGATGCTGTGGGTGGCTTGGAGCTGGAGGGACTGGGACTTAAGTGTTGTGGAATAGTATGTGCTGGGTCAGTATTGTGGTGGAACACTTTGGCCCCTTTGTGTGGTGCCCTTTAGAACTTTTGCCAAGTTCTTTTATTTTCTCCCCTAAATTAAAAAGTTATGTCTTGGGAACAAGTCCGTGGCTTATTCTTTTGATGCTTTCTTAAGGTACTAAAGAACTCTCTCTCTCTCTCTCTCTCTCTCTCTATATATATATATATATATATATACACACATGTATGAGCCCATGAGCACATGAGCAAGCAGCCCTCAGGCTGGAGTGTCACAACTATCCAGTGTCACAACTATCCAGTCAATTCCTTATCCACCAAGTGATCTATCCAATAAATTCACGCCTCTCAAATTTGTGAGAAGGCAACCAAGTCTGCCAAGCATCATTTGCACTTAGTGAAGCCATGTTGAATGTCATCAATCACTTCCTTGTTTTCTCTTTGCCTTACCATACTTTCCAGAAGGATTTGCTCCATGACCATGCCAGGTTCCAAGGTGAGACTGAACTGACCGACCCATAGTTCTTCAGGTCTTCCTTTATCCCCTTTTAAAAAATGGATCTGTGCTTTTTAAAATCAGTGGGAACTTTACTAGACTGCCACGACTTCTCACATATGATAGTGGCTTTGTCACTTCCGTGGCCAGTTCCTTCTGGACCTGTGGATACATCTCATCAGGTACCATGGACTTGAGCATCTTCTGGTTACTTAGGTGGTATCACATGTAGTCTTTTCCCATAGTAGGTAGTTCTTCATTGTCCCAGTCCTTACCTTTGCCTTCTGCTACTGGAACAGTGTGGCTAGAACACTTCCTGGTGAAGATCAAAGCAGAAAAGTTGTTGAGTACCTCAGCCATTTCATGTCCCAGATAATCAGGTCTCCTCTTTCCTCCTGGAAAGGGCCCAAATTTTCCCTAGTCTTCCTGTTATCAGTGATGTACCTATATAAGCTTTTCTTGTTGTCCTTGAGGTCACTGGCTAGACTTAATTCTATCAGGCCTTTAGTTTTTCTAACCTGATCCTGGCTGCTTGTACAATCTCTCTATATTTCTCCCAGGATACCTGTCCTTGCTTCCACCCTCTGTAGGCTTCTTTTTTGTGTTTGAGTTTATCCAGAAGCTCCTTTGTCATTCATGTAGGCTGCCTGGAACTTTTGCCTGATTTCCTCTTTGTCAGGATGTACTCCTGAACTTGTAGGAAGTGATCCTTGAATATTAGCCAACTTTCTTGAGCCCCTCTTGGCCTGATGCCCTTTACTATACTGCACAGGTATAGGGCCTTGCGACTTGGTTAAGTCACTCTTCTTGCACAATGAGGATGTGTGTGATTACTTGTATAAGTGTTATGTTTGGGAAGTATAAATAGCTGAGAGGGCTTCACTGCCTTCTGCTGCCATCCCAGAAGGAGGAGCGTGCTGATAAAGAAGGACCAGTGCCCCTGCCTTTTGGTCTCCTCTCTGCATATCTAAGGTCCAGCTAGTAAAGCTAAATCATTGTTTCTTGTATTTTGGAGGGTCATCATAGGTTCAAAAGAGGTCTTTTGTCCTCATTTCCTTGGCTGATGGAATGCCATTCTCAAGAGAAAGTTTTATCCTAAAAATAGCTGAGTAGCATAAAGGTTTTGATTCAACTTGTTCTCCTGGTATTTTGGAGTCTTGCAAAAGAGTGTGCGACAGCAAGGTGTGAAAATGTATCTGTCAAGTAACAGAATTGAGATGTAGTAATTGCTATGTATAATTCTGATCTAAAGTGTTGTCGTTTTCTCTTTTTCATGGTCCTTACTTAAAATTGAGTTTCTTTACTTTTTGATTGTTTCATCTAGCTTAAATTTTCAAGTTGTTAGAGAGCTGAGACGGATATGAAGAAATATGCCGTCCTGCAGAATAATATTTTTTGAGTCTGAATTAATTACTAATATTATTAATTAATAAATTATTAAATTAATAAATTATATTTTCTAGGGAAGGTGATTCATTTATAACAATAATAAAATCTTGTTCCATTTTTAAAAGCTTGCAATACTGATTTAAGTCTAAATGGTGAGAAAGATAAAAACACATAAATTTCCATTTAATTTCTTTTTATGTTTGCAATATACCCTACATACTTTCATGGTATATAGTGTAAACAAATATTTTCTTCACAAAGGCTGATTTTTATCAGGATAGTTATATAGACAAATGTGCCAACATCTGTAGACATGAATGTCGTTTTTGTGCATCACCTTACATGCTATGAATATAATACACATAATACCTGATATAGAATCAAGATTAGTGGCTATCTCCTTTCTGTATCAAGTGTTTGAGGACGCTCTCCTTTTTCTAAGTACAATCATTATTTTTTACACTTGTAGTTTTTTGTTTTAACACCTGAAGGCAGATAGTCTTGCAAAGATTAGATGAGGGGGTTTAGCTTTGCTCTATTGAGCTACATCACTCATTTTACCTAAATCTTGCCAACTGAGCTGCACTGAGGAATGCTTCAATATCAAACTTCCCAGCAGACTTAGCAAGTTTTTAAGAAGCTAGTCCAACATAGATTTATTTTGGTAGGACTGTTGAAATAAAGGGAATAAGAAAATATTTTCCTGATAAGACATTATCTTTCTCTGTCTAGTATTGATAAAGGTGCTGCTTACATAATCTGAAGAAGGAATAATAAAGTAAATGTGAGGCTTGTTCTCTGTTGAGAGGCAGAACTTCATAAAACCATGACGAAATCTTCATTCCCAATAAGTTAAATCAATATGAGAAATATATTTGTACAGTATGTATCACAGCTAACTATATCACCATTTTAAAAGTATCCTAGCTATTGTAAATGCTTACAACTTGAAATGGAAAGAGTTGCAAAACTAATTCATGTTTTCAAAACTATTGAAAACTACAGTGAATGTTTTTCTTCTAACCCTTTTATATTTTGCATTTCTGATTTTAGTGCTCAGATTACTAAAACAGTAGATTAAACTGAGTTTTGAGATTTTAATAGTTCAAAACTGTTGTCTAATGCATAACTGCATGACTGAATGTTGCAAAAAGTGTTAAAGATGATTTTTGGGGAAAACAGAGCACCAGATTCATGACCCTGTGTGTGATGCTTATCTATTTAAAATGCAAACACTGAACCAGTGAGAAATGTCCATTGGCTTTAATTACTTTGCAACAAGTCTTGAAGAGTTCTTGATGATGAGATAAATTTCCTTAATAATTTTTTTCTTTTTTTGAGCGCAAAAGTTCTTGTGATGGACAAAGTCTTTGCATTATCCCTACTTTTCAATCAAAAGAATTAGATGCCCATGACTTTTGTAGACTTGTGTCATGAAGTTGCCACACAGGAGATTCCATAATGTTTGCAAAAAAATTAGTATTCGTTATGGATTAACTAAATATTTCTGTCTGAGACACTGCAAATTTAACTGAATATTTCGCACCCACCTGTCATCTGGCTATTCAAAACTGAAACTTATTGTGCAGCATTCCTTGTTACAGATACCTCCTATTTCCAAAGGATATATCCATGTCAAAAGGGACTTCCATTGCCTTTATATCTTCCAGCTGTTATGCTTTGGTAGAGATTAATTCCTTTAGACAAGGGAAATGTTCAAATTTAAGTGCACACAAATAGGTATTACTAAGGTAAGTTTTAATGTTTTTCCCTTGCTACAAAAACGTACCTTCGTGGGAGCAGAGATTCCTGATCTAGCCCTATTACCTCTTGATGCACTTACGAGCATAACATCACTGATGATAATTCTAATATAGATGATTAGTTATTATCAAGTCTTTCAGAAAGAAGAGACAATATTTCAAACTGAAAGAAAAGCAATTTTATGGCAAGGATAGAACAATAAAACTACTGTGAATTAAGTACATTAAGGCTCCTAAAATACTTTGATGTATTTAAAGAAAAAAAAAATTAAGAAATGGAGATTCAAGCACAATACACAATTGCATCTTCTCTTGTTATGTTGCAATATATCTTTGTGTTTGAAAGAACACACAGTGAGTTGAAAATCATTTTGTTCAGTGGTTTTCTTCTAGGGGGTTTCTGTGTCTTCAATCAAAAGAAATTTACAGGACACTGAGAGCTCCTGAAGCTGAGTTCCTTCATTAAACAGAGAACCAAATTTTCTGATGGTACTATTATGCATATGTGGCTGCAAATTCCCTAGCAACGAATTGCCTCCTGGACTTTATGTCTAGGATCTCTGTTTAGCATCTTGCTTCCCCTGTCCTTCACAGTGCTGTTCTTGGAGGGGCTACAGGGCTCTGTTTTCTGAAAGCTCGCATTGGTGGGGAGTGAAAATGGCATTACTTGCTCTGCACTTGGGAGCTGTCTGGCAACAGCTTTAAGACTGACCTCAACAGCAAGAAAATAGGTTTATCATTTTAATCTCTGCCTAATCACCTTCTCTGTGCTGGGCAGGACATGCACAAGGAGAAGTCTTGAAAAAATTAAAAAGGTGTTGCTAGCCTGCACAGTTGAGGATTGTGTCCTGCAACAAGTAATTTACTGTAGTACATCAGGCTGCTTGCAAATAATCCTGCAAAACTAAATAGTTTGGTTTGGTTCTCTGGTCAAAATTATATAGTAGGGGAAAATTCTTTATTTAGGTTGAACAAGATGGCATATCCTGTGATTTTGGTATTTGTTAATTTTTTCTTAGTGTTGAAACACAAACTTTTTTTGAAATAAATGTAACTTCATTTTGGATTGCATATGACATTCGAGCAGTGATGGTTCGGGAAAGATAAAGTCTGTGGGAAGAACAGACATCTGTCATTACCATTTAATGCCAAAAAAACCAGATAAGATCTTGGGCATGGTGAGCCTTCTTTAGGCCTTAAAATAGAAATAGACATCTTTGGGCAATGCAAAGTTCAAGAGTAAATTGTTTAGACATTAGCTTATCTAGGTTAATCAATTAGGCATGAGTAGCACCACTGGTGGGAGGAATGGGGAAAGGGTTGTAATTCTCCATAAAGCCTATATATTGCTCCATACTAAAAGAATATGCACAGTCAATAAAGGTGAGCATCATTCAGATATCAAAGTGAAAGCATTTTTCAGGAAGCAGCTGCTCCCCCTCTGAGATCATACCCCTTGAGGGGCACCTGTAAAATACATTAAAATGACAAAGTGGAGGATTAAAAGCCATAACTCTATTCACTACTGAAACTCCTGGACTCCAAGAAAGCATTAATTTTAAGGCATATCACAGTTATTTCCACAAATCTCTTCCTGCTTGATCTCTTGCTGTTCCACATTTGCATCTTCTTTCTTTCTCCCTTTTGGTCCCATAGACTTCTGCACATGTTAAAAAAAGGAGAATAACATTGTCACCTCTCCCCTTGCTAATGACCTTCTCTCTCCAGGTAGGGATTTCACCTTTCTTTCAAACCAAGTGGTTACAAAATTACCTTGAACTCAAACCGGTTTTTCCCAAATAAGGTGAAAGTTGTTTAGCTTTGAAGGATGTTACTGGCTGAGATCCGGTGCTACTAGAAAGACTGCCTGCTGTATTTTTGAATTCTGTACCAATTGCCTAATGAAGTCTATTATGTCTCCCTACAAATCTCGTTTCACTTTTCAGGGGAGTTTATTTTATTATTTTTGCTCAAGCTTTTAAATGAAATTCATAAAACTTGCTCTTCTGGTTTTGGCTGGCATAGAATTAATTTTTTTCTTAGTAGTAGATGCTTCAGTGCTGTGCTTTGGATTTACTATAACAATAATGTTGATAACACACTTCTGTTTTGGTTGTTGCTAAGTAATGCCTATTCCAAGTGAAGAACTGCTTAGTTTCCCATGCTCTGCCAGGTGCACAAGAAGCTGGGTGCGTGGGTTAGGAGGCATAGCCAGGACAGCTGACCCCCAACTGGCCAAAGGGATATTCCATACCATAAATGTCACACTCAGTATATAAACTGTGAGGGCTGGCCAGGTGTCAGATTGCTTTCAGGGGATGGGCTGGGCATCAGTCAGCAGCTAGTGAGCAATTGTAATGTGCATCACCTATTTATCTTGTGTTTTATTCCTTTCTCTCTCATTTTCATTACTATTATTATAATAATTATTTACTATTATTAAATTAATTGTTAATAATTATTCTAATATTTGCTTTTGTTTCAATCATTAAAATGTTTTCCATCTCAAAAAGGGTTTAATGTTTTTGTCTGATTCTTCTGCCCACCTGAGGGGAATAGGGGGGAGTACGAGATGGAGACTGAATGGTTCTTAGTTGCTGGCTGGCATTAAACCACTGGCAAATATTTTCCAGTGAACTAAATCTACTTTCTCTGGTAAATATAATGATGGAAAAAGAAGTAAAATAACTCTTATCTGCTTATGAATTTGGAAGCCTGCCACATGGACCTTTCTCTTTTTTTTTCCTAATACATCAAATACTTTTGATTATAACAAAGATTCAGAAATTTTTTGGTTACTGACACATGATCTACAGCCATTTTGACTGTGAAGGTCTGGGCATCTTTTATTGCCTTCTCCATCCAGAAGAAGATATACATCTCTGACCTTTAGGCTTCAAGAAATGAAAGGGGAATTGATTTATAGTCACTGTCAGTTCCCTGTAGAACTAGAAGGATCTGATGGAAGGCACTCAAAACCTTAAAACAGCCTCAGTTTTGTTAGCAGTACTTGTGTCAGGATTGGCCTAGTATCGATACCTTCTCCTTGGCTTGTGAGATTAGCACAGTCAGTGGGGAAAAGTGAGCCTAGATCAAGCATATGATGCAAAGATACTAATTAAGAAAAACAACAAAAACACTCTCAAAAAAAGCTCAACAACCTCTTCCCACCACATTATTCTTTGGAATTACTGGTGGTTTAAGTTGTTTCCTTTAATGAACTTTATTTATATTGTGCTAATGGTTGGATAATGTCTCCTGATTTTCCCTCTCTTCTTAAACCACAGATTCCTGTAATTCTCAACCTGAGTAAAGATCCAGATGTTAACTTGCCTATGAAACCATTAATCTTCTCATTGGCCATGGGTGCATGCCTCGGAGGTAAGACTTTATGTGAGGAAGCTGACATAAGGTAATAGCTATGCAATTATGACATGAGTAAACTCACACAATAGCTACAGTCATTTTACTGTGCAAACCATATGGAGGGCCTGATCCAGCTCCTTTTGACTTCAAAGCACTCCTGAATAAGTATCCCAGTCGCTGCTGCTACAATAGGATTTTTGCAGTCTGTTTTTGAAGTCTGTATCTGCATAATCTACAGACACACAAAGAAGCCCAGATGGTACTTATAGGGTTCTGATCTATTGTGAGAGAAAAGACAAAGATACATTTAGCTTTCAGAACAGAGAGCCATCATTGCTTATTGAAAAGATGCAGAAAATATATAATAGCTGAGATCTGAATGCTTGATTCAAAGTCTGCTGAAGTCACTGGTTGGTTTTCTAACTGGCTTACAGAAATGATTTGAGTATCCATTTGCTGACCTATTTCACTCCTCATTCAAAGGCAAGTCCTTTTGAAGTCTTTGTGAAATGCACCTCTAATAATGACATTCTTTGGGAAGTACACCTCTAATAGTGCAATTAACAAGCATTCTTCTAGTGCCCATCTTGCTGTTAACTGGTATTTTGTGTATTTTCAGTGCATGAGTTGGTTTCATCATGTTGCGTTTTAATTAAAAACTCGGCATTTATGTGTTGTAGGCTCAGGATTTCCTCTGTATTTGTTATAACAACAAAAGAGAAAAGCCATCCAGTAATTTTTAAATGAATGTTTATAGGTTTTTTTGGTTTGGTTTGGTTTGGTTATTGTACTTTATTATTATTATTATGGGGTGTTTGTTTGTTTGGTTGTTTTTATATTCGGCTAATGGCTTATGAAGGTGTTACAACAGAAGATTTCCAAACAGCAGGTCCACTAAGTGGAATTAAAATGTGTAAGTTTTTAATGAGAAAAAAAGTTAGTAGTATTTTTTTACTACTAAGAACTTTAATGTTGTTAGGTACTTAGTTTATATAAAGTTAAAATGAATAAAAAGTTCTTTCACCATGGATCTAAGTCTTCTTCCCCTCCATGCCCTTTTAAAAAGTTTCCTTGACTTTACAGAAATTAAAACTAAACCCAGTTTTGTGTGTAACAGAAGTTCTGGTTTGTTTGTTTATTTAACTAAGCGATTGCTAGTACAAGTGACCTTAATACCTAACAAAGATTATAGTGATGTAATTTACAGATTGAATTTTAAGAGCATGTTGCAATTCCAGGACAATTTATACCAAACAACAGTTATTCATTTGAGGAATATCTCTTTGTGCTCATCATTACTCATCATTATATTATGACTTTAATCTGTTCCTCTTTAAAACCAGTGATTTGAATAATCAGTATATCTTTATATAGATGTTTGCCATAAAAATATTGTCTTTCTTCACATTTTGGTTGGACTTAAAGTTCTTAGAGGTCTTTTGTAACCTAAATAACTACTTTTCTGTGAATTTATTAATCACGGAACATTCTCTCATTTCATTAAATTTTCATATTAAAAAAAAAAAAAAAAGCATAAGGAACATGCAGTTAGCCAGATTATGCTGACATATGCTGACAATATTCTCAGTGGGATACACTTTACCAGCCTTGGAGCCTTAACAAGTCTCAGTTGATTTTCCTTAAATATCAGTTATCATCTTAACCCAAGTTCCCGTAATTTGATTTGTTGAGGGGCTGCCTGGATTTTAAGAGGCTTCTGTGCGTATGCAGTATGAGACAAAAGTAAAAATGTAAACAGTACCATGAGAATTATTTGAATTAAAGAGATTAGAGATGCATAGGAGGTGTTTAGGTATTCAGATATGCTCCATACAAATATTTGTATAAAAATTTATATCATTATTAGCAAAGGCTTAAACTCTCTGGACTATGATCTATTACGATAAAGCGGAGCATATTCTGAGTCATACTGGCAAATAAGGAGTGTTAGCCTGAAATTTAATAAGCTTCTGACTTTCCACTGTCAAAACAAAAAGCTGACTGATGGGAGCTTATTGTTGGAGAATAAAAAGCATGGAAAAGCTGCAGAAGATGTAACCCCAAAAAGTAGGGGGAAAGCTGCTTTTCTTTTTTTAAAAAAGGAAATGTTGATGGCCTTTAAAAATTATTTGCAAAAGAGAATTCTTTTCAGCCCTGAAGTGGTAGGAAAGAATCCTCAGGGAAGGCTTAGTCCACTGTGGAAGGAGTAGATTAAAATGATGTCATTACTGCCTGATGCTTAAGGCAAAAAATTGGATCTTGTTACTGTTTATGCAACCAAAGGAACTTGGATAAACATGATATTTTGTAGAAGAGTGTGATGGAATAATACATTATAACTACATATTTTAAGGTTAGCTGTTTACTACGTAATGCAGAACTTCTATTCTGGTAATTTGATAGTATTTCTGGAGTTCAGGGTAAACAATGCTTATGTGTCTGCAAATGGAGCATCAGCATTAATGCCTGTCTTGGAAAACGCTGTGCAGCATTTTCTCCTGAAAAAATTTCCAGTGGTTGCAATTACTTTTTTCCTATTGTCACAAAGTGCACAGACAGCTATAGGTTTGAAAGATGATAGGATGGAAAAAGACAGTAAATTTCCTTCAATACTTTAGCTGTTGTCCTGGAAATGAAGGAAGGATGGAGTCAGTTTCAAATAAGATGAAAAGACCTTTGACAGTATAACTGCTGCACTGTTGTCATTGTCTCCCAAAAGAATGCTGCTGCTGTTAAATTTCTGTCTTTCATGGTGCTGGGCTCACACATAAGGACTAATGGGATATTGTGGAGATGCTCCTTGTGCTGTAAAATGTGTCTCTGAAGGGAAGAAGGGATGAAAAATTCTGTCTCTTAATCAAGGAAGCCAAGGACAGTGATAACCATGAGCAGTTCCTGGTGAAAGTCACAATTCTGAATTCTTTGGATATTCCTTGGAGTTTGCCTGTTGTTTTTGGCAAAAGTTTTATTGGTCAGGTCAGGTCAGACTTACATAGTTAAGAACATGGCAATTTTCCAGGCAATCTGGTTCTAGAAATTTTGATTTATACTTGTTCCAGCTATCTTTAAGTACTTCAGCTGTGAGATAGGAGTCTGGCTGCCCCAGCCTCCCTGTTTGGTGATGAGGTTACAGGAACGTTCAAGATGTTTATTCCTCCACTGAAATTGCCAGATGCTTTCTGTAGGGCACATTGGAGCCCCTTGTGTGAATGAGAGGGGTTCTCAGAGACAGGTCAAATGAATCTGGGATTTTGGGCCCTTTGATTTGTCAAATCTGAATGCTGAACAACTCTATTAATTCACATCTGTCCGGGCATTAGTGGTCAGGCTGACTAAGTATCTGGAAAAATTGTGTTGCTCATGAGGTTTTTCTATGTGTGGTCTGCCAGTATTTCAATTACATTTTGACAAAGAAGGGAAAGAAAACAGGAAACCTAAAAGATATTAAAGGAAGCAAACAAGGAAGAAACTTCTGTGCCATTCTGATGAATCTGTATTTGTATTTCTTTTGCATGAGAGGACACTGAATAAAGCTTCATTAATGCTTACTATTTTAGTACATGATAGAATTATGACACTTTGGAGATTGAGTTTTACATAGGCCTTCCAATAGTGTCCAGGGAATGCTGCCCTGAAATTGTGGAGAGCAAATGAAGGTGCTAGCTACAGCAATTTCAGAAGAGAGGAACTTTAATTGCAGTTTTCTTATTGACTCATGAGTTTTAAAATAGCATGAAATAACGATTCAACTTAAACTGAATAAGTGTACAGTCAGAAATTCACCTGTTAAGATTGTTCAATTGTGTAGAACTACGTTATTTACTGAGCTGAAGAGGCTACAGCTAAAATATTATCTGAAGGGTTTTTCTACATTTGACATTTAAAGAGCTGGCATTTAATTGGCTTTTTATCTCCTTTTTTTTTTTTTCATGATTTATAAACAGTATGCTTTGGAAAAAAAAAACAAAAACCAAAACCATCAAATTAATTCTTGAAAGTACCTACTATCTGAGATCTCAGCTGCTAGCACAGAAAAGTGCAAAAACTGCTCCAGTGACTATTACTGTGGTCCAGAAGGGCTATTTTCTATAGCGTATAGCTTTTGCACTATTTTCCTTCTCTGTACATTTTCCTGAAGGACAACACCTGAAAGTCATAATTTTCACAATTCTGCAGAAATAGGCAGTCTCTAGGACGCATACAACTATGCTGTTCTGGCCAAAATAATCGGTTGTAGGCTCTTCATCAAGATTGCTGGAACTTTTATTTAACCTTACAGGGTCAAAACACAGGTGTGAATAAAATTCATTATCCCCAGGACATGTGCTAATTACAGCTATTACAGCTATCCCACAGTGTAGCTAAACAGTGGGATTTTGCTCAGTGGTCCAGTGCTGTAGCTATTCTGCCTCTCAGCACCCCTCCTTAGGTCCCTGGTGCAGACAGGGCCTTGCACAATGGAGTATCAGTGATTTGTTATTCCCTGCTGATTCTGCTCAATAAAATCGTAAACTGGTTTTAAAGGTTCAGACACACTAAAGGTATAAAGCTAGAAATATCATTTATATTTATAAACCAACCCTTCTTCTTTGCAATATGAGGAAAAAATTACATTCTTCAATAAAACATAAAATGTATTAAATATATGATAATTAGTATTATGAAAAAAAGTAGTTACTTTGAAGTTCTTTTATAGTTACAATAGATCAAGTTTGTATAATGTTTCAATTTGAAAGATTAAAGAAGTCTATCAAAAATTGAATGTATGGTGTAAAAATATAGCTGTTATTTAAGAGGAGCACTATTCAGTTTTGGTTTTGAAGTTAACTGTTGCATAAAATGTGTAATTGAAACTGTAGGAAAAAATTTTGGTGGAGACTATATAACTTCCTGACCTTGATTTTAACCAGGACATGGATACAGAAAGTTCCTATTGTTTTTAAAGGAGTCTTTTAATGACAAGAAATCCCAGGGCTCAGTTTCCTGTCTTATGGGTGAGACAGTCCTGACTTAGATAAGTATTTTTTTATGGATATAAACCTCAATCCAGATCAAAGGGTAATGTTGTAGGGAATGAGAGCAATCTTTCAAAAGGAAAGGGACTTTACTGCTCTTGACTTTGAAAGGAAGGCCAATCAAATATGGAAGTTTGGGAAGTGTTTCACAGTTTTTCTTTGAAAACCTCAGTGCAGTCTTTAGCAGCATTATGCCTCTAAATTGTACACATCTAGAAGCATGTGTTTTGGATGTCTTCCACTACTATCTAATTTACTTTCTGAGTGTACTTTGCATTGTTTCTATGATGTTTACAATGATAGAAATGAGTTCAACTGTGACTGCTGTCCATTAAATGGCAGTACTACTGAAAGTTAACTGAAAGTTTTTGGCTTTTATTGTAGTCTGAAAAACAGCATCATTGGATATAAGCACAAGGAATCATTTCACTTTATTGATAGTTGAGAGCCCAAACTTTCTGTTTCTCTTTCTGTTTTCTGTAACAGTCAGAATTTAGAACATTCTATAAAAATCCAGCTGCTGTTTCCTTAGCTCCTTCACGACATTAAAGCTCTGGGCTATCTTCATGCTTTATCAGTGTGAAATTCTTAAAGCCTAGCAGTGCTGAAAAGTCCTTGGTATGAGACCCAGACTCCTTACCAGAGTCCCTGCAGTTAAAGGATATTATCTAATCTTTAAGATTACCAAAGATTATCCTCTGTGGCATGGAAGACATACAGAAGAAAGTTATGAACCTAAAACATAAAAACAGCTAAACCTGAGTGTGTCTCTTTGACAGGCTTATCTTTGTCTGTATGAAGGCAGAATCAGAGGCCTGTTGGTTTAAATACACCAGGTTAATATGGGAAATAACCCCCTTGCTGAAACTAGTAGATTTTTCTCAGCAATGATATTTTTCTAAGATTGGAAAGAGTTATCTTGGCAGAAATGCATATATAGATATATGTATGTCATTAAGGGCAAAATATTAAGTATATGGGATAAAGGGTGTTGTTTCAGATGTACTGATGAAGATTTATAGTTTGGATGATAAATCTTAGATTTTAGAATGGAAATAAGAGATCCATGTGTAATATGTAATATTGATTTAGGAAAAAAAATATACAAAGCCCCAAAATCACTTGATTATAATGTTAGCATTATTGATAAATTTGAAATGCTTCTAATAATGGTTTTCAGTCTGTGTAAAATAACTGCAAGCTATAAAGTTCTGCAAATTAGAGAGAGGGTAGTGATCAGAGATGGAATTGGAGGCTTCTACAAAGTATATGTGGAGATGTGTTTAATTTTCTGTACTTGCTTTGTACATTTCTTTATCACAAATGACAGAAGATTCTTTCCAGAAGCCTTGGCCACTTCTGTTTTCAGAATTATGTGGGACAGAGAATCTCATTATGTTGTATTGATGAGTTGCTGCAATACGAGAATACAGACTCTGCACAGCTGTCAGCAGAAGAATTGTATTCAGTTAGGAGGTAGCATGTGGACTATCAGACAGAACAAGGCAGGCAAGCTATGGCAAGCTTCAAAACACTTAAGTGCAGAAGATAATACTGGACTATCTACTGTCCTTCTTCTGCAGACAATTTCCAGGCAATACTCCCTCTTCTGCAACTTGAGGAGGAAAAAATCTTGGTTTGCTATATTCATATTGGTTTATATTGATGAATCAGACACTCTGTATGACATTAAGGAAAGTTATAATTATACTCTAGATATTATTTTTATATATATATTACTAGATCTGTCCAGCACAGTTGCAGTTAGCACACCTAAAGCAAAGAGGGGCAATAGCAGAAGCTGTGAAACTGTTTTAAACTAGGCAATTGGAACCATAGCAAAACTCAACAAGTAGGCTCCAAATGAAAGTCAATGTGATTCAAGGTAGAATCTGAATTTAAACCAGCTATATATCTGAAAATAACTTAAAGGAGGGACATGTTTTCTAATTTAAGGAACATTTCTTATGTTCTGCTTAGTTCTTCAAAGTACGTTATGATAAAGTTGAGTAATGTAATTTTATGCCAGATTTCTACACATGAAAGAATTTTTCAGTATTTGGTCCCTACTAGTGTCACATGTGGCAAAGCCGTGAAATTGAGTTGACACAGTTTTAGTCTATGAATCTAAGAGTCAGAGATAAAACATGTGCAAACTGGGACTTGTGTGCGGCATTAAAAGCTTTAAATGGAACCTATTGGAGTATGTGTCTCAAGGCATTGGGAAATGGCTTCTCAGAGTACGCTGCCGACACCATCGTTTTACTAGTTTGTTTTACACTTGTACTGGGTAGGTGGACTTTGAGGAAATAAGTGGCTTTAGTGCTCACCTCAGGACTTATGTATACTTTACAGATGTCTGGATTAATAGAAGCTTATGAGCTTCTTTATGTCATTAAAGTAATGAGTGCAGGATGTTCAGCAACTCACCTTATTTATTTCACAATTCTGGTAGAAAAATGACAAATTTAAATTTTGCCTTTTCCTCTCATAGCAAAAAGGAAGCAGTGAGCATTGACAAATGTAATATTTGAGTGACCATCTAACACCACTCCTGCTGGTGGTCTTTCAGCAGTTATATAAAATGATAAATCTCACCTGATTTAAAGCACTAGATTGAATGCATTTTGATCAACTTTTTGGATAAGTTAACTCAAAATTTTCATTCATGTTCTTTCATCTTTTGTTTCCTATAATGTATATATTTATGCATTTATGTAGAAGCATACTATACTAAAAGTTTCCAAATCAGTAAAATAAAAAAATGCTGGTATCATGAGACTACAATCTCTCACAAATAACAGTATTAAATCAGTTTATGCAAGCCTGTGTCTTGAAGTTACTTCTAGGGACTGCTAATGGTTTAATTATCCTTGATTCTGTTTTTTATTGACTGTAAAGCTTGATTATGCAAGGCTTGTAAATTTTTACATATAAAAAATTATTAAGGTATTCAACACTTGCACATTATTAGAATATATCCAAGACTTGTGGACATTTAATAGATCAATAAAAATGGCTTTTTTTTTTTTTTTTTTTTTTTTTTTTAATGAGGCAAATCTGGATTACTTTTATGTGAAACTGAAAATTTGGAAGGCTATGGAGGCTGTCTCCTACAAGGCTAATCAAAACCAGAACTGGACAGAACTGGTCAGTGTTCACTTTGGCAGACAGATTTGTTACATTTGCTCAGTCTGTGTTTAAGTAGAGAAATGGAATATGCTATGGAAAGGAAGCCAGGCACATAAGTCTACCTTTTTTTAACAATCGAAAATATATTGGAGAATTTTCTTTTAAAATTGGATTGGAAGTAGGGAGCTGGCTTCCTTCAGTAATTTTTGCTTTGATGCTATAATGGGATGGTTGGATTACAGAAAAAGCAGGGCTGAGAACCCTCACCCTAAAATTATTTCTGACTCTGTAGCAAACTCCTAGTTTTAGAAAGAGAACCCTTAGCCAGACAAAGCAGTGAGAACAGCTGGCCTGTGTGAAACTGGGCCTGTCACAAATGTTTGCCAAAGGCCAGGGAAAAGCTTTTTTCAAGGCTACTGTTGACATGGGCAGTAGGGTAGTCTTTTTTGCTTCTGCACTGGTTGGCCAGAGCTGGGAAGAGAAAATGCAGAAAGTCTCAGTTAAGCACAGGTGTAGCTTGTTCTCATCATCAGAACATGTGGAAGGGAAGTGGTCTGTAATTCTCAGAGCAAGAAAAAGTTTTCTCTAAGCCGTCCACTTTTTAGCTTGCTGTTACCCAAGGTATTATCTCCTTTGTATTTGAGAAAGTTACTGTTTATGAAGGCTGCTCATGCTTGGTCAAACAGCTTTATTAGTGATAATCCCTTCCCTTTGATTTCTTAGTGCTTTGAGCAATAAACACTAATCCTGCCAAGCACTTTGAGGTGATTCTCCAGGCAAACATATTAATGCAGCAAACATGAGGGTTAGGCTTGGTCTTGATGGGGGCAATAACAAAAGGACTCCTGAGAGCTAATGATATTTAGATATAATAGATGTGCTGCTGCTGACAAGTAAAAATCAACAGCTGAGAATGAGGCTTAAAGTGAGAGGAAGCACATTATTGCTGCAAACCCTCTCTCTTTTCTCCTTGTGATTCTAATCTGTTTTCCCAGCCCCTTCCTTCAGTTAGCCTCATTGGTTGCTCTAGCACTGTTTTTCAGTGCATTGCAGCTTATAGTGACTTGAGTAAACCCTGGTTACTGAGGGAGAGGTTGTCTGGACCCAAGTGAGGTGCATTCCATGTGGTGTGCAGGCTTTGGGTTTGAATTTTACAGTGTCTGAAGGAGTCACGTAGCACAGGGTAATTAATAGCTGAACACTGGGTTGTGAAGAAGTAAGTACAAATGGAAGTAGAAGGCTGGAAAAGGCAAGGTGGGTGGATTGTGAAGGTATCAAATCAGCCTTACCAAACCTTGTCACCATCTTCCTGCTTGTAGCTCTAAGTTAGCTGGATATGCAAAGGCACATTTTAATGTGTGGGGCTTGGATATTTCTTGATAGATTTATTCTTAACTAAAACTGTTGTAAAACTGTTGTAAAACTGTTGTAAAACTGCCTTATACTTTCAGTTAATTTCATATTCTCTAAAGATATTTAAAGTAATTTGCCATTAGAAATAACAAAAAGAACCTTATATGTCGCCTTTTCTAGACAGAAGCAGTAGAAGCCTTTCTACCGTTTCTGAAATGATTGTGTAAAGCTAGAGCCATTCCATAAAAGTCTGTGAGGATTCCTCTGTCATTTTCTTCTCTGTAGCCTAGGCAGCAGCATATGTTTAAGTGACAGATCCATATCATTCTATGATCACACTTCAAAATTACAATTATTTTTTTCATTAAGAAAAATGACTCTTGATTTCATGTTTATAAACTCTTAAGCATAGTTAATATTGGTAACAGAGAAGGTAGTCTATCAAGAATAAAAGGCAGAATAGATATTCAGGATAAAATGCATTGCTTACCTAAAACATATCAAATACTATTGATATAAAATAAAAACCAAACATAATTCATTGTAGTAAGTCCAGTTTCTTAATATCCATCTGCCTTGCAATAAGGGATGAGTTACTCTTGGAGTCAACAAAACAAGTTACAATAGGAGTCATCAAAACAGATTGATTATTTCAATGTTACTGTTTGATACAGTTCACCCATGTGTTATTTTGCTTTGATCATGCAAACAAGGGAGCAGGAATCTTTTTAAGCTGAATTTTTCTTAAGATTGCAGATGATGTGAAGAAGGAGTTGAGACTGGGTAAAGTCCTAAAAAATGTTTTTCTTAATTTGCATCAATTGGAATGAATTGGACGTGTAGGTTTTTCCATATTAACCTATATTAACCTAGTCTTGGGTTTTCCATGATTCAGAGGTCATAGTCTTGCTGTTTCACCACTGAGTTAAACCTGTGCCATGGAGACAGATGTTCCTGGGAGGTGAAACAAAAGTTTGCCTGTTGTTAATTTCAGTGCAGTTCTTTGAAGCCTGCTGAGACAGTACCTAATTAAACGGCAGACACACTCCAAACAAATGAAAAGGAAATGCTGCTCCTCTCAGATAACATTTGAGGTGACGATTTCTTCTCAAGTGAAATCTACTTGGGGAAATCAATTCACTGCTGAAGCAGAAACTCTTTCCATAATACTTCATTATGTGAAGGCATTACTATAGCCCATTTACAGTATAGGAGAGCATGTACTGTTTGGAGATCTCAGCTGTATCTACTCACAGCCATGGGACAAGCGCAGTTTCAGTTCCCTTTCTTTAATTTGAAGCCAGATCTACATTCCTTGTCTACAGTAATATTATTCTGAGACCGATGACTGATTTTGCTACACATAAAGCAGAAACCTTTTATGAAATGTTTGGAGGCTGTATATTAGTGATTAGTTTGGAATTGAAAATTCCTAAGTGTTCCTGCCTGACTCCTCTAATAACATCAGCTGTATTTATTTGTTCTGTTTTTGCGTCAAGCCACACGCTTTGTGGCTTGGCTTTCTCATGCCAGTAACTGCCAGGAGCACTGTTGTTCCAATCCAATTTAATATTTTTAAGGATGCATTAAAGTAATTAAGATATGCTTTGAGGCAAAGAGAGGGCAAGGGAAATGATCTGTGCCATTTCTAATGACCAGTGCTAGACACTATTTTTTGAAGGTTTCTGTTCCTCTAGTAAGGTTAGTCATCCTTTTTTCCCCACACCTGAGTTCCTTGGGGAGGGGGGTGAGGGTGGGCGATTCACTGTGTATGACAAGAAGCCAAGGTCACAAATAGCCCTTGGTGTCTCACAAGAATGATCATAACACTATTATAATCATTAAGGATACACCCTTGTATAGATGTGCAGTTTCAACAACATCAGCAGAACTCCTCGTAGACAAAGTCCTCTGCACAGACCTCCAGCTCCTTGCAATGTTGAAGCCTAAAAAACAGAGCAAGTAGGAAGCAGCTCACCTAGCATAAGTCCTGGGGGAACAGAAAAAAAAAAGAAAAAATAGAAGGACAATTAAATATAAGAAATAAAATGTCAATTTGGGGTTGCAGGGAGTGGGAATGGAATGCTTTTCTCATCTCAAGAGTTTGAAGCTGCTGCTGAGAAAATAAAACCAGTCTCTTGTTCTTAATAGGCATTACTTAGGCCACTCAACTGAGACAACAGATACCTTTATTCAGATCCCTATTCCAGGATGAAACTCTCAGTTTGCTGCCTATTTTGGTGTTGATAGTAATTGACCATCCCGGAGTACATAAGAATCATGCTTTCTCTTTGGACTCAGTTGGAAAAATCTTGGCCATACTGGGGCTTTTTTGTTGGAAAGCTTTGGCTCTCATCTGGACTATAGTCCATAATTTTATTTGAATTTAAGAGTGTTCAATTAAGAATATTTTTTGAACATCTGCTCACTTTGTGTGCACTTTCAGGTGCATATAGGTACCATGTGTGAATGCTAGGGGTAATAATACTTCTGCCATTATTCTGAGATACACTTTGGTAAACTGATCTTTGGGTGACCTGAAGCATTTACTAAGTCAAAATGATTAACTGGGGCATTAATTGCATTCTGATCTGTTTCTCTCAAAGTCAGATCACAGGAGTTTCTATGAGCTGAAATTTTTAACAGAACCAAAGTGAGAAGAGTAATTGCATGACAATGGAAGCAAAGGAAGGCTTCTGCTTAGAATAAAGGATTGTTAATGTAGTGAAGTATGGCAAAAGAGATTACTTGCCACAACGTACAAAAGATTGCTGCCTCCTTTGTTCAAAATTTCAGCTGAAGAACAGAATGTAGGAGTCACTGTCACTTCCTGAGTCGTGCCTTAGATCAGAAACATTTGCTGAAGCCATCTGTTTTGTGGAAGTCAAGTGTACAGCATGTCTTAAGTTTGAGGTATGACTCATGGGAAAGATATAGAAAACGGGTCAGTCTTTCTGAGCACAGAATACCTGACTTCTCTACATTCCCAGACTGCTGAAAGTTTAGAGAAAATGCAGAAATAAATTAATTGCTGAAAAAGCTCAGAAGAAGAGACGTGTATAGTTCTTCCAAGAGGATAGATTCACATTATAAATGTGGCAAATTATTTTTCTTTGGTGTGTTCCTGTTACAACCTGGTCCAACTTTACCCGGTGTTACATCTTAATTTCATGCTTCAAGAGATTTTGCAAATACAAACCCTTGTAAAGCCCTTGGTCCTTTGGTATCTTGAATTAATGTCCACAGAATAACTACACATTTTACTCTAAGAGATTTCTTTTAATTTGGTGAGAATGTAGGCATTTTGGCAAAAAAGGTTTTAGAGAGATAAAAATGCAATTTCACAAAGCGTTACAAGGAGTTACCAGGATTAGCAAGCATTCTACAGAGAACCTTTGTTACACTCAGCAAACACAAACTCCATGCTACTTAAAGGGAGGTACTTGCAACTTAAGGTAAATACAGAAAATAGATGTTTAGGTTACCCACAAGAGGAAAAAAAGCCTAAGGGAAGAGAGATTAAGAGAAGACAGAGTAAAGAGTGGAAAAGAGGGGAGAAAGAGCACAATTACCACTGAGAAGGTCCCATACTGACAGCTTCCAGGAGAACAGAGCAGGGCCCACAATGAAGACCTGGTGCTGCCTCTTTACCTGCTCTGGTCACTGTGGCCACTCCCTCCAGGCAGGACCTTCGGTTCACTGACCGCTCCTTGTTCCCTCAGCCAAGGTGAGGGTGCCACAGACAAGCAGAGGTTCTGGGGGAATGTGCTGTGAGTGGGTTACCAGACAGCCCTTCCTTGGCTGCCAGCCCAGCAACAGGGCTCCCTGGACATGTCCCTTGGGCTCTGGGCAGGGCCAGCCCTTCCCCTGCACACACGCACACGTGTACACACACACTCACACATGTGCACACACATATGCACACAGATGGACCCCCACAAGGTGTTTCCGACCCAATAATAACTGGCCTGATTTGTAACAGTTCCTCTCTTATGGGGACTCATATAATTTGGTGACGTTCACTGAATGAAATATGTTCCATTACATATTAAAGAACCATAATGATTAGGTAAGCAAAGTTTGTGATCTGCCTTAGCAGAGAGGTGTAAAGCAGATCCACTTCCCTCCATTGTCTCACTTCTTTTGTTTTAAATTTCTGTTAAAAAAACCCCAACAACCATAAAACCCCAAGTCTTAGGAATTAGTTTATCTTTAAATAAGACACTAAATTGTCAATGTTAAGTTTATGAAAGAAAAAAATGCATCTATTTTTTTAGCATCCTCAAACTGTCTTGACTTTCCATCTCATCCAATGGCACCTTCTTGTGTGGAAAACTGAAAATCAACAAGTTTATCTGAATGCAAGTCTCTGATGTCATTTTGACAACTGTTATTGGTGTTATGTTCCTTGCCTACTTTTCTGGCTTGTGTAGAGTCAGAGATTAATGCCAGGCTTGTATGTCAAAGTGTGAAGCTGTTTATAGGATGTGGAGATATTGTCTGAAAGTTTCTTTCCAGTCTATACAACAGAAATTGATTTCTCCTTTCTAGTGAGTACATCTTAGGGCTTTAGTAGAGAATAAGCAGAGGGAGAGTAAGAAACAGAGCATAACTATAAACTGGTATTTGTTTTCTAAACTACAGGTAATGGAACATTGATTGGAGCATCTGCGAATGTTGTTTGTGCAGGAATTGCTGAACAGCATGGTTATGGCTTCTCTTTCATGGAGTTTTTCAGGTACAATTTTAAACTTCTTACCTTAAATCTGATCTTTTTTTTTTTTTTTTTTTTTTTGCACCCAATGAATTCACTAAGCAGAAAAAATCTGGAGAAAGGGTCTATAAAATAGGCTTGTGTTCCTAATTTGGTTTTGGCAACTGCAATGCACATGCAGGTCAAATAATTTCATTTTTACGTAATGTTGATAGAATACATGAAGGTGGTGACAACATAGTGGAACTCCAGGAAAAAAAAGGCTCAGAAATTTCTGTTTTGTTCATCCTCAGTCTTTAGCTTTGTAGCAATATTAAATTATTTCTTTATTGTTAAATCCAGTTTAAACCTATTTTTTTATCGGCACATTTTCATGGATGTTCTATTGTCAGGCAAAGCTGGATTGTCCTAATTTAGGCTGAGTCAACTTTTAGTCCATGATCCCATGAGTAAACCTCTTCATTTATATGAAATTCTTTTGACCAGCTGCTTAGCAGCTATGAGTGAAAGTGTGATGGGCAGCTAGTAATAGCTCAAGTTATCCTTCATTATTGCTTAATTAATAGCTGTCGTTTAATAATGGAATTTTATTTGCAGGTCATTCATCAGTAGGTTTTTCAGAAACAAGGTGTACTTAATGCATACAGCAGTTTAATATTTTCCCAAACATCTCTGGGTTTTGAGACTGTGGTTGAAAGCTGTAAATGGAAACTGTCAAATAGAGCACTAAATATGAAGTTGGATTTTAAATTGTAGTTGATTTAACTAAAATATAGTTCCTTGCTTATTTGTTCTGCATATTTAGGGCAAAGGGTACTGGTAAGTTCACACCATTTCCCCCCTCTTTTATTTGCATTGTTTACTTTAGTTTCTCTGTCAGCCTTTTGCTATATTGTTTACCTCAAAGCCTTCAAACCTGTGTTGTTAACATGAGTAATAATACAGGATTCTCTGGAGATGAGCCAATGATAACCCTAAAAAGAAAGGTGGTCTGAAGTGCTGTTGCTAAAATTTTTGCTATGAGCATGTGCTACTCATAGCACAGTTTCTCTCTTCACCCATAGTCTTCTGATGATATGTTTAAGAAAGGCAATCTTATGTAGTACACAGTGGTAACTAACAGACTTCTTGGAAGTCAAGGCCTTGCACAAAAAACGATGGTGATAGAGCAATAATGGGCTTGTGGATTGTTCTGCTCATATTTCAAAGATTGTAATTTGTGGATTTAACTTGCACATAGCATTAAAAATGTGTCTCCCATGTAGATTTTGTAATGAAATGTTCTTAAAGCTTCCATGATACTGACTGATATAAAGCCTGACTCGTCTCTTCAGCAGTGTTTACTGGAATGAATTCTTTGGGAAGACTGATGACAGTACACAGATGTTCTGAAACTGCCTTCCATGCATATGCTTTTAGTGGAAATGATTACTGGGAAAGGCAGTACCATTGTGAATAAAGATGTGAGAACTGAATCCATAGTAGTCTCAGGAAGATAGCAATGGATGTTATAAGAGCCCACTTTTGCTGGCTGCCTCTCAATCACTGAGTGCGCAGGTTGTGAGGTCCTTCATAGTTTGTGTTGGAAAATATTTGTTTTGGTCAAACATGCCAAAATTCACTATTTTTTGAGACTTCTCCTGGCATTAAGGGGTATTAAATATATCCCTTGAGGATTTTGATTTTGCTTACTTTTAAGAAGATTGTCTCAAAGCATTAAGTGATTTTCTGCATTTCTTCCCTGTTTGCCCAGATTGACTCAATAGGTTTTACATACCCACTGAGAGTCCTCTGCAATGCTTCTGCCAGATTGTTACTCTCTCATCTTGCAAAACCCTTTGAGTCACCAGAGAAAAAACACGGATACCATGTGTAGGGGGACAATGACCCTCTGCTGACTGACTTTTGCTAAGATGTCTTCATTGCAACCTGTGCTGGTAGTGTTCTGTCCTTCTCAAGTATCTCTGTACAGGAAACCCATGGCATATCTGTCTCAAGTAGAGCCTGGGGTCATACAGCAGAGTATGTTACTTTAAATACTCTTCCTCCCTACCTGCACGCTAAGCCAAAATTATTCATCCATGTTTAAGGTGGGCCTTTGATAGAAGCAGCTTTTTTGAAAACCATGTTTTGACATGCTGATCTGTAAGAGGAAGTCTGGGCAGTGTTGATAAGCATGTCTAGTGAGTGCATTGTTACACAACAGAGGTGGAGAGTCTATGGAAGCTGTGAGTTCCCCATGGCAAGAGGCACCACGATGACTCTCTGTGCAGTGAAAGAAGCAAGAATCAGGCTCTGTGCTCTGTAAGAGGGCTGATGGGCTCATGACCTTTGCTGTGCATGTCTTTGTGCAGTGGCACTTGGTGCAGTTTGAGCTTCCTCTTCTTTTTAAGATAAGAGCAGAGGCAGCCCAGCAGGTGTGTTATACAATGCTCTTCTGCTGCCCAGCCAGAGCCAAAGGTGGCCAGGTGTGATAACTTGTCTAAATGTTGTTGTCTTACAACTTGATATATTTCTCTCTGAAGTGCCTTCATCTGAAAAAATCCTGTGCTAGGGGGACACATGAATATATGACCATGAATGCTATAGTCTTCCAGAAATCTCTCTAGCCTTCTGGGGAAGCTCCCCCTTCAGAAGAACTTCTAGTCACTTCTTTCCCTAGATCAAGAGTCCTACCTCCTCAAGGACCTGGGGGCGCTCATCTCCCAGACTGCTGGATATGACTGATGTCATGACCCATTTAGGGGGTGATGTTCATTATATCGGCTGGACAAAGATGCTAGTCCATGTGTCAAGGAACTCTTATGCTTTAATCATCTTCACTCTGGCAAGCGGTGCACTGTTTAATGTTGAAAGTGTGGGCTAACAAGCCCTTAACTTTAACAGCACACTTCAAAAAGCTCCCAGCTCCCACAACAAACTTCAGTAGGGATTATAGGGTAGAGTATGATAGCTGTACTTTGTCCGGACAAAGCGAGAGGAGAAACAAAGGTAGAAGAGAGACATTACCCATCAACACATGTAGAAACCGTTTCTGTCTGAACAGTGCTCACAAGGGGAAGAGCAAGCGTGTCTGTGAGAAAAGATCTCTTGGTTATTAAGAATTCAACTTGCTGTTTCTGGACCTTGTGAGCTTTTTTTCATTATTCATTATGTTCCACTGAAATAAAAAGATTTGCGTGCCCCTTGGAATATACAATTCTGTAACAAACTTACTTTATCAACATGAAAATATTTCAACCTTTAAATCTGTTAGAGATGGTGGTAGGGCAACAAAATGTTCTTCTACTGGTATATCAGCAGCAAAAGGAAGAATAGGGGATATGTGAGCCTCACAGAATGGGGAAATGACCTGCCAACAAAGAATATGGAGAAGGCAGAAGCTATCAGTGCTGTGATCAGCAGCACAAAGTCCAGCTGGGTACCGGTCACTAGCGCTCCTCAAGGTTCTTGTGATTCCCAGTGGAGCCTTCCAAGATCTGCCACTTAGAGATTCAGCTTTTAGCCACCCCCAGAAATCTGAAGGCAAATAATTAATGACTGCCACTGGATGATTCATTTGGAATAATTCAAATTCAAAAGGAAAGAAAGCAATGTTATGACAAAAAGAAAATTGAAACTCTTAGGAAGATGAAGCTCAGAATAGCAATTTACTTAAAGATGCTCTTGCATTTTTTAATAAGTCCAGCCAAATTATGCTTTTTTTTCACAACTCCCTCATCAAACTATATTTATATGTTCTAATCTTTCCTGCTGAAAAAAAGGAAAATCTTAGATGTGCCCTAATATTTCATTATCCTTCTAGTAATTCAGAAAGCAGAGCTGAACATGAGATTCCAGGCATAGTCCTCTTATTTTTTCACATTTTTAAAAGATAAGATTTAATAGAAAATGTGGAGCTATTTGCCTTTTCTTTGTTAATCTAGGCAATGTGAAATTCCTCTTATTAACTGCTAAATCCAAGTCCCTTTCAGTTTTCATGTTACTTACATGAGCGTGAGTATACCTGTTCTCCTCTTAATTTCTTATACTTTTCCTACACTGTGGACACAAAGCCAAATATTTGAGTGGTAAAAATGGAAAGAATTGTGAGTCAGTGGAGTTTGGAAAAGGAGCTAGAGAGCAGTGGGATATTTGCTGTACGTGGTCAAGGGTAAACATCAGAATAAGCAAACATCAGAGCAAACAAATGATCATGATGCCTCTGGAGGGAAGTGCAACTTTTTTTGTAATCTTGACCCTGTAGAAAAGATCAGATATGTTAATAATATGAGGGTAATTTCTCAGGGACAGCATATAGGAGTAAGCAGAAGGCAGGGAAAGATAATAACCCTATTATGTTTTTAGTCTAGTTATCCAAGAAACATTAAACATAAATAAAAGCTTAACATAAAGAAATACCCAAAATGTAGGACAGAACTCTTCCTCTTGGCAAATGGTCAGATAAGGACATTATAGTCATGTTGCCAGGATGAGTTCTAAAAGTTAGCATAATGTTTTTATATCAATTAAGACTGCAGAATAATCAACGAAGCTTTGTTTTTCTCAAGGAATAAGACAAAAGAAATAGTAATGAAGTTGTCTCTTCTAATCTAGATGCTTCATTTCACAACAGTTTTTTTAAGTTTTACTGGCATGTGGCTGAATTTGTTTGTTGCAGTACAGCATTCTACTAGGTCAGACCACCATGTGGAATATGAAAATGATGCACAGAAATCTTTCTTTTACCAATAGGATAAGAAGTTCTCATTTCTCTAGGGGCTTTAATTATCTTCTTCTACTTGCTAATAAACTTGATAGCTTGATTTTAATTTTCTCTGTAAGATTAACATTTATAAGCTTATAAAGATCCATAGTATTTCAAACATAAAATAAGTCATGTTCCTTTATCCTATCGTAATTCAGTACCAATCACCCCTCTGTGTCCATGATGCATGATGTGATAGAAAAAAAGAATCACAGACAAATGATAAGCCTATCTGACAAAAAAATAAAGTGTGTATTATGGGAAATACTGTAATTTTACTTCAAACAAATTTTGACTGACTGTGACTGTATCACAGTCCTGGATATATTGGTTAGGGAAGAATGGATTGGATAACTCCATGTAGTGGGATAAGAATATGAAACAGATGACTTGATACACAAGGACCAATGTGTAAACCTAAGAACCTAATTTAGAGTACAGTTGCAAGTCATGGTGCATATTTTCAGATTTTGCATTTTTCTTTTGTTTCTCTCCCTTCATATGCCATCTGCAGATGAACTAATATTCTCTGTCTTCTCTGGGAGTAACAATAATTTGGAAGTGTCAAAACATACTTCTTTCTGATAACAGTTTAGAAAAACAAAATGCTTTTGTCATGGGATTTGTTTTGGGAGGTATTCACAGCAAAAATATTTTCAGTAGGGTATCCTATTTATCCATGCTTGAGAGCATGCAGTAGCAAAGACTGTGAAACAGTGCTTCTCATGAGAACTGTCATTCATGGACATGGGAGGACAAATGTAATCTTCTTTGCTACCACTTGTGTATCCTATTTACACAACTTATTGAAAATAGCTGTTTTAAAAAAACATTGGGCTCTGTAAAGCCATATAATTGTCTCACTGGATTATGTGTTAGACAGCTGTAGTCCTTTTCATTCCTGATAATTTAGTGTCTCTTTCTCCTGTTTTCTTGCTATTAACAATACTCTATGCCACAAACGTGTTGTTGCTCTTCTAGGGTATTTCTGATCAGAATAACACCAACCCTGAATTTTGGGTATGAATTTTGATGATGGAGGTTTAGGTTGAGCAAACACCTGGACACAATTAACCTATGGGATTTCTGATCAACTGTGCAGCTTCAGAAGTTAGAATTTGGGGATGTTCAAAGTAACTAAGGAAGATTCAATGAACTGCTGATTAAAAGTTTAATGCTTATAATACTAAAATGATTGCAATCTCACTTCCCACTACTCTTCTGATCAATACAGAAGAGTAACTGATCATGGGTTAAATGCTGATGCTTACAATGAAAATAGATTTTTTCCATTAAAAGAAGTGCAAATGCAGCACCTGATAAAGCCCTCTCAACAAACATGCATGAATACATGATCAAGTTTTAGCTTTTCACTTTTCCTTCATAAAATGTCTAACTTTTAAAATCTGTATCTCTTAGGTCTAAAAAAGCTTGGTTTTATCTTTGTCTTGATTTCTTTACACATGTAAGAAAAATATAAGTTTTTTTTTAATAGCGTATTTAAATCTTAAATTTCAAATGCAATTATGTGTTAAAATCTCTAATGATCCGATTTAGGGAACTGAGTTTAACAAATGTAATCTAGATTTTAACATCCTCTTTACTATTATGCTAGAAAGGGCAAAGCTATAAACAACTTTCAGCTGATCACTCAGCAGAACAAGAAAGGTAGTTCAGCATATATTCATCTTTCATTATTAGGATCTAAGCTGGTTTTGTTAAGAAGAATGTCAGTTTTCTCTGAGTATCCACTAACAACCATTGCAATATTTTAAAGTGTCAGTGTTGATCTAACTGCTCTCAAAAAAACATCACATCAACATCTGTGGCAGTTGAATAAAGTGAATGCTGCTTATTTTAAATACTTGGATAGCTTGAGTGAAACCCCATGGGAGTAAGTATTCCTGCAATAGCGTGGGGCACACTATTTTAAGAATATTTCCTGAGTTATGGGTGATTTGGGTTTTTTAAAATCTTTCTTTTGATTATATTTGAGGTCGACAGTGTAAGTGGAAATGTAATTGAATGTGGATTTACCTTTTCTATTTTTCAGAAGAATGCAGAAAAGTAGTATTTTGAGCCCTTATGTAAGAGAATATTTCCTTTTCCAACTTGAAACATGATTTATCTGCACTATGGAGTCTTCATGGAACTTAAAATGTTCCTTTGTCTTCTAAGTAGAGCTAAAATAACTTTGAATTGTTTAGCCCATGGACATACAAGTATTTTTTCTTCCCTTATTGCCGTGAAGTCTTTTGGATTAGCAAATTAGTTTCCAGTAAAGAAAGACAAGATTTAAATGCTTAAAATAAGGCTATGTGATTCAGCTATTAAAATTTTATTATGTTTTTTTAAATTCTGTTAAATGTGTGCATTTCATCCTCTAAGATTTTGAGAAAGGGCATTTAAAATGGAATTGCAGTGATCCAGTGTTTCATTGGGCTCTGTAGGAAGCACTGAGCCTCTAGACATATGCCACTTGAATATTATGGGATAGGCTCATGGGAGTAGTATCTAATCATAGAAATATTCAGACTGGAAGTGACCTTAGGGGGGTCTTTTATCTGGTCTTGGGCTCAAAGCAGGGTCAGCTGTGGGCTGCATAGAAACAGCACAGCCTCTCAGGGCAGCCTGCTCTCCTGGGTGGATGTCTCTGTGGGGAATATTTCTCCCTTCTTGTTTTGGCTTGTGCCAGTTTTCTCTCACCCTCCTGTCACACACCACTGTAAGGAGCACAGCTCCAGCTTTTCAGTCAACCTTTTCATCTGCTGGGCACATTGTTAAGTGCCCCTGCAGCTGCCTCTTCTCCAGGCTGACCCAGCTCTTCTCCCCTCTTGTCAAGAGGCAAATGCTGCCTTGGTGACCCTCTGTGAGGTACCTCCTGTTGGTCTTTCCTATGTTGGAGGACCCCAGCTGAACACAGTGTCTAGATATGGGATGGTGACAATCTGTGGAGAAGGTTGGGGTTCTTTTTGCGAATGAGTGGTTCTTTGGAACTCAGATTTTTGAAGTGTTCAGAAATTCATAAATTTGAATGTGCAAGTTCAGGAAGAATACAGGACAAGTTCTAAAGAATATTGGTCTGTCATGCAAGTAAGTAATGAATGTAATTCTAAAGGCCCTTCCCTAAATGTTGGATAGATCCCAACTCTTCATATTTCTGGTGTGTTTGTAGGTATGCCTTTTCTCCTCTTGTGCAATATTATACGTATATGTAATATGCATTACATTATCCATATAATTTTGAAGGTATTTTTAGTTTACTGACATTACATATCACTAAATCAATTAAGGAAAACAGACATAAAAATAGAATATAGAAAGAAAGACTGTTTTGGATTACACTGAAACCAGATGAGAATTTAATTTTTGTTGTTAAGCTGAAATGCAGGATGTTGATCCTGTTTCTTCTAAAAAACTTAATTGCATTCAGTATGGACGGAAGAGTTAGGTTTTTTACTGTAGAATTTATGATCACACTAGTGCTTCTACTAGATGTACATATTATAGGAGTGATCTGTATTCTGTTAGAAATTGCATGCAATGGATGTTATAAGTCACAAACAGTACAAACCAATTTAACACTTTGAAAAAAAAATCAATGAACAACAAGAAGAGTGGTAAATGTAATGTATATCTATATTTTCTTAAAATGAACTGAAACCTATTCTTGGTCAGTTTTTCTACATACATACTAAATCAATACCTAGTAACTTCCCAACAGTACTTGAAAAGGAGATACTTTTAAGAGCAATGATTGCTAGATATTTTTGGCAGTGACAGAAAACAGATATTCTGCTGTGTTTGTACAGTGCTACTCCTATAGAAACTATTTTATGCAAAAGTTTTCAAGGTATCTTGGATTATGTGTTCCTTTGTAGAAGCAAAGACATAAAGTACTCCCCCATTACATCTATACTAGAGAAGTCATTAAGCTGATACAACCTGTTGGGATAGGAGTCATCTTATAAGACTTAATATTATTCTACAGTATTTTACAGTGCTAATTTACATTGAGCAAATTTGCCTAAGCACATCTGAAGAGCATTGCATTCCAAGCTTTGTATTTAAAATATACAGGATAGATTTTTCTCTATGTACATAGAGCTGTATTGAGTACAAACAGAGCCTGGAACTCCTACACAGGTAAAGTCTGGCAAGAAGAACCCCTTTCTTGTCTATTCCAAGCAACATTTTCTAATATTACTTCATGTTCAGAACAGATGGCAAGGGGAAGCTAGAGAGTAGGAAGAGAAAAGTTAAAGGAACTGGGAGCTATTCTGTGGTGTTCTGGAAATACGAAGGGACAGGTTTCATGAAGTCCATTTTGAAAACACTAGTCTTTTTTCCCAAGAGTAGAAAAGGCAAATACATAAAACAATGCCTTTTGGCTTCTCCTAACAGACAATGTTTTAAAGTATTTTGAAGAAATGTTGTCACATTTTTAATAAAAGAACAATATATTCATCTGCTTAGTTAACTTCTGGCCAATATTACCAACTAATAAATATGTGTAGGCTTTCTCTAACTTCCAGCACAGTTAATGACTACTTTCTTCTAGTTCTGTCTTCTCCACTACTCTGTGGTACTCCCATTGCCAGAACCCATCACCAGACTCCATGCAAACAGAAAAAGATGCATTCCTATCATGAACTTTGGCTTATGCCTGCTTATAGCAAACAAAAATATTAAATTGGTTTCACAGAAAACTCTGTGAACTTCTCTGATTCATATTTTAAAATGATAGGCCAGCTGTAAAGCTAGAAAGAAGAATATAACTTTAATCTTTTTGTGTTCTAAAAGAAAACCTTGGCTGTACTAGAAGTGACTTAAAGGACCATGGTGCATATGTGATGTAATATGGTTTGTCATCCCTGGGTCTTTGTTCCTGAACCTTCCAGTTTGATAAATAGGTTGGTATGTGCTATATTCCCAATCTGCTATTCCTACCTGTATCTCTTAGGGGGTGGAGGTAGGGGGAGAAGAGGTGAAGAGAGGGGGAAGGGTGAGAGAGGCCATCATGCACCCAGGTCTTATTTCAGATTGAAGCTGGTACTTGGCTAGAACATAGCCCATTTAGGGACTCACACTGCTCACGTTCTTGGAGCAAGGCTTTTTGCACTGCTGTTGATGCCTACCTCCTTATTCTTCACCTATATGTGTCTTGACCACCTACTCTACTGTGGCTGCATTAAATTTAATTATATTTTTACATATAGATGAATATCGAAACAGGTGAACTGAACCAGGATAGAATTATTCCTGTAGCGGACCCACAGTTAACTTGCTCTATGGGTTTGTATTTTAACATTTGTATGAGATCACATTTATTGTCTTTTTATTAGAATGGTCCTGAATAAACAAATGAACTTTTCTAAAATGGAGATTGAAACTATATCTGTGAGGGAGAAGTTCATTCTTGCCTTGTCTTGACATTTGTGAAAAATTTAAAATCTTGTGTTTCTTTAGATTCTAATTTAATGCTGGTGTCCCCAAAGCTTACTTTTTGCATGTGATGAAGATGTACAAATTTCCTGAAATAAATTCCTCTTTCAAGTTACAGGGTTATGATGATCATTACATGAGTGAATACTGTAGTAAGAAAGATATTATTTATATAGAGAGAGTTTTTTGTTTAGACTGCTCAAATGTTTTAGCATCTCTTTTTTTTTTTAATAATCTTTAAAGAGGTGTAAAGAGGAGTTTCTGCTTTTGCATTGAGGTAAATATGCTTTTGTTAAATGCTAAAAGGCACAAACTGAAGGTCATGTGTACCATTATGCTGTTAGACTCGTCATGATTGATTTAACTTTTTTTTTTTTTTAATGGAGCCTATTAAATAAGAGAGCAGTTAAAAGAGGTCAGTGCGTTATTTTCCAAGATCATTCATCAATGTCAGCAGTGCTAATGAGAATGTGGGCCATGTGTCAGAAGTTATCGTGTCCATGTCTCTGCTGCCGTTTTGGTCTCCCACTTGTGTTTCATTGCAGATCTTTAAATAAAAGGTTTGATGGTGCCTTACCAGGATCATGAGTAAGTTGGTGTGAGAAGAGAGGAGTGTCTACATTGTCTTGGGAGTGTCTCCACTCACTGATGATCATACCCACCTCATATTGCCAGCTTGTTAGCTAAGACTAGAGGTATATTTATGGCAAGAAGAGAGGTAGGACAGAAGTAGTCTTTGCTGATTTTTCCCAACATGTTTTTGAGCTAGCAACTGGCTTTGTTTTCTTTTTGTTACCATCTTAGTTTATGTAGCACATGGAAAAGGAAGGGGTCTGCGTTTGATAGATGCAGTGCCCAATTGGCGCGGCTGTTGTGTGGTAGCTGTATGTTATACAAGGGGAAAAAAAAAATCTAATAATGCAGAGTCTTAATGTTAGTTATTTTTTTTAGAAAATATTTATAGAAAGAAGATGTTTGCCACAAATGGGGGAAGCTTTTTAGGAATTTTCAATCTCAGAGATAAAACATGATAAGAAATGGAATAGACACCTTTAAAAAAATAACAAAAAAAGGAAAAAAGTCCATGCTCTTACAAATACAGTTTCCTGAAATGTGCAAATTACTTCTGTAATGTAAACATCCTGAAATGTGCAAATTACTTCTGTGATGTAAACACATCAGGTGTTGTGCCTTTCCCCTTCTTGCTATGATCAAGGTTCAACTAGTTGAAACTGGCTGTCTTTTTCTCTGGAAACTCTCTGTGGGCAGGAGATAATCTTGTTTTGCCTGTAATTAGGGTACAAGTTGTTTTCCGTCCATAGTATTTGTTATCCTAAGACTCGTCCATTTCCTGTGCTTGATGCAACACTAAATAAGTGTTTTGGTCATGTACAAAGCCCTTTTCTTTCCCTATGACTTCCTGGGAGGAAATCCATCTTTGTTGGGGCCTTATAGGCAATACAGCCATGTAGGTTGAAAGGTATGCTTGCAGACAGCTAAACAACTTGGCCTTTGGTGTCTTGTTGCTTGGTCTTGGGTGGTACCTGGTCCAAAAGTAGTTAATCATATTGAGGTTAGCTGTGGGGTTGCAAAGTGTAAGAGCTGTGTTTTCTGTCATGCATGTGGTCAGGCAAGATGGCCATTTAAGCGGGTGCAAGTAGCCCACCCATAAAGAAGAAACCTATGAGCTATTAATAATCCTGCTAAATATTACAGATTTTCTTTGTATAGACTTGTGCATGGAACAGGACTTGCAGGAAGGGTTTCTTCTTGTCTTTTTACACTAGCTTCACAGTTCTTTGTATATAATTACTTTTACATGTTTAAGGTTTTTTGTTCTGTTTTCCAGTTTCTCTGTCAGAAAGAGTGGCTACTACATATGCTTCTCTTGATCTTACTCTTTCTGTTGTAATTCCTGCAGGGCCTTCTGGGAGGTTCTAAATTGCTGTCCTGTGCCTAAATGCTTGCCCTTTGAAAAGGAAATACAGAAGCTGTGTTGAAACACTTCCTTAGTTTGTCAAATAGCAGTGAAAAATTGACTCACCAATCTGCTGGCTGGACCGTTTGAAAAAATTAATTTGATTGCTGTCCCTTTTATTCATGAGAATTTTTGTTTACGGATTTGTTTCATTTTGACTAAGACTTAATGTGTCTTGAAGGGGATTCTCTTTGAAATATACTGAATTACATTTTTGCTTCTCCTAGTGTAATAAGGAGCTTTTTCAGTCTGAAAAGTGTACTTTTCTCAGCAAGAGTAGAGGTTTGTCTGTAGTTATAGTGATAAAGGAAATGTTAAAAGAAAAAAGATCAACAATATAGCTATGAATAATCAAACCAGGGAGAGAGAAATGAAAATTGAGACCATTCCAAAACAACAAAGGCCAAAAGCCAGTAAAATTTAAAAAAACTCCAAACACCCCCAAAAGAATTCTTTTGTATTTCTTTAATATAATGTATCAATGGACACTGTTTATAGAAGAAGCTATTTGCAGTGACTGGGAGAACAATCAAATACAGGTCTTTTCCACTGCTTTTGCTTCTTCAGTGAGAGTTCGTTGTAATCAGTGGTGTCTTTTATTTACATTTAGAAGACTTTGGATTGTTGTTGATAGTGATATTTCCATGCACTATTTCCACTGATTATTGCAACCATCCTGTGGTCATTTATATATTAATAAAATATAACATTTTCTATGTTTTCATAGATAAACTTTATGAGACTAAAAGCCACTTAGATTATATCTCATTTTTACACAATTCGCTATATAGATTATTTGATCTAGTGGCTAATATGATAAGAAACACAGCAGTATTCTCTTGTATAGTGCATAGTGTGTCACATTAATCAAATGTAATCATTTTTAAAAATTGCTCCTATTTATCACAGATATGGGAGCAAAGTAGGGTCTTTGAGATTTCTGGGCTTTAATTTTGTAGCCTGTCACCTACAAATTGTGCCTGTTTGACAAGAAAGGTTTTTTTATTGAAGGCTTTGGAGTAATATTTTTTGACAGATTGATTGTGTAAGACTTTGTGTTGCTCTAATAATTCCTTTTTAATGGGAGAACTTTAATTGATGTCAAACTCAAAAGTTCAGTGACAGATAAAGTGTCTTCTCTTAGGTAAGAGGTTAAAAATAATTGACACTTTTATATGCACCGAATAAACTTCCATAAAAATATTAATTTCTATGACTACTCAGATAGGAAGACGTAGAAACAAATTCAAAATGAGTGGTCAACTTTTCCATTAGTTTTGAGACAGTAAATAGGATTCTATTAGTAAATACAATAAACCATTAGATAAATAATTAAGAAAAGTGTAGTAAGCCAGTGTTTGTCATAATTACTGTTGCAGATGTGGTAGAATTACAGGTTTTGAAATTTTTAAGTTTTCTGATTATGTAGAAATTTCAAAAATGCTTTTCAGAAAAGCGACTGATTTCTGAACTATTTTAGTTTAGAAAAATTATTAAATGTATCTTTTTTTTTGAAAGCAGATTACTGTTTAAAAATCCACCATTTGCTAAAATACACTGCTATTTCATTTGCAATATGGTTTTCTGATATTGAGAATGTCTGGTTGGGGGAGCCCTGGAGAGGGGTGAAGTGGGGTTCTGTGACATGAGTGTGGGCTAGCTCCAGGGAGGTTGTACAGGAACGGTGTGGTCTATGGGTGCCTCCAGGGCCATGGCAGTTTGAATCATAATTGAAAATCAGATGATTTCCCAACATGAGCAGTGTCTGCAAGCTGTTCTGCCTGATATATATGGATTCATAAGACACAGCACAAAAGCCTGCATACATAAATTCATAGGTATTAATTATATGATATTATTTTAAAAGGAGTTTAGCTTCATTAGTGGGTTTTTAGATACTTGACTTGACTCCACACACCTGAGTTCATCAATTAAATTCAGCCTATTCATTTGTATTCCTTCTGCATTCAGTGGAGAGGAAAGGGAAGACTTGTCCTGAAGGGGTATCCTGAGATGGGAAGAATTAACTTCTTGAAGTCCCTTTCTTTCAACTGACTAAAACCAACCTTATGCTGTTGTGTATTAAAGCTAAATCATGCTGATTGTACCTTAGGTAATGCAGATATAGTTAATTTTTAGCAGCTCTTAAGTAGAGGCTGCACCATAGCACATATACAAATATGTGACACGTTACATTTACTACTTCCAGATTCATGAGAGCTAAAAGGTAAAACTATTAATTTACCTTGGCAAATTTTAGTGGAATTAATGCATGAATGTGGGTATGCCTATGAAAGCCCCAGTAACTGAGAGTAATTCTACATTAATAAAGTGTATTTAATTAAAAATTTAATATTTCCAATTTTTAATTACCACTTCAATTGAAAAACAAGTAAATCAAACCCACACCTATTTTGAAATATTTTAGACTTCAACCATCCTAATGCAGTATTCAAATATTATTGATCAATTCAAACACAAAATTTTCTGGGTTATTTTTAGACCAGAAAAATGTAGAACAAAATAGTGAATGAATGCATTATTTTAATACATATTTTATTCTGACTAATCTTCATGCAACAAAAATATCTTGATTCTGAATACAATAGTTTACCAGAAGATGGGCTTCAGCTTCAATTGCAATACCTGATTTGGTAAGAGCTAATGGTCTAAGCTCCCATCCAAGCTCCTGATGGGGATGTCAGTCTTTATTCACTTGCCTAAACACACATAGTAAACTAGTCCTGTATCCAGGACATGATCGGTCTGATAGATATGACATAAGATATATAGACCCATGCTATCCTGAAATGGCAGGAGGAAGCTGAGTGGGACAATCTTCACATCTCCAATGGTTCTGCTTACCTTCATTGGAGCATGTCACAAAAGAATCAAAGGAATCTAATGTGTAAGTCGTCTCAACCTGCAGCAGACACATCTATTCTACATGCTGCTTAGTGTGTTGCCTAGATTTTTTCACCTTTCACTATGAGAACTTGGACAAAAAAATGCTTTGACGTATAGTTCTCATGTGCCTGAATCTGGAGCTGAATCCTAGCATAAGTTTCTCATCAGGCATACAAAAATCTTTCAAATGAAAATGCAAAAGAGAAAATAAGTAATAATTAGGATAGAAACATATTAATAGAAACTATGCACACTGAAAAAATATATACACCGAAGATTTAAGGTTTAAATTTTTTTTTTAAGATTTAATGCAACATATTCATCTACATTTATTTTGCGCTCAACTCTTTTTTTTGTCCTTTAAAGTCCCTCTATTCATATCCTTTCCCATGTTGTTTCCTTCACAGTAGCATGTAGTCCTTTCCTCTCCCATACAGATACATGAGAATAATGAGAAAGGCATAGAAAACAACTTAGTGCTATCCAAGCTCTTGCGTAGCTATTATAATGATGAATGGTCAGGACTTATCAGCAGGATCTGGCCAAGCGAGGTTCAAATCTATAATTCATCTGGCTACAGAAATGAAAGGGATTTAAAATGGTAACCTCATTCTTCAGCCAATCACATGCAGTTTTGGGGCCGATGGTGGTCTTTTTATGATTTCTGCATATCAGATGTCATGTGGCCGAGCCAGGTTCACTGGTGAGCAGAGGAAAGAAGCGAGGGCTGTCCTTATGGATGCGGAGTGGGGAGAGGATAGGATCATGGTTTCAGCAGGACATGGTGACTCTCCTTCCCTTGTGCTGCTTTCTCTCCATTTACACTTTCCCTCCCAAGCCTAGAATGAACATCAAAGAGCAGTTCACAGTGAAGTGTAGCCATATGCTGACCAAGTTCTGATTCCCTGGGAATATGGGGACTTGAAAGGGATTCTTCTATTACATTCTTGGCAAAGGTTGTGCATAGAAACTTAGGTAGCCTGTGTCAGTCATTGTATTTCGTTTTACATAAAAATATACATATTTGTAAAAAGCAGGCATCATTTGCCCAGTGTGTTTAGGAGACAAAAATGGAGGGACACTCGTTTGTTTTTGCATTCTCAGATGTAAAGTATATTTAGTTAGCAACTTACTAAAGTCTATATTTAATTAGCAACTTACTAAATTCTATATTTAGTTAACAACTTACTAAAGTATATTTAGGCAACAATTCTTTACCAGTTAGTCATTTAGTCTGTTGGAAATAACCCCTAGTGGTCTGCTGAATGATGGGGATGAGGCCCCATGAGGTGGACTGGCTGAAGCACAGAGATGGAACAAATGCTCTGGATGAGGGAGCTCCAATTCATTCATTGTGCTGAGGTCCACACCATCGCTCTTAACTTTGTTTCTGAGTTAGGTAGGCATATCAGAAAATGAACTGCTTTTGTTTTGTTGTTGTTCTGACAAAGGCTGGTCCTGTCTCATTTTTAAAAACAAAACAGTGAGGATTGTAATTGCTGAAAGTATACTTTGGTGGTCTAATATGTCTCAGTTGAAATTAATGGGCATTCTTAAGAGTTTCAGGGAGTGCAGAACTGGGCCAGACCATGCCCTTTTGATAAACTCTGTTGTTGCTCATGCCTCTTTAAAGGTTAGGCATTTATAGAGAAAATATCAATCCTGCTAATTATACTGTTGAACAAGAAAAAATATTTTCTATGCATTTCAATGATATTTCCAGAATCTCTTGTAAATTTGTTTTATCTCTTGCTCTGAAAGGGCACTTTTTTCCTTAATACAAACATTCAGACTGTGTGCTGTCACTGTAGGCACTGCTGGATTATGTACAGAGCTTGGGAGATGGCTCAGTAATGTGGCATAAGCAGGTAATATGAAAATTCTAATGTAAGAAATTGTCTTCTGCCAGATGGAGCTGTACCTTGTGAATAGGTGATTACAAGGTTTCGTACAGAACAGCAAATGGCTCTTGGGCCTTTTATCTTGCTTTGGGACAAAAATGACCTGGTTAATTTAGCAATATCTGCATCTGCTGGTTGCTGATACCACATTTTTTTCTTTCAATTCTTGTTTACTTTAAATGGAATTAACAGAAACATGCATTACCATATAAGTTGCAGATGTGTAAATTCATGTAGCAGGAGGTCATATCCCCATCCCAAACTGCAGGAGCTGTCAGTTCCTGAGGCTAGCATGTTTTTTAGCAGCTAAATTGTGCCTGGTTGCCTGGATTGTGAACTGAAAATGTCAAGGTAAAATACTTCAGTATTGCAGAATATTTCATTGTTCTTTTGATACTAATTCAGTTTTCAGTTTGTGAAGTTTGGTGTGTTTCTTCTGGTAAGCACTTCATTTGGAAATATATTATGCTTGTGGTTTATGTCGTGCTAGTAAAAGGTGCAGTTATTGTGCAGGTAGTTTCCTGAGGATTGCATTAATGTGCATGTTCTGAGGCCCAAGCTGCCTACTCCACCTTGGTTTGTTGTGCTGAGTTGTGCACTTGCTGTTACCACAGAGACAAGTTATTGTCAAGGCTCAGCACAGTTAAAAGGCAAGACACAGTAAAAGCTCGTATCAAAAACATGGTATTCTTCAGAACATAGATATTGATACATGGTTTAGGGACATAGCAAGCACAACGTTTGTAGAAAGAAGCAATGTCAGACTTACTAAGTATACGGGGAAAAAACATGAGAATTGATCTGAAGATAGATAGGGATCTCAGTGCTCATGCATGCATATATTTGCTGAACCCTTTGCGATATAGCTGGATAGACTTCTGCCTGTTTCAGAGTGCTGCAGTTCTGGACACTGTGTTAGGCGATGTTGGTCCAGCTGAGAGAGAAACACAAATATAATACTGAACTGCAAAGAAGATGTCCATGGGCTGCCAGTTGTGCCAGGGCAAAATGAAGTGGAAGAATACTGACAAGATGACTTTACAGGCAATTTAAGGGATCCCTACCAGTGTTAGGAAGCATTGTGGGAGTAAGGTACCGACTTTAAAAATAGCTCATGGTGGTGAGGGCTGACACCAGGATGCAGCTGGAAACACTGCACTGTGAACAAACAGTGAGATGCTAGTCTAGGGAAGTTGATGCATCTTCTTTTATAAGAAGAGAACTAGTGCAGGAATGCAAAGAGAATTCTGCAAAGTTGGAACTTCTGGAGCTGGAGAATAATCCTTAGTATTTCTTGAAGTCAAAGAAGTCGAAGAAAACAACATTAGGAAACTGAGGTAGGAGAGCCATAGGTTAGTGTTTTAGTTATGTGAATAGTCAGGAAAGAACACTTACACACAGAACTAATCTGCAAGAGCTTTAGATATGGCTTGAAATGGGAATCCAAAGTGATAAACAGTATGTGAAGGTAAGGAGTACAATGATAGTACTATGCAGAAAGGAAATAAATTGAAAGATTTGCAAGGGGAAAAAAATGGTACTGGCTGGTATGTAGAATAAATTGATAGCTAGGCATCAGTAGAGACCTGGCAGAGGAGTGCACTGAACTATGATTTGAAGAGAGTGAGGTTAGGCTAATCAGAGGGACAAGATCAATGAATTTTCAGCAGAGGGTGCTGAATTGCACGCAGTCTGTGATGAAATTATCCAGACATGAGAGGCTGGGGAAATGGGAGAAAAGATCAAGGACAGCATCATTTTGGTGAGATGACACAATGACACACATGAAGAGAAATCACTGAAGAGCTGTAAGAGGAAGTGGCCTTCAAAGCCAAGAGCACTACAGGCAGCCATGGCAAAAACAGGGACTGCTGGGAGGAAGAGGAAGGAACATTGCTTCTAGTTTCAGTTAAGAGGTCCGTGGAGGGGACTTCAGAGAGAGTGATTTTGTTGGCAATAAAATTAAATACTTTGTTACTATAAAAGATTTTTAAAGTTTCTGTCACTGACAGAATTTAAGAAAAATAAATGGATTGAGGGCCAAGCAGAGGCTTGAAATGAAATCTCCTCTTGGCTGTAGTAGTTTACATTACAGCTTAGTTGAGGAAAATCCTCTTTTTTGACATATATGTATATATATACACACTAACATGGAGGAGAACTACATGGCCTGCATTAGACTGTAGGGCTGACCCCACCAGATGCTGTGAATATTGCACAAGATTTGCGCTCTTTGCAAGGAGAAACAGGCAGAAGGTAATGTGTATCTTTCTCATTGCCCCTGCAGGGCTTTTTGACTTACAGCATAAACTAATTTCCCTTCCCTGCCACAAGCGCATGTACAGGCATACCAAGGAAAACAAGCTTTATGTTTGGTATACTGACGTTCAAAAAGCCTGTGGTTATATCTGCAATCACTTCACATGTTTGCATGGACTGCAATGCTCTCTTGTTCTATTCAGACTGCAGAATAAGTATCTCCTCACTTAAATGGTTACTAAGATTATCCCATGTTTTCAATATTGTACAGCAAATCTAGTGAGTACATTCTTCTGACACAAAGTATATTTAGTTAGTATATATTCTGAAGTGGAAGCAATTAGTATGTCAGTGCATAAAGAATTTGGAATGCTAAATATGTGCTGGAGCTTATCATTAAATAAATTACTTTAGGGACACGTGTGCAAGTAGTTTATTTCCACTGTAACTACCAGAGCACGGTATATTTGGTGCAAGCTAATAATGTAGTTGCATTCAGAAGAAGCTGTCAAACACATTTTTCATCTTTAATAATTTCAATGACTACATACAATAAGTTCATTTGTTTTGCAGATATTATTCTTCATCATAAGAATAATTTGAGTTTTCAGTAATGAGGTACACTGCTGGAATATTAATTTTTGGGTTTGTGAGATTTCTGAACAGTATTCAGAATATGTAACTGTTCAGAATACAAACTGCATGCAGAAGTATTATCACTTAGAATCAGAATTATACATTATTCCCTACTTTAGTGATGTTTTCATGTTCAATAGATATACACCTGAGTAGTAAACTGATTAAAAAGCTCCTTATATTTGAACTTTGTTAGAGAGCATTCATTAAGTCATACAGATGTTTTTAAATATTTTGGTAAATGGAATTTCACTTTTTTATTCCTTATTAAAGTCTAAGATATATACCATGGAGGCGTCAACAGCAGCACAATAATTAAATCACCTTGAAATTTAAAATTAAACTGTGTTAATAATTTTTCTTTTTTCATAACTTAATAATGGAATTTTAGGGTTTTTTTTATTTAACTTAACAATTCCTTAGAGCTTACATGAAATTTCAAATCAAAATGTATGCTAATTCATGCTGAATTTTAACTCCACATTTCCTTCTCTTTCCTATTACATTCCCACGCCTATAAGCACTCTGATAATACATTGGAGACTAGAACTATATAATGTAAGCACATGCAAAGCTAGATCCCTTTCTCTAGTTCTTCTTGAGTCATATCAAGTTATCTCCTTGTAACAAGTATGTTTCAGAAAAAAAGAATGCCTTTGAAAAGATTTTTGTTCCTCTCTTTCCATAAAAGCCTAACTTTTTATCTGCTTTCCTGTGAAATCATGCTGCTATGAATATGTTGCTCTTTTCCATCTAATAATTTCTGAACGTCCTTATCAACTTCACTTTTGACAGGGGGGAGAATGGTGGGGAAAGGGGGCTTGATTTCTCAAATGTAATTAAAATCCCTGAAATATCATCAAAGTCAGTGGCTGGGAAGAACAAAAGAAACTCTATTAATATTCCCACTGAGGAAAAGAGCAGTCTGTGGCTATACTTCTTTACACATTGAAAAAAATCCATGCAGGTGAACATCATTATAAGTTGCAGAAGAAAGGTTTCTACTTAGACAGGAAGTCAATCAAACTCGAGACACAAATAAATAGGAAATAAGGCTTCATTATTTTCCAGTGTTCATGGAGCTGCTTGTCAGTAAAGATTCATCTCACCTCACTTTTCCATTCTACAGTGTTGATATCTTTATTACCACACTTGGCTCTCATTGTGGTCAATGGAGAGTAACAGCACTTAAAAGGTGATTCATTTCAGAGTATGAGTTATATGTCCAGGAACAGGGTTTAAGATCCTAAACAAATGGGTGGGAAACAGTCTTATTCTGACAAACTGTGTATCATAAGGTGGGGATAAGCGGGTTGGTGGAAGAAGGGAGGAAAGGAAATTTGAGAAGGGAACAAGTTCAGTCAAGTAGGGGTGATTGTAAAAAGAGAAGAGTTAGCGAAGGGCTTGCTCATTTCCATGCTCTTTGTAATTTGACTTGGGGAGATAAAAAGCCAGACTTCCTTAACTCAGTTTCTGTTCCTGTTCCATCTGGAAGATGAAATAAATTTCATACACAGTTGTTTGTATTGAGCAACACATATTTGAATTCTCACACGTGTAATGTCTTAGGTGATGATGTAAATTGGCTTTGTTTCCCAAAAACATCCTGCTTTTTTTCAGCTTCATTCAGATTCATCAAATTCCAAGTTTCCAGTTAATTACAACAAACTCAATTTGATTAGACAGTCACTATAGTTGCTGAACAAGAATCTTATTCAAATATTGCTGAAATTAGAAAGTGATTTTCTAATTAAACAGAGTATTTTGGCAATTACCAAAATTAGTTAGAAAGTGCTGGATTGAGAATACTTGCTTGGAGAAATTCTGTATCTCTAAACACTGTTTTGCAAAACAATTTGCAGGAGATCCAAGCAAAAAGGTAAATTAGAAGGCAGATAGAGATATGAAGGCTGGGAAACTCAGAGAACATTGTCAGTATGAAGCTTATACACATTTGCCATATGTACTTTGACAAACAAATGATCTTAAGAGAAAATATTCTCAACTTGAGCTTGCTTTATTCCATGCTTCGTGTTTTCCTGACAAATCATCATACAGACATTTGGAGTTACATTATAGTCATGGGTCTACAGGGCATTTCATTTCCTCAAATAATTCAGTATTTTTAATTGAACTGGCAAAGTGATTTTCACTCTATTACGAGACAATGTGTCAAACAGTCTATCCTGGTGTCTCCCAAGACAATCAGAAGAAAGGAGGATTTTCTGTTTACATTATTTTCATTAAAATGCATTTGAAATTAGAACTGCTTGAAGGAAGTAATGCTTTTTATGCAATAATAAATAGATTTTTTTTTTCTTGTGTAAATTTGACACTTTTTTTCACACAAAAGATGTGGTGGTATTTACTCTATTCTTTGCTTTTTACTGCTTCAACTTAGCAGTGAATTTTTATAACAAAAAATCATTAACTTCCCGATTAAATTTACACTCAGGCATATTGCATTAATGTAAACAGCACTATAGTAAACCACTTGAATAATAACTTGCTGATCAACGCAGCTTTTCATCTTCAATGAAGGTTACTTAAAAAGGGCTACTCAAAAGTTTAAAACAGATCTATAACAGCTCAATAGGCTAAAATGATAATGGTTAGATAATGATAGTGGTTTAAAATTGATAGTGACTAAGAGCTGCTTTTATGGGAGCAGGTACAAAACTTGTTCCTGAGAAATAAATAAGGGGTTTTGGGTTTTGGAGGTTGTTTTTTTGTTGTTTTTTGGGTGGTTGTGGTTTTTTTTGGGGGGGGGGAGATTGAATTGTTTCTGTTTGGTTGGGGTTTTTCTTATTTTTATTGTGATGTGTCAATTTTATTCTACATGCCTTGAGAAAGTCTCATAAAGAAAAAGGAAAGGATTCATCCCAGGGAAGTTTGAAAAGCAGTGCTGGGTTGGAAGTTTCTAATGTTTGTGTTTTTTCTCCTATATAGTACTGTTTGACATATATTACTAAATATTACTAAACAATTGAGAAAATATTTGTGGGGTTTTTTTGGTCTTTTTCTGAATTCATTTGTTATTAAGCCATTTGTTATTGTTTTTACTATTTGCTGATAATGAAGGCTGAACAAAAACTATTAGTGGTTCAAAACCAAATGTCATCATACTGGTAAATCGCTTTCCTAGTATTATGAAAATTATCTAAAGAATAGACTTTCTAAAGGCAAAAGGGAAAAAACCCCTTATCTAATTATCCCAGTCAGGAAATACTCACATTCCATCTCTGACACTGTAAGGATATTAATGCCAAGCTTTGTTTCAGATTTTGTTTCATAGTGCTACAGCTGACATGCACTAAAATGCATCACTGTGCCTTCTGTATCTAAGACAGAAAAATCAGAAGTCTATTGACCTTAGCTGGAAAGACCAAATTCAGAGAAATAAACTAAAATGGAAAATGTCTTAAACATATCTGAAAAAAATAATCGTACTATTTTAGAAAGTTAATAGTGTGTTTCTGTGGTGGCACTTAGGAACGGTTCAGCCGTTTGTTTGTCCAAGCTGTCAAAAGGCTAAATGGAAAAAAGGGTGCATGCAGCCTGTGTGTAAATGGTTGGTCCAGACCATCTTGTGAGTGAGCATAACTTGCTTACTCATGAACTTCTATGACATTGCTGTGTTCTGTTACCAGCTAAGTGTAGGGCCATGAAGCAATGCCCACATGGGTTTATGGTGCATGCATGCATTCCTGGAGTAGCAATCCATCTCTTCTACTGCAGAGGTGAAGATGGGAGGAGGGAGGCAGAAATTGGTATAGGAACCATCTTACTTTTCATCCAATTTTTGAAAATATGAACATAGTTAATTATCTTCATAATTAAAAGATAAATCTAATTATTTTATTCCTGTTTTTCCTTAATTTCAGTTACTCTAGTTCCTATTCCTGATGCAGGCCTGAGTAACACTCACGGTGGTGTGGGTTGGATGACAACACTGGGACTAATGTATCTTTCTCAAAGAAATATCTGAAAATGTAGTGCATTTTTAGGAGTTGAGAACTGGAGTGTCTCGAGCTCTGACATTTCAGTTGGAAGTACCTTAAGGGCTATCTGCCAACTGTAACAATTAGACAGTGATGCTTCTCATTGACTCACAACATCTGTGAACTGGTCATGTAGTTAAGCCCATGTTAAAACATCCTGGTACTGTGTGGTACTTATCTGCCTCTCCATATTATATTTTTCTATCTTGTCCATCTGTTAGGGCTCCTTGGGTTGATCTAGTTGTGGCCTTCCAGTACCTATAGGCTACAAGTAAGATGGAGAGAGACTATTTACAACAGTATGTAGTAGCGGGACAAGGGGTAATGACTTCAAACTGAAAGAGAGTAGGTTTGGATTAGATAGGAAGAAATTCTTTACTGTGAGGATAGTGAAACACTGGAACAGGTTGCCCAGAGATGCTGTGGATGCCCCATCTCTGGAAGTGTTCAAGGACAGGATGGATGAGGTTTTGCGCAACCTGGTCTAATGAGAGGCATTCCTGCCTCTGGCAGGGGAGTTGGAATTAGATGGTCTTAAAGGTCCCTTCTAACCCAGCGCATTCTATGATTCTCTTTCATCGTATTAGAAATGTTGGTATAGATTTGTGACAATCCAGAGAGATATATTTATGTATTATTTACCTTTTTAATGCTTTGTATATGGGAGTTTTAACATGCTGTGAAATGAATGCATGTGGAATAAGATTCACTTCATTTAATCTTAGTTTGCTAGTGCACTTAAAATTAGACCTGTGGTTTATAGAAGTTTTCCTTGTAGTGACCATGTAAAAGTTCAGATCTGTGGCTTCTCTGGGAAGTGGCTTCTCTGTACAATGTAGTGTGCTGTGATACCAGGGAGGGCTTTGAGGTTCCATCTGATCCCTCATTTGCCTTTGGCTGGCATTTCATGGTGGGTGGGAGAGAAGCCTCCAAGTGCACATTGCTGGAATGAAAATCTTCACTCTCTGCTCTTTGCTTAGTCTGTGTGGCTCATAACATAGGGTTTGTGGTGGAAAGTCAACTGGCCTTACATCACCATCAATGGCCTTTTATCAAGAGGCATCCTCTGAGTTCATAATGAAAAATAATCATTAGTGCACAGGAAACATCCTTCTACTTCTTAATTCAAAATGCAATTATATTGTTCCTTTGTCCTGGTGAGCTGCTGTACGGGAGCTCTCTATCATCACATTGTGTGGCATATGAATGGGAATCTCAAAGTGAAGAGGAAGAGAAAGAGAAGAGGGCAACAGTGTGGAAGATACTCCTTCTTATGCAACATCTGGCTTTTGAGCAAAGTCCAGGGCTTTTAAAGTAGTTGAGAGTGCTCTGATGAAATTATTAAAGAATTGAATGATTAGTCTTTTCTGTAAAATGTCATTTTCTTTTATCTTTTGCTTTAATCAAAATAAAAGAATACATTTGGAAGAAAACAAAACTTAAGAAAAGTGCCTCAAGATACAATTTGTGAGGGTTAGGATTAAGGACATTAATGGAAATAAGATTCAGTCAACTTCCAATCCTGAGTCCTCACTGAGAAAAAACAAGGTAATACAGACTCTGTATAGGTTATTTAATTTGAAACATTTCAGAACTAAAAAAAATCACAGTTAGTTTCTGTTATATCCATTATCTTTGATTTTTTTTTTACTATATAGAAATACAATGTAGTCTAAAAAATTTGTAGATATAGTTTGTTTCAAAAATATACAAAAGATTTTATTTTATGAGACACTTCTATGGCAGAGAGATTTGAGCTATAAAAAGCTATTTTAACAAAAATGTCCTTAAGCCTCAAATTTGATTTTTGCAAGGCAGAAAAGCATATAATTGTCAGAAGTGCGTTTACAATATGTTAAATGTTTCATAAAATACAGAAACTATAACTGCAAACATTGCAAAACCCATTTCAGCAGTCCTAATGCATTCATTTTTGCAGTGTAAACCTCACTAGTTTTGTATAGATCTATCTCATTAGTAGAATATTTATATCAGAACCATTCAAACAATTCATGAGAACACGTACTGTCGGAGAAGACATACTTCACTGATTTTCTCTTCTAGTTGGCCATGATGATTTTAATCTTCTTAAGTTTAGACTCACAACTACACCTCATTACATGCATGTGTGGGAGATGAATAAGTATGGCTTTCCCAAGAAGCTGAACCAATTACATATATTTGCATTTCCCAAATTTTAGAATGGTGTGAAGGTTTCAAAGCAACAAGTTGAAGACTAAACTTGTTTTGGGGTCTGCCCTAGAGGATGTGGAGAGCAAATATATTGCTAAGATATGATGACAGATCCAAATATGACATGAAGTGCTGATAAAACAAAAAAGTAACTTACAGATCCTCTTGAAGCTTTATGCCATGCTTTATCATGGCATGCCCTACTTCTTTAGTAGGGTATGAAGTGAACTAATCTGTCTATAAAGAAGACGATCCCCATGTAATCATAGAATCTTAGAATTATTTATGCTGTAAAAGAACCTTAATATTATCAAGTCCAGTCATTAACCTAACACTGCACAGTCCACCACCAGGGGTGGTGACTCCACACTTCCCTGAGCAGCAGGTTCCAATGCCTAACCACCTTGCAATGAGGAAATTTTTCTGAATATTGAACCTAAACATCCTCTGGTGCATCTTGAGGCCATTTCCTCTAGTCCTGGCACTGGCTGACTGAAAGAAGAGGCTGACTCCCACCTTGACACAACCTTCTCTCAGGTGCTAAAGTCTCCAGAGCCTCCTTTTCTCCAGGCTAAATAACCCCAGCTTCCTCGGCTGCTCCTTGTAGGACTTACTCACTAGACCCTTCATCAGCTCAGTTGTCCTTCTCTGGGCATGTTCCAGCACCTCAACATCTTTCTTGAAGTGAGAGGCCCAGAACTGGACAAGTACTCAAGATACAGTCTCACCAGTACCAAGTAGAGGGCACTTCCAGTAACCTCCCTAGTCCTACTGGCCACACTATTCCTGATAACAGCCAGGATGACATTGGCCTTCTTGGCCACCAAGGCACACTGCTGGCTCATGTTTACACTTGTCAGCCAGCATGCCCAGGTTCTTTTCCGTGGGGCAGCTTTCCAGTCACCCTTTTCCAAGCTTGTGGCAATGCACGGGGTTGTTGTGACTGAAGTGCAGGACGTGGTACATTGCCTTGTTGAACCCCATACTATTGGCTTAGGCCCATCAATCCAGCCTTTCCAGATTCCCTCTGTACAGCCTTCCTACACTGCAGCAGATCAACACTCCTGCCCAGTTGGTGTCATTTGCAAATTGACTGAGGGTGCACTCAATCCCCTCCTCAAGATAATTGATAAGGGTATTAAGCAGGACTGGCTCCAATATGGAGCCCTGGGGAACACCACCAGTCACTGGCCACCAGCTGCACGTAACTTCCTTCACCACCACTCTCTGAGCCCGGCCATCTAGCCAGTTTTTTACAGTTTTTTACCCAGAGAACAGTGTGCTCATCCAAGCCATAGGCAACCAGTTTCTCCAGGAGGCTGCTGTGGGAAGCAGTGTCAAAGGCTTTGCTAAAGTCTAGGCAAAAAACATTCACAGTCTTTCCCTCATCTTTCCCTCATCCACTAAGAATGTCTACCTGTCATAAAAGGAGATCAGGTTGGTCAAGCAGGACCTGCTTTTCATAAACCTCGGCTGGCTGGGCCTGATCCTTAGGTTGTCCTGCAAGTGCTGTGTGATGGCACTGAAGGTGATCTGCTCTGTGACCTTCCTGGCACTGAGGTCAGGGTGACAGGCCTGTAGTTCCCTGCACTTTTTTATTTTGATAATCAGAGTTTTGGAAGGCCAAGGAAAGGACCGTTGCTTGTTCTGCATATAATTTTGTTGAGGTTACAGCAAAACACCTTTAGGAGGATATTCTAGACTGTAGGAGGTAAAACCCAACACCTTTACTTTTTCTCACTCAAGATCTGTTTTTTTCTATCTTAAGTTTACTCCTGGCAGTAATTCTATGGGAATAGAATTACTCTTGGCATAGACTCAAAACAGATAGAATATCATGAGAAATTATTATAATTTTAGCAAGCAGAAGAAAATAGAATCATAGGTTTTGTTCTGTGTTTTAAATTACACAGTAACTCCTGTGTATGGTAACTAGTAGGCAACCACACTGTTATTTTTATGTAATTACAGACTATATGAAATTCATAGCAATTTAATGTTAAATTAATGATCACTTCAGTTTTAGCCACCCGTTTTCTGAGCTACAACAGGTGTCTTGATTTGAAGGAGTCATGGGCACATGATAAATATTTTGAGTATGTTTTCTTTTAGCTGTTATTAAAGTCCATACTTCCCTTTCAGATAAACTGGATCAGTATGTTAAAGACTAGGAATGACGGAAAGGTTGATACAATTGAAATGATAGGAGACTCATAAGGTGGTCTGCACTGAAAGAAAGGGAAGGAAGAAATAGGATGAATATTGTGGTTATATTCCTTTGTTGAAAAGAAAATTACCTTGCAAATTGAATTATGACGCTTCATTAAAAGGTGTAACTTTCATTCAGAACTAACCCTATATATATCTTAAGTATGCCACACCTGAGTCTCTTTATTGAGACTGCTTTCCTAGACTTTTAGATGTTCTTTTAAAAATGACCTCTTGGTTATCATAATTCTAGAGCAAAACACTGTGTATAATGAGAGACTGTGCAAGATTGAGATCTTTGTTAAATATTTTCTGATGAAATGTTCATCTTCAGATGTGCAGATGATACTTACTTATCCTGTGTTGAATAGCAGAGGAACAAGTAGATGGGTGAGAATCATAGTGACTGAAGTTGGAAGGGACCTCTGGAGGTTCTTCTCGAACAGGACCACCCAGAGCATATTTCCCAGGCCCACATCCATGTAGTTTTTAAGTACCTCCAAGGATGGATACTCCACTATCTCCCTGGGCAACCTGTGCCAGTGCTTTGTCACCAGCACAGTAAAAAGTGTTTCCTGATGTTCAGAGAGAATCCCCTGTGTTTCAGTTTGTGCCCACTGCCTCTGGTCCTGTCACTGGGCATCACTGAGAAGGGCCTGGCACTGTATCCTTTACACCATCCTTTCAAGAACTTAAACACGTTGATGAGTTCCTCTCCAGGCATTTTTTTCCCCAGGCTGCAGATGTCATTCCTTTCCTTGTATGACTGATACTCCAGTCCTTTAATGATCTTTGTGGCTCTTTGTCAGACTCTTTCCATTATGTCCATGTCTCTTTTACTGGGAATCCCAGAACTGGGTGCAGCACTCCAACAGCAGCCTAACCTGTGCTGAATGGAGGAGAAGGATCACCTCCCCTGACCTGCTGACAGTACTTTTCCTAATGCAGCCCAAGAAATTGTTAGCCTTCCTTGCTGCAAAGACACATTATTGGCTTATGTTCAGCTTGGTGTTCACTATGAACCCTATGTCCTTTTCTCCAAAGCTGATGTTGTACTTTTACACAACTTGTACTATGAAACTGAAATGAAGTGGGAAAAACAAAATTTTAAGCCTGATCCAAACTCCATCAGTTGAATTTAAGCTTGCCTTAAATTGCAAATACAAGTAGAAGTTGGCTTTAGCTCTTTTTAACTCTTACCCTTGTCTACCACCAAGCTTCTTTCACTGATAGTGGTTTGGTCTTGGGAGATTTCTGCTGTTGCTTTTCCACTGAGAATCTACCAGAGGTTTCCCATTTCCTTAGAGGTATGGTCCTTCCACAGACTTCCCCAAGGATGCACAGGCTGTGCAAGTTATGAGCTGCCAATGAACGTAGTGCCTGAAGGTGAGGTTTTCATGCATAAGAACATCTTGTATTTCATGTCCCAAATCAGGCAGAACATGAGTCTTGTAATACTGGGTCCTGCTGGCTCTTGAAGCATCACAAAATAGAGCTGCAGGGTAATGTAGAAGATCAGTTTGTCCAAGAAAACTCAATTCCAACCCTAGAGACTTCACTATTATTATTAGCAAATATTATTGGATAAACATAACCTAAGAAAACTGTAATATTCACTTCGGTAGAAACTTACTAAAAATGGAATTTATTCCCAGAATAATCATACACAGGTTTGCTTTCCTCTAAGTAAATACAGGGCCAGAAATTTTGCAGTGAGGCTGAATTAGAAATATCTAGGCCATTTCCAGTGAAAAGCTTCACTTTCCTTGCTGTTCTTGTGCCAGCAGTTGACTTCTAATACATATTTCACACTTACCTTCACAGAGTTTCATTTTGTTCGTTTCAAATTCTCATTTTGATTTGTTAAGAACATGCTGAATTCTGTTCTCCACAGAGTCTGACATCTCTCCCGCGCTGGGACGATTTGCAAGCTTTTCATTACTGGATCGCTGAAGTTATTAATAAGTAAAACTTTGTCCAAGACAAATCCCTGGGGCTCTCACTTGAAATACTCTCACTATCTCACACTGAGCTGACATCTGCTTTTCGTGTATATTTAAGCTGGGTGATTTCATTTAGATAGCAGTTTTACATGTGAGCTTTTAATATGAAGAGGTGGAGGGGGAAAGTGGGGTGAATGCTAGATTCTGCCATCCTTCCCCTCCTTGTATCTGACCTTGCTTCCTCTCTGCAGTGGTAAAAACTCCCTCAGCTGGCTGTGGAGAGTCTGGATGCACCTTTTCAACCATGCAGGCTGTGTGTATATCCCTGTCTGCAGAGAGGGAGAGACAAGGAAAGCGTGCACAGTGTAGGGCACAAGAATGTATTGTTATGCCAAATATGCTTACTAGTGTTTCTTATGAATAGGAAGTTTTAGTACAAGAAAAGTTTATATGATTAATAAACTCTACTGATCCTTTTTGCTGGACAGGAGCAACTGAATAATGTGCTTTTTGACTCCAGCTGAGTAGTATGCTGGAAATGAGAGTGGCTGGAAGTAATTTTTGCATTGTTTAAAATGCATTCTTAGACTAATATAACTAAAGAAAACATTTGTAGCTGTACATTGGGTTGTATGTGGCCTGGGACAGGAACTTTATGTTCCTTAGGGGAAAGCAACAGTTAGTGTAAATAGCATGACAGGGCACTGAACCCACTCAAGTAATCGATTAACTCTGCAGTAACTAACACTGACTGAGTTTATCTCCTTTCTCTCTGGTACACAAATTCCACATTGAATTTGATCCAATTACATTAGTGCTCAGGCCAGCGAGCCTGAAATTCAGACCTCAAGTTGAGGGGTAATTGTCCATGCAATGAGAATAACAGTTTCACATTTGTGCCCTGTGCAAACATCCACACTAAGTGAAATGAGGTTCCTCCCCAGACTGGCTGTTTCTGGCTCCAGCTACACAGTTGACTGGCACTGTGATGGTGGGGGTATGATCGTAATTCCTGTATGTGGCCCTCTATCATTAATGCTTTTTCTTGCATGCAGCTCCTCCATGCTGGAGAAAGCTTTTTTGTTCTCTTTTCAGTGGTCAAGTAGCCCTTTAATCTCTTTGGATCCTTCCCTCCCCTTGCCGGTCTTCACAAAGGCATTATATTGCTGTTCACTGCTGAGCTACTGTGCATTCTTCGGGGAGGTTTGTTAGGTTGCATTAATACAGATTAAGATCTGCTCTGTCCCCACTCCTCCCAGTTCCAGCTCATTGTTTGTTAACTCCGAGGTCAATAGATTTATTTTTTCTGTCAATGTGAGTTGTAGCAATCTCCGGCTCACCAGCCTGTCATGTAGATAGAACTGCAGGGAGAATTCATTAGCTATACTGAAGGATGTAGCAGGTTTTTTAACCACTCTATTTTATTTCTATAGCCATTCCTGGGTTTGCTTTTTTTGTCCTATCAGGACACTTTTGTCTAAGTGAGGCTGGGGAGCACTGCAGATCAGATTTGATTAGAGAGTGTTGAAGAGGCTCTGAGAAGCATTGGCTAGCCAGCATACTAACTTTTTGAGGTTTTGCCCTTTTTTTTTTTTTTTTTTTCTAAAATAACTTCAGGAGATTCTTTAGCTCTGTTGTTTTACAATGTTGTCAGTTCTATCATATTTTAGTGACTGAATAGTGATTCAACTCTTTCAAGAAATTAGTCATTCAAAAGCAAGGATCTGACCAGTCAAACTGGAAAAAAATAACCTGTCTTCTCTGCAGTATTATGCATGTTCATATGAACAAAAAAAACCACACACACAAAAAAGAAAACAACAAAAAAAGAAATCCTCCAAAGGCATTCAGAGTTTTCAGAAAATATTTGAAAGCTGTGACAATTCTATGATCCTTTCTAACAATTTTTTACTTCTTTCACCATTGACCTCTTGGACACAGCTGGCCCTTCTCTCTACTCTCATTTTCTCTTCTCCCACGTTCAAATAGGAGCTTAACATTAATGTCTTTGGAGCCAGAACAGCAATAATGATGCCTGATACCAAGATGGCAGAAGAGGCCAGCACACCAGGTCCTAAACCCGAAAGTGGGAGGAGAAAGACTCTGGAGCCAAGCATAGTGGTAACTGCCCTTCTGGGACAGATTTTGCAGGCCATGTTGGGTGATGGACACAGGGACATTTTTTGGACACATGGAGACAGGCCAGCTTCTTCAGAGGAATGTCAAGGAGACAGAAATGAGATGATCTATCAGTGCTGTCAGTTTTCCCTTCGTACCTTTCATTTCTAACAAGAATTTCCTTTTGTTCTTGGTTTGCATGTATTTCTACTGGTATTTGAGATTGGCTCACTTTGGTGCTGGTTCAAGAGTGGCCATGAAGCAGGCATTATGGACAAACTTTTTCTTTCCCAAATAATTCCAAGATGTTTTTTTAGAGTGTTTATGTTTTATTCATTTCCTAGTCATTCTGCAAACCTTATAGGTTAGAGCTAATTATAGTCTTGCTTGCAGTGACTTTCACTCCTGGTAAAATTCCCTTGTCAGTAACTTGAGCTAATGACTCAAAGGTGATAGCACTTCTGATCTGCTGGTCACATCTATGCTTCTGCCAGTCAGCTTTTCAGAAAAACAATGAAACAAACATGTCTCATGAGGATCTCAAGTACTGTTGCAGCTGCAGGTAGAAAGCAGATGTCAACGAGAGATTGAGAAGTTTGATTTTCATTTTATGTAAGTGGTTTCACAGCCCGAGGAAGTGGGGGCCAGACTTAATACACCAAGAGGTCTCTTTTGGCTGTAGATTCCTAAAGGAAGGAGCTATTCATTCAACCAATTTCACAGAATGGTGTCATCTTGTCCCCTGTGAAATGGGCATATCTTTGTTAGTTCTTTTTTAGAGGGGGACAGGCTTGAGGAACCTTCCTAAGGGTTCCTAATAAGTAAGACCAAAAAGAACAATTAATATACCATCATGTAGTAAGTTGGTCTTAGTTCAAGGAGAATAAATGAAATACTGTACTTCAGAGAACTTTGCCATGCTTTGCTGAGTTTTATGGAAACCCTTGTCTAGACAAAAAAAGTATATAAGGAGGATCATTTCTCATCTCAATTCTTCTTGTGATTTTAGTAGCATAAAAGAAATGAGTGTGATCACAGCAGTGATTCTTCTCAGACCCCCAGTAACACATAATAATGCTTATAAGTTTCAGAAAACTTCTTTCTTTTCACACATCTGAAAGACCTACAATTTTAGCAGAGCAGGACTTGGCTAACTCCACAATGTCCTCTCCACTTGTTTCTTTTGTCTGTGTTTGTCATTCTAAAGAAAGTTATAAAATCTTATTCTGTGGTGATAAAGAAGTAGCTGTTTTGATATAACAGCAAAGTTTAAGTACTTTTACAGGTGCCTGGGGTTGATTTCCAACAGTCTGTCAGTACTCAAGTCTGTTAGATCTGGTGAGAGGTATGTAAGAGAACTGCCATACCAGGGTTATACACCTAATCTGAAGTGATACATACTTGAAAATGTATTCTAATGCTGCATAATTAATAAGAATCATTATTTAGATTCCATAATTGTATGTTAGGTTTGAGAAAAAAACATACAGCAGTAAAACAACAAGACATACTATCTGAGACAGTGTACATTGGAAGACATGTCCTGAAAACAATGAAACTATGTGAATTTTGACCTCATATCTCTAAAATAGGATGAAAGTAGAGACGTGATCTCAAATATTAGACTGTCATATGCTGAGTACATCTATGCTTTTGGCATTGCTATAAACATATTTGTCACTTGGAATGTGTGCAATAATTTGAATTTCCTTTTTGTAAATTGGTTGGAGAACAAACTCGTGTATCCTTATTAATCTTTACTTTATTTTATTGTTGTTTCAGGTTAGGTTTCCCCATGATGATTGTGTCCTGTACCATCGGGATGTGCTATCTTCTTGTTGCTCATGTTGTAGTAGGTTGGAACTCATAGTAATTTGTACTTTCAAGACTCAAATAAGCTTTGTCTTTCATTTAGTTTATATCAGAATGCTAAGAACACATATAAAAGGAAAAACGTGTAAAACCCCGACATATGGTATTATTCAAAATGATTGTCAGAATAAACATCAGGTTTGGTCATTCTTAACCTTCTGTTTTATGAACAATTTGCAGAACTAGACAAAAAAAATTAAAAGAATCTATATAATTATAAATGCAATTATTGTGCAGATAAAAAGGAATCATCTCAAGGGAGTATGCTGTTCCTGAAAGTTGGTATTGGCACAATCTGAGTGTAGTCACAGATGAAAAACAATTCACAATAGCAGATGTTCAGTAATTTCTTTTTAGGGCTTCATTTTTCTTTGACAATGTATTTAGCTATTTGTATGAAAGTAACTAATATTCAAATTGTAATATTTGACAGTTAAGCAGAAAGTCTGTACACTATGAAGGATGTATCATTAGCTACATTTAAAAATAAACACGTCCTAAAAATGTGCTGTGGAAGGAATTATTATTGTGGAACAAGGATTGCATTCTGTGGAGGCTTTTCTTTCCATTTTAAAGCTTCTAAATGGTGTTAGGCCACTTTTCTTTTCTTTTCTTTTCTTTTCTTTTCTTTTCTTTTCTTTTCTTTTCTTTTCTTTTCTTTTCTTTTCTTTTCT
>JAWWEE010000001.1:86112420-86200070 GCA_035221455.1 Xenops minutus
ATAAGTGTATTTATTGTAATATCTTCAATTAAATTGTAACTCTGACTCATAATCTCTCTGGTAGTGGTTCCATTTCTTCTGCTGGTTTACCTTCAAACCAGTACAGATTTGTAGAAAAATAAACACCATTGATCACATAGCAGAATATGCAGTTATATGCAAACACCATCTATTATTTTAAAGATACTAATAAAAAATGTGGGAATGCCAGCGTAACAGCTATCAGATGGTTACTCCCTACATTGACCACTATTAAAGATTTCATAGCTTCCAAAAAGCAGAAAATCAGTGGCACCTGAAATAGACAGAAAATAAATATGCTCAGCATGAGCCTCTGTATTTCTTGCAATGGGATGCTAGGAAATTGATTGGGAACCAAGTCAAAAAAAATAAAGAAATAGCTGAAGCATTAAATTAATATTTCTGATGTGAATTTATGACAGGATATCCTAGCAACTCAGAATAAGTCTAACCAGCTCAGATGAAGTCAGCATATGAAAATCTCAGTCGTTTATTAAGGACAACTGAAATTCAGCAATTGTTGGTGATTTATTGAGAGAAGGATTAAAATCTTCTTTCATAGGTACTCTAAAGGGAGAGGATGGGAGAAGAAACCTTTCCTGACACATTTCTTGTTAGGGAGAATATTATAGGATTAGCAATATCCTAGTGGAATTCAAAATAATGAAAAGAAAGAAAGATTTTGCACTATGTTTAAAGTTGACCACGTGCTGTTATTTTCTATTTCCAGGTTTCTGTTGCAACTTTGATAGGCAAAGTGATTTATTAGCAGTAGTTTCAATTAGTGCTCCATCTAATGACTCAGTAATGGGAAAAAAAGCCCTCTCAATATGTGGTCTTGGCCATCATTACTATTATCCTGGCTGGAGTAAAAGACTTGCTGCTATTTTTAAGAAAATTAACACATGCTGTTTTGTCCATGGTGTATGAGCTGTCTAACTGTACAAGATAATAGGAGGAAGGTTGCTGCAGAGTGCTACAAGAGGCACAATCAGTGGGGAGTCACAGATTTTTCTTTTTTTCCTACTTCCTCCCATGTCTCCTCTTTTCTCTCAAATTTATTGTCCACCAGAATTTTTCCTTTTATAGACACCTGCTGTTTTAAACCTTATTCCTTGTTCATTCACATTCTGTTTGCCAAACAAAACCCTAGCTCAGCTCATTTGTTTTGCCTCCCACACCAATTCTGATTTGAGAAATAAGCTTGAATGACATTCAGTGTACAATGTGTATCTACATCATGAACTGATGTAAAGCAACATGCCAAAAATATTCATAGCATTTATCAACTAAAGATGGCTGCATTTTGTAATGAAAAAAATATGGAATCATGAAAGTAAAAACTGTGTGGTGAAGTAGGTGAATAAAGAAATTGCTTGAACTTGAAAGTAAAACTTTTAATTTGGTATTTTTTGATTCTACAGTCTTTGCAAATTCTTTTCTGTTTCCATGTGTAATAAAATACTTGCTGCAATCTTATTTCCATTGTCAGACTGGAAAATAGGTGGTCAGATTTTCTCCAATGCAGGTTAGATTTGAAAATTTGTTTCAAGTACTCCAAATTAATATAAATATTTTATATTTCCAGAAAATTTGAATATTTTTTGCAATTTAATTGCTATAAACAACATTAGATAGAAATAAAATCCAGAGAACATCTGTTACATATTCTGCATATAAACAGACAGGAGAATTTTAAATATTTATATTTGTAACTATTTATATTTGTAAATAAATAGTTTAGATTTAGCATTTGTTAGAAGAGTTTTTTAAACCTTTACAGTAAATATCTCAAAGCATAATTAAATTTTACATGAGTTTCCTATGGGCAGTATTAGACATGATTTTTATTTTTTTTTATTGCCTCTGTAAAAGATTTGTCAAATGGCGTCTCTGCACTGGAAAAAATTAAGAATTAACCCATCACACAATGCATTTACTTGTTGCATGCACAGTCACTGAAAGAGTTTTCAAGGCAAGCATTCAGGAGAGGAAGAATACCAAAATAAAAGTTACACAACCAAATTTATGTTAGTTCCTTTGTGTTTTACAGATAGAACAGACCCTTGTGCACCACTTCTGTGATAAATGGCTGCATTTTTTTTCTCTTTATGTAGTGTTGCCTGCAGAAGCCCTCCACAGATTTCAAATGTATGGTTTATGTTTTCTGTTATAATGATAACAGAAATGATAAGATTGGATCTCATACAAAACTCAGGAAGTTTCAAGAGAAACAGCTCCTCCCAACCTGATGTACTAAACGTATGTTCATCATAAAAAGTCTAATTCAGGAAAACATTTTTTATTTATGAAATATTTAAGTGATACTTTGTTTCTAAAAAGGCATCTGTGCTCTTGTTGAATGGTGAAATACTTGATTAATTGCTTTCCTGAACTGGACATTAGTTTGAATATTTAAGGTTATTTATCTTGGTTCTACTACTTTGACCCTCTGCACTTGGAGAAAGGGAATGAGTTTGTCTCTGAAAAGGTGCTGAACTACTGAAACATGTATATAATTGCCCAATCTGTACATGCAAATCTGCATTTGGAGGGTTACAAAATGATGTGTCCCCAAAGGATAAGCATTTAATAAAATAAACCTATCTGTAAAGTGAAGTAGGAAGAACACCCATATGTATTGGTAGAAAAGCCTTCATAAAATCTTCAGAGATCCTTGGCATTAGAGGCAGTGAAGACAGTGTGTGAGCAAAATTTCAGGGTGTCTGAGAAAGTTCAACTTCTAAAAAAAGTGCACTTGAGGATAACAGGTTGTCTGAGGAAGATTGTATTCTTATTATGTTAGGTTTTGCACTAAAACAAAATCTGCATTAAAGTTCTGGATTTTGTAAACAAGCTGTCAGCACTTTTTTCATATTCACGTTATGTTTTGGCTTATTGTTCTTAGTAAAACTTATGCCAACTTGCATTACATCTGATGGTGGAATGCTAAACACATCCCAGTGATAATAGAACATATAGGGGTCCATACAGTTTTCTCTTCTGTAACGCTAAGCAAAGCATCTTGTATACCATAAATACACATCTAGCTCTTCAATATGCTTAAAAGAAAAACATCTCATACTGGCAGAGGCAAGCAGCAGTGAAGACACTGAATCTCTTATTACAATTCAGAGGATGATAGAGGAAAGGGATAGCAGATTTTATGCAGCAGATGAGAAATGTATGCTCAGTTTGCAATCTCCATGCCATTAAACAGAGCAGTTACAGTCAGACCTGCTCTCTTTTCTATATTTCTGGTTAGTCGGTGCCTAGGAGCTGGTGTGAACTTTTCACTTCTGTTCCCTTTACTGTCATTATATATCAGGGAGATGAATTAATCAGAGCTGCTTCAAACAGCACAGCAGTGACATTTGCTTTGGTAAATGAAGAAAGACCATGCTCAAGGAAGAAAATGAAAGGAGAGAGGATTTCTTCAGCCTTGCTTATGAACCAAACTAAGTTTGGCTCCTCAGGATGGAGCCATTGATTTTGACATGAGACATCTGCACTGTATTTTGATGGCTCCTCCTCACAAAAGACCTGATTTAGGACTTAATGAATTCTCCTGTGGTGAAATGAAGCAAGAAGTAGGACTTTGTCATCAGTGGGCTGTTCATGAACCAATTTGGACTGGTAGCATGGAAATAACACCCCCTTGAAACCATCCTGAGGGTCACAGATCCGCGTGGCTTCTTATAGCAGCTTCATTTCACACTGAGTTGTTCTGTTTTCTTGGAACTTTATAGTTAGTCATTGCCTCCAATGACAACTCAAAACATCTGCTCAGAGCAGCCAAGGGGGCCATCGCAGGACCAAAAGTGAAAAACAGTGAACACAAAAAAAGCTCCCAGGAGAAGACAGATGCAAGAGAAGCACCAATAAACTCCTGGCTGCACAACCATCTCTGCTTTCTAGAAATTGTTTTCATCATTTGGCCTGGTGGAAGGACCTGCTCGCTGTTGCTGGTGTTGTCATAGATGCCAGTGGGGGTGGAATGAGGCTCCTTGGCTGTAAGCAACTGCCAGCACTAGTGTCCTGTAAGGCAATTTCTCTCAGGCTGCAACTGATATGGAAGGAAAAGGGTAACTGAGCCATGACCAAAAAGCCTGCAGGGTACCCTAGCAGTTAGTACAGTTGTTTGTGTCATTGCAAGTGCTGTTAGGTGGTGTTTAGCACTGATTTTGTGCAAGGAAGAATTCCCTTGTCACCCATAAAATCTTGTCCAGAATTGGCTCTGTTTCTGTACCTGCATCTATGGATGGGTCAGTGTAAATAATAAATAAAACCAAGGAGATATGAAGGAGAAAGAGAATACTATGGTGCAAGGATGACCCATAGCCAATGCCCATGTCAAGTCTGGAAATAAGTCTAGCAATATGATATGCACAAATGCCTATGAATTGGGTAAATAGTTTTAAGGCAGAACTTTACATGTTTTGATCCCTCCTAATTCTAACTCTGACTCGTCAGATCAAACTAGACTGTTTTGTTGTTAGTTGGTTTGATTTTATTTTTTTTAAATAGCTTTATGTGTTGATCTTTTAAACCAGGCTCAGCTAAGTATCTGAAGCCCTGAAGTGGTCATGTTGAAAATTTATGCTAAATGCTCATTTTGTCCCTGTGGAGGAAGATTTTTTGATTCCTCTTGTTTATTTCTGAGGAGTGGAAACCCTCCCAAAGTCTTCCAGCAGCTTTCTCACCTCTACAGTATGAATGTATACCTCTTTAATGTCTCCTAAAGAAATGATCCTGTAAGCTAGTGGCTTTGGAAATGTAGATTTGTGTTAGTCCTAAATGAAACTATACTTAGAAAGCTAAGGCATGAACTGAAATTGAAATTTAGTTGCTTTTCTAGAAAACTAGAAGCTCTTTTGCTGGGGTATGCAAGTCACTATACTGACATAAAGGGGCTGACAGCACATGCATCTATAGAAAACAGACAAGAGGGGTCAGAGAAAGCTGACGCATAAAGATCTACTTAGAGGTTGCCTTTGTCATACTTGATGGGAACACTTCGCTGACTCAAAATGCAGAAAGATGAGCCTATATTTTCTGCTCAGAGAAATTCTGGCTGGCAAATACATTATGCTTGTGTTACAAAGCACCTGTGCTGTCAAGAAAAAGCGAATGAGGCATAGCCCTCCTTCTACTCACATCTCTGAGAAAACAGCTGGTTAGTAAGCTGATGGAGACACAAATCTGCATTTCCAGCAGTATATTTTCTCTAATAATTAATAGCTTACTTGCTACTGTGTTGACACGCACTTGGCTCTGTTATTAACGAGCTTAACTCCACTGATCTTGCTTCATTATGGAAATTTCTGTAATACAGAAATGTCTCCAGTTCTGCTAGACTGGGTTTATTAATACATAATATAGTGAAGTGTAGCCCTGTCACCTTTAAGACTGACCTACTGAGCATCTTGCTCCAGATCCCTCGATCAAGACTGGCTTCTGTGACAATGCATCGGCTCACACTAGATTTAAAATTGATGCTCTGTATTCGCTTGGTGTGAAAAAGGATACAATAATTACAACAGCTCTAACTCTGGCTTGTGCTGATTTGTTTAATGTGATAAATTGATACAAAAATTCCTTGTAGATGTGAACACACAGTAGAAGAAAACCAATTAATTAGAACTTGGATTAACTGAGCATCAGTGTTTAGTGTGGAAGTAGTCCTGGCTGCTATACAGAAAGCCTTAGTCCTCAAGAGCCTGTGACTAAAGGACACCAGACTGAATCACTTAAGTAGTCTTGCTGTCAGGAGCCATTAATGAAATTTGCTTTTGCATACTAATAATTGAGACTCTGGTCTCTATCTTGTGAATCTTTATTACCCTCTATCTAAGCAAGCAAACCAGCTGCAAAAATATTATTAATAGGAAGGGATGAGCATAACAGTAACTGCTGTTCATCTGTGCATGAATTATCTGGCTTATCAGATCTACCAAGATGCCTTTGGCACTGAGGCAGTGGTTCAGTCAGCTGAAATCCATGGTGCCTCGAATGCAGTGTAATTGCTATGAAACTCAAGAGAAAAGAGGATTAGTATGTGCAGCAGTCTTGTTGTCTTTGATGTGATTCTTAACTACATTCAAAAGTCATTCAAAATATATAAGTATGAGGTTACGTCCCCAGAGTCCATTACTGACTGCGATGGATCCCTCCATGGTGTGCAGGCAGGTATGCCTGCCATCTACCTTCCTGAGCTTGCATGCAGTGAAGAGGACTGAAGTTAGAAGCCAAACTTTTAAAAAGTCTTCCCTTAGAATCTCAGCCATCTGTATGAGGAGCAAAGGAAATTGACTATACTGATCATAAAGTTCTCTGCAAAGGAGAGAATATTCTTTTATGAGAAAATGTGCAGTTGAAGTCTACATCTGAGATGTCTCAGCATAAGAGGAAATCATGCAAGGTCTGGAAACCTGTATTTGAAAACTGAATTTATTGTCGATTGTAAAAGTGAAATCTTTCTGCAATAAACTTGAGGCTCCATTAAAAAGCTGCTCTGTTGTTACTGCTGAGTAGAATGTGCAATTCCTTATCTCTTTCTTTTCTAACCTATTGCTTTGCTTTTGCTTCTATTAACTGTATTCCTGCCCTGCAGATTTTCCATTTCTTTTATGAATATTCTCTACTGATACAGAAACATTAAGATCTACACTGCTGAGTCTATGCTTGGGAGGTTTTGCTAGTGCAACTATATAGCATGATTAAAGCAATATGACTTTTCTGTCATTATTCTTTCCCTGAGGCTGTTTTGCCTCAGATCCATGAACATTCAGTCTCACTAGAGTCCTCCTACCTTTACTCCTTTTTAATTCTTTTTTTTTTCCCTTCTAAGATATGTACATTTCCCATTTCTGCCTTCCATTTTTATCCTCTTATTTTATCTCCTCAACTTCTGTTTTTGCTTAATTTGACCTAGCTCCTTGTCATTCTTTTCCATCTGTCTTTTTATTGTCCTTCTGGCATTTATTCCCCTTCTTTTCTCATGCATTTACAGGCTACTTGAGAGTGGAAATTAATCCATTTTGTTATTTGCTTATTCTTTGCCTTTTTTTTTTTCAGTTTTAGGTATGTACTCAAGAGAATTTTTGTAAAAACATACACATATTTGATACCTGTTACCTTTTGGGGAGGGAAGGGATACTTTTGAAACTCATCTATTGATCTGTTATTTTTTTTTTTTTTTCTATTTCTCTCCTAAGTTTGAGAAAAAAAAATTGTGACCACTTATCTGGTATGGTCTGTTCAACTCTTCATTTTTTCACAGAATCACAAAATGGTTTGGTTTGGAAGGGACTTTAAAGATCATCTAGTTCCAACCTCCCTGTAATGGGCAGGGACACCTTTCACTCAAAGCCCCATCCAACATGGCAACTTGTTTCAGTGTCTCACTACTCTCACAGCAAAGAATTTCTTGCTAATATCCAATCCAAATCTACCCTCTTTCAGTTTAAAGCCATTTGCCCTTGTCCTACCACTACACACTCTTGTAAAAAATCCATGGTACCCACATAGCACACATTTCTGTCCAAGAATTCCCATATGGAAAAACAAAGATCTCACAAACGAGAGTGCCACACATTTTGGCTGTTGAGTGGTGGCAGGTATAATACTGTTAATCACATTCCTGTCATTGTCCATAAAAGTGGATTTGCTGTGCCATTATTTTCATATGCCTGTCACTTTCCTCCAAAGAGAGGTTTAAAAATCAGAAAATCTGTTTGGGGTGGTACATATATAGTGTAAACAATAAATGCAGCAGTACCCTCTAATATAGAAATGATAATAAGCAAGCCTTTGTGTCTCATGATGGTATAAAATCAAAGAAATGCCATCAGAAAACAATCTTAAGGATAGGCAAACACTGCAACTGGGTCTGAGATGTCCATAAATTATAAATGCACTAACTAGGATATAATTAATAATAGCTTGCTTATTATGTTAGTGCTCTAAGCCAGTGTGATATACAACACCACAGAAGTATTTTGTGACAATGATTAAGCATTTTATAAAGCTGTGCAAACAACTTGAGCACTAAAGGGACAAAGAAAGGCTTATGAAGTCACAGATGGGAGACACAGAAAAACACGTAAGCAGAAATCCTTGTAACTAGATTTTAAGCCAAATAACATTAGCAGGAGCGAGATGGTAATGAATAAACTTGGTAGGTTTGGTGGGGATTTTTTGGTTTCTTTTTTTGTTTTTTAAGTTTAGCTCTGGACTGTGAATAGATGTATATTTAGTTGCAATGCAATGTATTATATTGTGGTGTGGATCTAAAGGGCTTCTCTGCTTCAAAGCTGAGACCAAAACAAGGACCCTGGTACAGGGTGGAAGTGGCACTGGCCTGCCAGCTGAGAAGTGTGAGACTTGCTCTGCCTTGACAGAGTTGCTCTCCTCAGAGAAAAACCTGTGACTTCCAGTAACTTTTTGGTCTTCTAAGTTTGGTTATTCTCAGAAGCCAATTGCCTACAGCAACATCTTCCTAAGATACAGAGAGGAAAAAACACTCATTGGTTGCTGTCCTTGCCCATGAAGTCTCAGCAACAGGGATTTTTTCTCTTTTTTCCATTTGCTGTAACTCCTGAATTTCATGTGAATGGGTACTAAAGGCCTGGCCCATGGCCCCAGGAATGTCTTCTTTCCATAGATATTAGTATGAGCAATTCTGATTATAGGAATAAATTCCAGAGTTTATTGCTGTCTGATATTCAGCTGATTACAGGGCTTATAACCATTGAAGCACAGAACAGCAAAAGTTAGGAGGGGACAGGGAAGGCAAGGCTCCTGGAGAAGTTGGCAGCTGTGGGAAGATGGTGGTCATTGCACTATGTGGTTCAGACTGCAGGAAAGGCAGCCTGGAAGCGAGGTGGTAAGATGGCCCATGATGATCAAGAGATTCATCAGAAATAGCCACCTGGGACCCATGCATAGATTAAGGGGTTAGGCAGAAATGCATCATCTCAGGTGGAGAAGGAAGGAAGAAGAGAGGAGGAAAAAACATGTGTGAGTTTGTTCTGAGTGACTAGTGCATCAGGAAGGGACAGGATGTCTCTTCAGCCTGACAGGGCAGGAAGGACAAAGGTAGGAAAGGTTTGGTTGCATTAGCTAAAGGTTAAGCACAGTCCCACAGGCTTGTGCTGTGGCAATGGTTTTATAAGGCAGCAAAAATCAGAATGTAAAGCACAGATAACCTTGCTTTTGTGGTTCGTACATTCCCTTTAGAAACATTCATGTGTAGCTTTTGACATCAGACTATAAACCTTTAAAAAGTTTCCACTAATTCAGTCCAAAGAGGCATTCATGGATTCAGAGTATTAAATTAAAAGGGTAGGATGCATTTCAGCAATATGGTATTTGTTTACCAATATTCAGCAGCTATGGTGAAAATTAATTCCAGGATTAGATTAATCTCCATATTCGTCTTCTTCAGTTGTGTTCAAAATGAAAAGCAAGAACACTTGAAAAGTTAGATTCATTAGCAATGTATGAATATTCTGGATTTGATTAACTGTTTTTAAGATTATCATTTTTCTATTGAAAAAGAATCACCATAGCACTGTTTCTCTCATCTTGTACTTTACAGCAATGGTTGGCTTTCATGTGTTTCACTTGCTGCAACCTGGGTTTTAAATTTGTATCTTATTCTCTCTTGACAGTATTTGTCTCTCTTTCTTGCCTCATTGGTTCCAGACAATTATTTATACCAATTTTACTTTCAGATTTTTGTCACCTTGACAGCTTTGCCTACAGGGATATTTTCCTGGTTTACCATAAGGTTTCATAACCACCCGTCTGTTCTGCTCAGATCAGGTTCTTTAATAATTCTGTGGTATTGACAGTAAAAGGTAATTTGTGGTACTAGCCTACACTTTGGGGTGCTGTCGGTCTTGAGTCCCTTACACTTCAAAAGTGGAGGCATTTTTACTGTCATGTCCCTGATGCTCTGTGGTAGAGCACAAACTTTTTTTAGGCACTGTGACACTGAAGTCTTAGCATCACAGTTTTGGTTTAAATTCTGTGTCAGGGAAGAAAGGAAGACTTTGGTTGCTTACTAAAATGTTCCTATTACTGCCACTGCCACTGCTGCTACAAGACCTACAGCTCTGATCACTTCTAATGCCACAATGACAAACCTGGATGGCACTCAGGTCTCTGTTATTCCCAGCCAACACTGTAAAAAACATTTGGACTAGAGAAGAGTTGCCCATGTCTGCACAATGGGCAGTTCTAAGAAATTGTAAGTAAATCAAAACAGGCCCTTTGGGAATTTTCTAGCCAAGTTGGGAAGTGCCTAAGGAGTTGCAGGACCTACAGACCTACCAAGAATACAGCATATGAGAATGGAGAAAACATTTTCAACAAGTTAATCCTATCCCTGCTGCAGACTTTTAAAATATTTGTTTTAAAAAAAAATAAATTAAAAATCATAGCTTTGTTTTGCTTTCTCTTCTAAGAAAATGACAAAATGGCATAGTGTCTTTTCTTTCCTGACTGCTTCATGCAGTTCCATAAAATATTGACTGAAACAGTCCTTTTAAGCCCACTGTTTTGTAGCATAGTTTTGTGGAAATGGGATAAAACATAAAGAACAAAGTGATGAGTTCAGGTAGATGTTTTCTGTGAGATAAATGATTCAATGTGTCTATTTAACTCTCTGATATATTCCAAAGTGCTCTTTTCTTTCTCTTTCCTTGTTTTTTTACTTTTGGTTTTATTTAATATGAGAGTTTGGCAAACTGCGATTGTAGGTGCTGGCAGAGAAAGAAGGCATGGATGGTGCTGGAGCCAGAATCTGTCACCACCAAAAAATTACAATTTCCACATGTCCCACTTCCTGTTCAAGGGCAAAGGAGTAATCCATGTGGGGGACTGCTGCTTGCTCTTTCATCCACTACTGTGCTGAGACAGTCAGTGGGCAAATACTTTAGACATATTGTTTTTATAAAGGTGGTAAACACTTGGCTCTATTAAAAATAATGGCAGTTTTGTTACCAGATTTTGAAATCCACAGATCTGTTTACTCTTAATTTTTGTGTTTTAGTTTTATTATGTTTTGTTTTCCCCAAAGATTTCTCTTGCAATGAGATAGTTCTATAGAATCTCACAGGACTCACAGTCTGGAGGTCTTGCCCTCCTGCTTCCTGTAAGTTGTGGGTCCCCTCAGACAGTTGTTGCCTCCCTTGGAGATTGGAAACTTCCCTAATACACTGCCTTACCTTACTCTTAGAGGCATCTGTGTGCCACAGGAGTGTTTCATGGTCTCTGAGAGCTCAGATGAGAGAAGGGATATTTCAAGATGGGAATATATGAGTGACTGGACAACAGCTGGTATGTTGACACTGCCGGTAAGTAAAAATCTTCCATAGACATCTTGTCTAAAAAATGTGCATGCATACATATATGTATTATATATATAAAAAGTATGCATATGTATATAGGTATACCCCAGCACATAAAATAGTTTTTATAACCTTTTCTGCATGGGAACTCTCCCTACCCCAATGCCATGCACTGGCTGCTGTCAGCATGGAATTCAGTTGCAGTTTGCATGACTTACAGACGGCTGCCTAGTATGTCTGTTGTGATCACTGTACATTTGGATGTGTATGGAGAATGACTGGAATACAGAGTGAACTAGTATTGCTATTATTTTATTATTGTGTGCTTACATTCTTGGACTATATTTTTTTTAAAAAAGCCTGAAGCATATGTTTTACAATCCCATTTTCTCCCATTAGCACACAGACACACTGTTTCAAATTGACTTTTAAAACAGATGTCTTATCAAATCCATTTTAAAAATAGTTTGTACCTACCCCAGGGAGATCTGGAATCCTTCAAAGCCTACAACAATTTACATTCAGAAAAGAATGTTCAAGTCAAGCTTTATCAGCTCATGCTGTGCAGTTTGGTGTGTTCAGAGTGGATTGTGAGAAAATAAGAGCTTTGCAACTTGTAGCAGTGTGAATATAGGGCTGATACAGTGTTTAGGAAAAAAGAACAGCTTCTTTCTCTTAAATAAAAGGAACAAAATCAGTGTTTTGAACCTTGCATCCTCTGCTTGATTAGCAGTGTTAATTATTTCAGCATTATCACTGTCTGTGTTCACAAAGTGTGGTCCCCTCAGGACTGTTGTGCTACCTCTTATCAGCCGCCTCTAAATGGCACCACTCGGCTCAGCTGTAGCTGTGCTTTGCAAAGCATGTCAGATGGGGTCAATAGATCTTTTCAGTTCTTACTCCTCAGCCATGTATCTGCCTGAGTGCTCTTTAGTTATTCATATGCTTTGGGTAACTGGGCATTACAAGAGGAGAAGTAATTTTCCTTCTGCATGTTTTAGTCATACACTGTTCCAACCTTATCTTCATTTAAGTTTTAGAGAACTATTTTGGGAAAAGAGCAGGAAAGTTTATGGGGTCATCTGCAAACCCATTTATAAAGCTTTCTACTGCCTTTCTGAAGTAATCCCAGATGTGTCCCAAAGGATGAAGCAAGGGTTTTGAGTATTTAAGTCTTTGAGCTTCTCATAGATAGAGCTACCTGTTTGCAGCTGGGAATATGTGTATTTCCTAGGGGGAGATTTGCTGGCCTTTTGAGTCAACAACATGCTTCATAAGTCTCACAGATGTGGCAAAAAGGAACAGAGATGATGAGGAACCCAGACTTTTGAATCTGTTTGGTACCTTCATGTACTGAAGGTTTCTGATAACTTCAATCCATCCTTCAAGTCTACAATATTTCACCCTGCTTTTATTGCACCAAGCCATTGTTGACATTAGCATTCTTCAACATTGTATTTGTTTTCTATATTTCCTCATGCCAAGTAATAGCTTTTATACCTCTGCCTCTTTTTCTGTTCCGCAGAACAAGAGTTGTCCTGAGAGAATTTATGTTGGCAACAAAATTGTGTCCTCGAGTGGATATTATAGATTTATTCCACATCTGAAAACTACTTATCATTTTTTCATCTCAAAGAAAATCTCTTCTTCCTTTGCAACATCTCCCTGGAACAAAGTTTTCAGGAGTTGGAGCTGTTCTCCTTTATTTCTTCCTTACAAGAAGAAGAAAGTCTAATGTATTTCTTCCTATTCTATAGTCCTGAATTCTTGTACTGCCAGGTCATAATTTTAAAAGCAAAAAAAAAAAAAAAAAAAAAAAAAAAAAAAAAAAAAAGACTGGGAAAGAAAAAAGTCTTAAATAACAAACTGTAAATTAAGAGACAAGCACATCATTTGACTGCAGTGCAATGTATGAGCATTTCCATCAAGCTGAAACGTGATTCACGATTGACCGCACACTGGCAGAAATGTTCTCTGGTGCACTTTTGCTGCAGGTCCTATAATTCATACCCCTTAACAGCTTCACGATCAAGCTGGAGCTTTTTAAATAATAGTTAGCAAGAATGATAATTACAGACCTGTCATACAGTGGGGAATGCTACAGAATCATTCAGTGCACAAGGGAGACCTGTGATTTTCAGGAAAAAATCATGATTGCCTCTAAGGACAGTTGAGTTAGAAATAACTGTTCTATGACATGTCAAGAGAGCAGCTGGAGTTCAAGCACAATCTGTAGCTGAAATACTTTAAAGGTGGACTGGAAAGCATAAAACTGGGTTTTTGCATTTTCCTTTTCATGACATGTAAAATCTTTCAAAGAACAGTGGATTTCTTCTTTTTCCCTTTCCCCGTTTTATTTTTTTTTTCTTTTTAACATTCTACACTTTAGATCAGTGTCATAGTTTAAGCTCAGTGGAAATTAAGCACCATGCAGCTCCTTGCTCAACCCCGCCTCTCTTCCCCCAACCCCAGTGGGAAGGGGAGGAGAAACAAAGTAAAATTGTAGGTTGAGATATGAAAAGTTTATGATTGAAAAGAAAGTAAAATTAAATAATAATAGTAAATTATAGTAATAATGGTAATAAAAAGGGAAAAAAACAATGATGCACAATACAATTGCTCAACACCTGCTGACTGATGCCAGACCCCCTTTTCCGAATCCAGACTCGCCCCCTTTCCAGGTAACTCTTCCCAGTTCATATTTTGGGCATGATGTTCTGTGGTGCCCTTTGGGCAGTTTGAGTCACCTGTCCTGGTTATGCTTTCTCCCAGTTTCTTTTTCAAGTCTCCTCTCTGGCAGATCGTGAAACAAGAAAAAACTCCTTGACTTAGCATAAACATGACTTAACAACAAAACAAAACACAGAATGGTGTCTTATCAACACCATTCTCACTCTGAATCCAGAACACAACACTGCAACAGCTACTGAGAAGAAATTAACTCCATCCTAGCTCAAACCAGGAAAATCAGGTACCTGAAACAATAATGCTATTCAAAGACAGAATTAACAGTCTGGTCCCATTACTTCACTTACTTCATCAACTGGAAAACATCTTATTCACATGGGGGTCATCAATATTTGGGCCTTTCAGAGGGAACTGAAAAAATTTAGTGGAGCAATGAACAAGAGGCGGCTAAAAAGTCATGTGAGCACAAATCAAGGTTACCTTTAGCATGAGCATGAGCAGTGTTTTGTAGGTAATATGGTAGGATCATCCCTATTACAAAGAATAAACAGCTGTAAAGGAAGATCTCTCTCTGTATCAGAAGAAACATAGCCCTCCTACCTTTTTTTACAAATCTGGGGAAACTGGAGAATACATGTGAAAAGGGAAAAGCTTTTTAAATTTCCTGACTCTGGAGGAGGAAACGACGTTATATGGGGCATCCTTAGGGACAGATGCCCATCCATTTGACGCTGACAGGGCTGAAGACTGGTCCGCGGGGGAACTTATTTACTTCCTTCCCTGGCTGCAAAATCACTCCCCAAGAGGCCTATTTGTTAGTCTTTTGGATTTCCTTTGCCTATCTGTCCCTACTATGCCCTTATCCCCCAGCTTTCCAAAGCATAGCAAACTCTCCTTCACTCATACATTTTGCTACTGGTTTTCATCCCTCTGTGTGACAGTCTTTTCATATCAGAGAACATCTGAGATTGCCTTGCCATTTCTCTGAGACTTGCCAAGTCTCTCCACTGACTTTTATCCCCTTTTCCTTCCTTCCATCCCTGTGTGACTCCAGGCTGTTCTTTTGCTTAGAAAAGAAAAGCCAGACACTGTGTGAGACTCCATGACTTGACTATCATGCCTGTTAGTCAAACTTCAATCATTTCTTTGTTAGAGCATTTTTTGACAGAGGGATTTTTACTTAGCAGAATCATGAAAACAGCAGTTATCCAAATTATCACTGCATCATGTTTATGCTGCTCCATCTCTTCCCAGTGATGCAGTCTAGACTATTCCTTAATTTTATGTTCTTCAAAGAAAAGAAGAGAAAAAAGAAGGGTGCTGCAAAACCCAGAGGCCACATAAATGTTTCCATTTTTCAAAAAGTGTTGTCTGCATTTCTATCTTTCAAGTCTGCACAAGTTCTGCTTATAGAGTAGTGATTTAGTGTGGTGGAAAGATGATGAAAAATTTCAAGATGTTAAAGTAAAATAGTTTAAATCATGCCTGACTGAAAAGAAGACAAAGAAAGAACAATTTTTTTTATTTTAAAGTTTTGTTTTCAGCAAAGAAGTTAACTTTTGTTTCCTCAAGCATGCCATATCTTTCTATGTAAATAACTTTGGAAGGTGGATGTGCTCATTCAGCTTCAGCAATTTCAATGTCTCCATCATGCTGGTATCAGTGACACCAGCTGGTATCAGCTGTTTCAGTGTTGGATAGCATTTAGGTACAAACTGCATCTGACTGGGGAAGTTTTCCTAGTCTGGCCTCCCCAACTGAAGGGAGGAGACAGGAACTAAAACTCCCAAAGTCTGAAGAAGCTGGTCTGTACAAAAGACTACAAATAGCATCCTAAATTTCCAATAACCTCCTGAAGACAGAAGTCTGACCCTGATGTAAATGTGAAGTAACTGACGATATCTTACTGAACAGGGTGTCAACACAAGAAAATTACAAGAGATAAACCCAAAATGATTCAAAAGATTAGTTGTAAATTTATTCAGCTACTTTTATTTCTGAGCAGATTATGATCCTGTATTTCAAAGTTGCTGAGAAAGAGTAGGAACAAATTCATGGTGGAAATCATAGCATTTGAAATAAGTTGTATTTCTCAGACTTCTGGGAGATGGCATCCACTATTGCAGATGAAACAACAGATTATGTCACACTAGCAGAGCCAATCCCAGTGAAAAACTTGAGAGTGTTAAAATAATCTCTCAATCAGTTGAAGAATTATTCAAATGATAAGGTGTACATTAAGCTTTGAAGTACACATATTCTGATACTTTGCTGGGCTATCATTCCCCCAAGCATGTGAAGCTAAAATTTTGAATCTGGTATTTTTCCATCTGTTGTTCAGCTCCATGGTCAAATAGGACTCCTATCACACATTTCAAGGATAGGCATTCTGCAGATGTTTTTTGGACTTACTCTCCCAGGGGCACAATAAAAAGGATGAACAGGCAGAATCTGAGAATTTGTTGTGATTTAATCCCAGCCACCAACCAAGCACTACACAGCCACTCACTCTCTCCCTTACCAGCAGGATTGAGGAGAGAATCAGAAGGGTAAAAGCCAGAAAACTCAAGGTGTGAGACAAGGACAGTTTAATATGCAAAGCAAAAGCCACACATGCAAGCAAGGCAAAACAAGCAATTGGTTCCCTGTTTCCCATGGGCATGGCAGGTGTTCAGCCATCTCCAGAAAAGCAGGGCCCCATCGTGTATAACAGTGACTTGGTAAGACAAACACCATCACTCCAAATGTTGCCCTCTTCCTCCTTTTCCACAGCTCTTTATATACTGAGCATAATGTCATATTATTTGGAATATCCATTTGGTTAGTTTGGATCACCTGTTCCAGCTGTGTTGCCTCCCATTTTCTCATACAACCTCAACCAGCGTGGCAGTAGGAAAAGCAGAAAAGGCCCTGTCTCTGCATCTCAGCAATAACAAAACCATCTCTATATTACCAACTCTATGTTCAGCACAAATCCAAAACACAGCCCCATGCAATCCCTGTGAAGAAAATTAACTCTAACCCAGCCAAAACTAGCACAGAACTTCACTTGGGTTTATATATAAAGTTTGGGCTGAATGTTTACAACATAAAGAAACATGTGATGAACTTAGCATTTGCATGCTTCTTCTGATTCAAGCATCTTTAAGTTGCACATATTTGCAGACTTTCTCAACTGTACAGAAATGTAATTTCCTTGCCTTTTTAAAATTTATGTAATTACATATTTGAGCTCTTTTTTCATACTAGTTTTTTCCATACCTTGGCCTGTTGCCTGCTGTATTATACCATGTAACATGGCATTTCATAAAAAAATATTCCATGTTAGTGAAAATATTCTAAAGGCATTGTTGTGAAACCCCGTTATTGATAGTTGCTTTCATTTCCATTTGGAACAACAAAAAACCAGACAATGATTAAGAATGTGAAAGAATGAAATAATACATATAAATAGATAAGGTCTGCATTTGGCCTGAATCAAAATAATAATAAAAAAATTTTTTGCACTGTAACAAGTCTTAGGCCTTTGAGCACTATCTGTGATTAATGCTATGTATAGGTTTTCCTTTTATTCCTCTTTTTTTTGTCTGCCTCACAGCAATTAGCAGTTGCAGGGGAACTATCTAATTGCTACCTCACTTTAACTATCTGCAAAATAAGGGGTATATTGCCATGCTTAATCCATTTTTATACAGATGAATGAGGAGTCCTGTACAAGTTTTCTTTATTTTTTGCTAGCTCTTGAATAGACAATATGTTTTTCCTTTCTGAGTTTCTCAAAAGAAAATTTAGTGCAGGGAAAAACTACTTCTACATTGCTCTTTTTTTTTTTTTTTTTTTAATTCCCTTTCATTTTTGGCAAGCATAGTCTTGCTGTGCACTTGGAACACAAGCAGCAGATGCTGCTAGGGCAAGCCTTGGAAAATATGTCTTTTGACTATTTGTTGGCAGACACTGTACAGTGGTAGAGAACTATTTTTTATCTTTCCTTGCTGCAGTGCTCTGACCAAAACCAAGGCAAAGCAGACTTGCAGTGCTTGAGCTGAAAAAGATTGAGAAATTGTGCTGGCTACACAGAGTCTTGAGCTCCAGTTTGTAAGCAGGGGACCTTGTGATGCCATCTGGTTACCCAGCAGCTGACATACATGAGGAGGGCATCATAGAATCATTTCAGTCAGAAAAGTCCCTTAGGACCATTGAGTTCAACCTTAAACCCAGCACTGCCCAGTGCACTACTAAACCATATCCTTATGTGCCAAATCTACAATATCTCCAGGGATGGTGACTCAACTGCTTTGCTGAGGAGCTTGTTCTAATGCCTGACCACCCTTGCAGTGAAGAAATTCTTCCAAATATTCAATCTAAACCTCCCCTGCTGCAACTGGAGGCCGTTTCCTCCTCTGTTGCTTGTTACCTGGCAGAAGACACCAAATCCTCCACCCCTCCCCTCACTACAACGTCCTTTCAGTCAGTTGTAGAGAATGATAAGAGCCTCCTCAACAACAGCCTGAACAGGCCCATCTCCCTCAGCATCTCCTCCTAAGACTTGTGCTCCAGACCCTTCACCAGCTCCATAACCCTCCCTGAAGGGGAGTTTTACATTGAATTTTTATCTGTTTAATAATGAGGGGAGAATAAGCATAATTTTTGTGCCTGTATGAAGTGGTACCTAAATGTTAGGAGAAAAGCACAAGACTGTCAAAAGACAGCCTGAAAGAGGTGAGGCTACAGCAGTTCCATGCCCCAGGTCCAATCGGTAGTGAGCCTGAAGATGCATTCCCAATAAGCATAGTTGCACACAGCACATATATGCATCATGATATACATGAGATACATGGCCAGCTACACAAATCACAAACAGATACACAGAGAAAACTCGCATGAGAACAGACAGCACCAATAGCCTCATCCTGCCTTCCTCTCTGGCTAAGCAGGATGCAGATTCACTAGTAGAAATATATATATATATATATATATGTACATTCATACAACATGGATTCCTCCAGCAGCCAGGCTCATCAGAAACTCAGTCTGCCTAGTTGTTGGCTCCAGGCTGAACATGTGAGTCCCCAAGGCCACAGAAACCCTCCAGTTGCTGGTACAGACTCTGAGCACACACACACTCACACAGACATAAGATTCATCCCTAGAGACCATGACATCCCTTTGGCAGCTGGCTGGGACTCCCCTGGTCCTCACTGTCCAACGCACCCCTGATCTTGCTCTGGCACCCAGGCAATCTACACACTAGCTAGTTAGGCTTGATGCTCATTAGTCATCACATGTTACTCACAAATCAACACTTTTGACAGTTGCTGAGGTCAGACCCTCAACAAGAGACAGAATGTCCTGACAACACTACCAACCAGCCAGCTACTTACAGGTGACCAGCCTCTTTTATTCTTTACCCCTCTACTTTTCGGTAATTGTTCCCTCCCAATTTGTTTAAATTCAACACGATCTTCTTCCCTGAACATTCCATTATGAGTCTTATGCAACATAAAAATGTTCTTCCCCTGTGTAATCATCATGTGTCCTACACTCCTAGAGAAGAGAGCAACCTCCCTCAGTTCAAAGGATGCTTTGGAGTTGACTTCTCTCAATGTATTTCACACCTGTGCTATGGGTCTGAGGCTCTGGACAGGGTGTCCCTTCCTCAGAGTCCTTAATTTGGAGTTCCACCTGCCTTTGAGGCCCTGTGCTGCTCTGGGCTTGTGGAGATGGGCTCTGAATGGGCTGATGGCTCCTGTGATGTGCCTGAGAGCACAGATGGAACAGCAAGCCATGTGGACTTCCCCACTGTGCTCCTTTGTGGGTGTGCAGACATAAACTCTTATCACATAAATTAACAATAAATATATTCCTACTATTGCACCACCTTTAACTTTATAACTCTTCTTCCTCTGTAAATATGAGTTCTTTGAAATTGTAGACTTTCTCTTCAGGCAATGCTATGGCACAAAATTTACAACAGAGTAGCCAAACAGTTTAAAGGCAAACTTCCTGAAGGTCAGAATTACAATAATGAAGTTTCATAAGTGTTTTCTTGTTCATGATTTCATCTCAATATACCAGAGGAAATATTTTTTCCTGCAGTTTTCTACAAACTCAGACTAACTGTACAAATCTGATTCTGGAAATGACCTATAAGGCTGAATGTTTGTCTGAACCAGACACTATGAACTTCAATGGGCTCTGTGCAGGCTTAAAAAAATACATAGAAATTCAGAAGTCATCTGCATGAAGCAAAAAGTCCTCCACGGGAACCTCTTGTGTTTTTGTAAGCAAAGCTACTAACTTTCCTGATATTTGGTCTATGTCTCAAAGCCCCAAAATCTTGTTTCTCATGTATTAAACTTGAAAATGTCAAACTTAGATTTGTGGCAACTTGAGTAAAAGGAACAAAAAAATAGGGGGATTTCTTTTAATGTTATTTTCACACTCATCTCTTCCATTGTTTTGTGGTATAGCATCAAGAGTGTTGTAGAAAGCCAATATAACAAGTTTTGAATGTGAATTATTATTTAAAAATTGCAGCAGACTCCAAGGGCAAGCAATTTGAAAGCTATGAAAACATCCCTACAATGACATGCAAAAAATAGAAGTTTATTTCATCTGGAAATTAAGAGTGCTGAGAAACAGGAAAAACAAAAAGTAATTGTTTTCATAAATTATAGAACACCTAAGCCTAAATCCAAATTCACTCACTCTTCCAGTTTGGCATTCTGCAGTTACGGTCCTCAGTAGAACTATATAATCAGTATTTATGCTTAACATAACAGAAATAGCATTTCAAGGCAGAACACAGAGTAGTAAAACCAGAGCATCTTCAAAGCTCAGTAAATACTAAATAACTCTTTATGCTCACACTGTTGTTTGTGTTTCTACAAACCCTTAAGAGCAACTATTTTATTTTTTTTTCTAATGACAAGTGGTGCTTAATGGTGACCTGACTTGGAGGCATCAAATGTAGAAGATATTTGCTAATGTCTTTCTTTTTAATAAATCTGTGTTTCATAGCAAATGCTTGTGAAAAATGCTGTCTTTTTGTTTTACTTGGAAAAGGAATAACTTACTAAAACTAATATTAAAAACCATATGGGTCTGTAAGGAACACACCAGGAAAATCTACCAACTCAGTAAGCTCCCTGTGTTCTAAAACTTCTGTCCATGACCTGGAAATTGTGGAAGAGCTTGCTGGTGTTTAAACCTTCAAGTGTGCCATATGTCTATAAGTAATAGATGGCAATTTTTACACTCCAAATCACTAAGAAGTAAGAAAAACCGTATCTTTTTTCCTTATCTTCTTTCTAAAAGTACATTTCATCCCTCTCCTTAATGAATCTGGGAAGATTAGGTGCATGGAGCTGTCATATGACAATACATTTTCTAGATGTAAGAAATCAAGCACTTAACAATTAGAATATCTACTGACATGCCAATATAGAAACAGAGGTGATATTTTCTGTCTCAGTTTGTCATTTGAAAGGTGGATCTTACTGCAGTGTTTCTTAATAAAATGTACCAACAAAAAGAAGATGAAATAGAAACTGACAATTTTGTCAGCAGTATGTCTTTTGACTTTTCAGTGATGATAAACTTGATATCAGGTTGACTCTTTCCAGTGTGTAAGGATTTCATGAGGTACTGTGTACAAAATTAGAAGTCTAGCTTTTACACCTGACCTCTGAAAAGAGGTGATGCTCTTACTACTTATAGCTTCCTTGCATTACTATTTTTCTTTAGGCAGAGTAAGAGAAATTCAAAAGGCTCCTAGATGCATTTTGTGGTGCTGTGGATCTGAGGAGGAAATGATTTTTTGTGGTAGCATTGTGTTTGTGTTCAGAAAATACCATTTCCTTCAGCTCTCAGGAAATTACATTACCCTGAAAACAACAAAGCCCTAAATTCTTTCTATAACATGCATTATATGTTGAAGAAAAAGCAATGAGCAAGTATCTAATTTTTTAAAACTCTGAAAATAAAAGACTGTTTTTGTAGTTCTGTGAATTTCCCCAGATTGTTGCCAGAAAAGGAAAAACTGTGCAGTGAAGGTGATCTCGTTTGGAAGTGACATCACAGAGATCAGAGGCACTGAATGGCTTTCATCTCTGTCTACAACTCACTTCCTTTGAGAAACCACATATGTTGAAATAAAAACATAGGCCAAATTAGGTTTGTGACAGCCGGTCCCCTGCAAATGTACATCATCTTCAAACACACATTGGTGAAGAGAGTTTAAATTTGTCTTTGAATCCTAATCCTCTCAGGATAACATCAGAATTATCCAAACACTGTCACAGCCTCTAGGTTAAGTAATAGCATCCAAACCTGAATACATCTGTCAGTGGCAGATTGCAGCTAACACCATGCAATTGTCAGCATGCAGCCAGAGACTGATTAGAAAGAGCCAAGTGATTTTGCTGCTTAGTCCTTTCCTTTTGTCTGCTAATTAATTAATGTATACATTAAATTAAAAAAAAAAAAAGAAAGAAAAGAAAAAGTGTGTAACTTTCCTGGTTTGGGTTGAAATAACCTGTAATTAGGATGGATAGCTTCTTGCAGGTTTTCCTGTAGGTGTCTGCTGTAATTTCCCAGAAGAGCAGAAAAATGTGAGTAGACATAACTTTTTTCAATTCAGCAATAGCTCTCTGCAAGATTGCTCTTTAGTTTATAGATGAAATTTATTACTGAACACATTTTTCAACCTACTGAATTCCCCTTGACAGCTAAAAATATTGGATGCTTGCTATTTCAGAAGTCTTCTATTTAGCTAAAGGATTTGAACATTATCTGCTGTTCTCCTACTTTGAGGCTTCCCTATGCCTAAACAAAGATTTCTCCTACACTGAAATCTGTCCACCCGTGAGCAGCTGCTATTTGGCAGACAACCAACATCAGGAGAAAAAAAAAAACATAGTAGATGGGTATGTTTCTTTCAGCAGATAAAAAGAGCCTTTATAAGTTGATGCAATAAAGATATCTGACTTTCTCTATTTCCAGTAACAATGACGGCATTTGTTCAAAGTAAATATGTACAATACAATGAATCAAGTATATTACTTTCCTTATTTGAGAAACTGCAGGCATTATCACCTCTTATGGAGGTGATGAACTAAGAGGAAAACCACATATTAGTGCTCTTCTGCTTTGTTCCTTTGCCCTCAAAAGAAGGAGGGAACAATGAAGGGAAGTATTTTAAAAGGAATTTGTCTCCTACTTCAGCATGAAACCCATGCAAGAGACTGTATGTAGAACAAATTGCTTTTAGAAAACTAGTTTTACTGACAGGTACATATGTGTTTCAAAAAGCCAGAACTGAATTCAGTCTCAGCTGGATGTGGCTGTACCTGACCACACTCACCCTGCAGAGGTCACAGCACCATGATGGGCAGCAGAATGGATGGAGGGGGTTGGGGTTGGCCGATGTGGTTTGCAGTCCACCCATACCCTTCACCATATGTTTTTGTTGCTCAAAGGAAACAAAGCCGGTCTTTCAATCTAGGTCCAAATTAAGGAATTTGCAGTTATTTAGAAAGTAGATGTGCAGAAGATTATAGGCTGCATTTGTAAGAGCAGGAAGGTCTTTGATTTGCCCTTGGTGATGGCCAAGGTGGAAACCTGAGAGAGAAAATTACACTCTGCAAGGCAGAAATGTGGTTTGAAACAGAAAAGTGCTTAAAACTTGCCTCAAAGTAGGATAACTGTATCTCTTACACTGTTTTTAAACAATACTCCTGAGCTGCAGACATTATGAGCAATGCTGTGTTTACCATGGTGCTGAGGGGCTGGGTGGGGGCTCAGAAGAGCGGTGCCTACTGACAGGCACAGGGCTGCTGCTGAGCTGCTTGGCTTGATGGTCTGGAGGCCAGTGAGAGGGCTGTGAAGGAGACACATGCCACCCAGGCGAAACATCAGCAGGGCTCTTTCAAGCCATCCAGTTGTGTTTTCCAGAAGCATCAGGGATGACATGGCTCTGAGGGGCATTTGTAGAGCCTTTGACCAAACACTACTCACCAAATTCACTTCCAACCCATGCAACCTCTCAGGATGTGTCTGACATCCTGTATGACATGCAGAGCCAACAGAGGGAGCTGCACCCTGACCCAGGACACACATCTAGCAGCATCTTCTACTGCTCTTAAAAGCATCTGTGTCCCTCCCAGTGAGGCAGGTAGCACCTTTGCACTGTCTTGGGCTTCCTTTAGCCCTGTGAGGAGCAACCAGCTCCTGACCTAGCTGTGTTTGGAGGCCTCTTGAATGCACATTCAGTTTAGCAGGTAAGGAAGAACCCACGCTGTGCACAAGTGGTTCCACCATGCCTTCTAGAGGCACTGAGGCATTGTCACCTCTTCCCACACTGTGACACCAAGTGCTCTTTGACCAAGTATGTATCTTACCTGTCCTCAACACTGTGTCTGCTCCTGCCAGAGTAAGAATATGCTGTTTCCCAGGTAAGATGCAAAGGCTATGGTTGTGCTGTATGCACAAGTAAATAGCACAGGAGGACTGCAGATCAAAGAAGATGCTTGTGAAGACTTGAGGGGGAGTTTATTTCAGACTAGTTCTTGCCTTCTCTGGTGGATTATATGCTAGTTAGGAGCTGAAGTGTTTTACATGTGGTCCTGGCACACTTCCTCTCGTTTACTTTAATCCATGAGTAATCCAGTTCATGCACTTTGGTGACACTTCAGTAATGTGAACCAAAGCATAACAGGAAAATCTGCCTCAAAAGTGTGCTTCTGGTGAAACACCAATACAGTCACTTAGAGAAACCTGGAAGACCTTAGACTGGCAAAGTCAATACGTGGTCCACAAGCCCTTAAACTTCCATTATCTAGCTATCCCAGGCCCTCTATGTAGTTTTTTGAAAGGTGAATGCAGACTATCCTAAATCCGTTGAATACAGTAAGATATTTCCTCAGGGTGACATCTTTCATTGGCAGTGGTAGTAAGACCAACTGTGCCAAAAAATTGTAATGATTCAGGAAAGGACAGAAAAAAGAACAGAAGGGTTTGTTGAATTTTCTTCTGCTACAAAATACCAAAATCTAAATAAATATTTAGATGAAGAAAATTGTTTTCCTTCCTAATACACCCCTCATAATTTTAGGGGGGTGCTGAGTGCACTTCCTCACAGAAGATCTTCACACTGAACGTTTTGCACATAGTATGTGGCAGACTTTTCCATAATCGGCCATTGCTACTGACTTTTCCATGTCAGACCACAATAAAGCTGAGAGAACAATAACATCTAGGCTGTACTAGTATTTTAATTTCTTCTTTGAATGAAACATTTGCAAAAATGTACAAACTCTTTCAGAATAAGGCTGTTCACTTATAGCTGTTATATGTCACATTGCTAAATATGCTTCAGTCTCTGAAAATGAAGAAGACCTCAGAAGTAATTTAATTAAGGACCTTGCTGCAAAATGTTGGTTTAAATCCATTTGCAGGAATATTCATTTTACATAAAGCATAACAGGACATATCCTGCACTTACCCAATAGATTAGGTGTCTTCACGGAGAATTGCAATCCCTGCTCTAAATCAGGCAGATTGGGGATTTAAATCTGGATCCCTCATGTTTCTTGACTTGACTCACTGAGCTAGATTTGGGGACTACTGGGGAGGGAAAAGAGACCATGACACCTCATTTCCCTTGTATTTGTGGATGGCATCAAAGTCCTGACTCTTAAAGACAAAACACCAAGGATGGGATGCAGATGTGTAAACACAAGTGTCTAATGCCATTTGATCTCTTTTAGGATAGCTGAACTATTTACATAGAGTTGGGAGATAGGTCCCAGATTGCTGTAGAGCGGGGGCCAGGTGTGTTCAAGGGATATTAAGATGATTCTAGTTTCCTACAAGGAGGCAAAAGAATCTCAATTTTAATTTCAGAAGTGCAAACCCAAGATTTTTTTTTCCTTATTTGGCCAAAGCCCAATGTTTATCAAACAAAAAATGTTCCCCAGTTATGTCCTGGTGATTACTCATGTGAAAATGGAAAGCAAATGCCAAGATCACTCCTACACCATTGCTGCAAAGAGGAAAAGACGTATTTCCATCTACTATTTCACTCACAGATACTTCTCTAGGGAAAAAAAACACCTAAGCAGAAATTCTTCAAATATCACAGGCATGGTGACCTTATGAAGCTCTATGTGTCTAAAAAAATGAGGTGGTAGCACAGAGCAATGAATTCCTAACATAAGTGGAAAAAAAAAATCTCTGTGGCAACCAGAGAGATTCAGCAGAAGGAAAGGTTTTGCAGTGTGTGCTGCACCGGGCTTTCCTAAACAGGGACTTGATGTTAGGGCAAAACCACACCTGGGAAGGTGCAGGATTTTGCCTGTCAGCACAGATCATGTACTATATGGGTTTCATATAACAATTTCTCACTTTTTTTTTTTTTAAGTTCAGCCATATTGTACAAAAAAATTTGGGTTTTTTTTTTTTGTTTGTTTGTTTTGGTTATTTTTACTGTAAAGTATACAGCAGGTCAAACATATAGGCACAATATTGGTTGAGATACTCTCGATTTTAATTAAGACTATTTTTTAAGTTTAACTACTTTCAACTGTAATTACATGAGAAAATCATAGTTTTAATGCTTAAAAATTCAGTTGCTGAACAAAATTATCCTTATAATAGGAAGTATTCTGGTTTTCAGACAACAGGCATAGTGTTTACAGAGGGGTTTTTTGAAGGCTCTGCACAGGTACCACTGGTGAAGCACCTACTGACATTAATGCTCAGATGTTGCACAGCCAGGAGCACTGCTGCTGTCTTCACATGAGCTGTCTGAGCAGCACTGCTTTTAATATCTTCCTAAATAGGAGAATGAGCCCAGTATATGCCCAGAGCAGACACCAGTGTTTAGATGTAGATATGAGAGTGTGTGGGTCACTGAACTCAAAGCTTTGTGTAACATTAGTGGATGCCAAGACCCATGTGAACATTATTCATCTGTATTTTACGAGCACAACCTCACAGATTTTATACAAGTTTTAAGGAACCTCATGTGTTAGGAAGGTTGATGGGGTTTCCTATACAGTCAAGGAGCAGCTGACAAGCATACATGTCAGCTGCTGTCTATAAACTTCTGTTGTATTAACACCTAAAGAATCCTCCATCCTACTGAAGTCCTTGGCCTAGAATTTATAGATTATATTTTTCTTCTTTCATATTAGGGTGAACTGATGTATCAGTTTATGATGGCATCATATTAAAATCTAAACTGAAAAGCGGTGTGAGTGTCCTCTCCTTACCTGCTTTAAACTCATCCTGGGGTGTCTGGTCAGATGTTATTTTTATTATTTGGATATCAGTAAATAACAAAATGTTCTTGTATTCAGATCAGCTCACAGTTGAGATGCTCTTTGTTTCACAAAAGGGAATGACACATGCTCTCTGGATGTGGGAAACAAAAGATTATTCTTGCTGTGTTACAGATAAAAGAAATGGCACACGGACAGACTGGGAGACTTGCTTGAGCTCACATAGGGTCCGTAGGGAGAGCTGGATTCTTTCAACAATATTCTGGTCTTCTATACACAAGTTCATTCCTTTCCAAAGAGAAAATTCACTGCAACTTGCAACCCAGGAATCCAATTTCCATCTCTCACTCATTCATTTCTCCGCTAATGCTCCTCTCCTCTCCAAGTGCCCTACATCATCTTGCACAGTAAAAGAGCTAAAGATAGGATCAAACTCTAATCCTCCTGCTACTGAAATCAGCTAGCAGATCAGGGGTAGCACACCACCTCCATTTTGAGAAAAGAGAGGGCTGCTTTCCAGGGGCTTCTGAGGTAAGCTCAGCCCAGCCCTGCTGATCGGGAGCACAGTATGAGGCCATGCCACAACAGCCTGCACTGCCCCTTCTTTCTTTCCAGGCTTGGCTGTCTTCTGACTGGGTATGAGAACACTCCATTGGGTTTTGGGGATTATTTTACTACCCTTTCTTTTCCTCCTTAATTCAATATAGTGTACCTAATAATTTTGGGCTACCACTATTCTCTGTTGCAGTGTCCTGAATACATGTTGGCAAAATCCTTTGGAGACTGTAGAGTACACGTAGAACTCTATTTTATCTCAGAACATCCCATGATACATATTTACTGTTTATTTCAGCAAATATTGAAAGAAGTTCAAAGCATCTAGAATTAGAAGTCCTTCTTGCATTTTTAGTGTAAACATTACCATACTGTTACATTGCAGATTGCCTGTGGATACTCAGGCAAGATGCAGAATCAGGTTAAACAGGATATCCCTAGACAGTGAACTAATGAGCCAGCTGAGAAAGCTTACACTACATAGCCCAGTACTCTCCACCTTCTTGCTTGCTGCCTGGTGACATTTGGGGGAAGTCCTTCTGTCAAACCTATTATAGGCAGGCTACAAGTCTGTCATAAGCATTTACCCAGTGTGAAGTGGTAAGGTGCTAATTACTTTTTCTTGTCATTTAGCAACACCCCTCTTTCCTTGTTACAATTAATGGCAAAGGAAGACATCCCGGGAGAACTGTAAGACTTGGTCTCTGTTCAAAAGGATTATCTTTGCAATGGGATAATCCTCACCATGGCAGTTTGAACAAGGCTCTACATCTGGATTGTGTTTGCAATGCAATGCAAAGTAATGGCACCAGATCAGAAAATTTGGCCTATTTTGTGTGGTGAGTGATAATTTTGCATGTCACAACAGGGCATCTGCCCTGTTTTAGTATATATGTGCACATTTAGTATATGTGTGCAAAGAGAGGGAAGGCTTTTTGGTTTTATTCTGGCTCATTAGGTAGAATTAGAAAAAAGGCTTGGCTGTGGTACTGAAGCTCTCTTCCAGGATGGCAGCAGGAAAAATAAGGCTTCAATTCATGAAAAAAGTCAGGGAAGCAAACAAGATTTCTGGTACAAACTCTCTTCGTTATATATATAATTTTAGAGGTAGATTTCACCACTCTGAGATAGATTTTTTTTCTTCTCCTAGAATATAAATTTTTTATTCAGAGATTTAATTGAACAAATCATAGACATTTCATTCTGGTGACTGAGGAACAAATTAAAAGACAGCTGATACAAAAGATAAATATTTATTTATTTATTTAGCCTCTTAAGGTATGCTTAAACATATGTCTCCCTCCCCTCAATTATGGAGGAAAAATAGTATTTGCAAGCCAATCAGAACCACTTACTTCAATGTAAATAGAAGTGTGGGTTTTTTAAGTAATTATTTTTATCTGCAGGGGGAAATTATTTACTGTCCTTATAGACAGATTTAAATATTTCTTTATTTAGTTCCTTTTATACCTCCTTCTGGCTGGCATCAGGCCATGGCTTGTGTTCATAAAATGCTGCCAGCCGAGCATATTCAACCTATCTATAAGACCTCACTTTTCAAATGAAAACCCAAATAACCTACACACCCTTAGATTCTCCTTTCTTCTTGTTCTGTTGGATATACTGAGGTAGAATTAAGTAATTCCTTTCTGAATTATGGTAAACAGAATGAAAAAGTAGTAAAGCATCAAAACTTGATGCCTGATGTTAGATATATATTTGTCAGGAATGACATTATTTCAGCTGATCTGACCTAGGGAAAAGCTACACAGGGTTCCTGATGTTTCCATGACTCTCTGACTCCCAGTGAGGTTTGTGCCAGGGTCTTCTCTACACCTTTAGGTCTGCAGGACACAATCTTCCTGCAAGGCCCAGGAGCCCAGAGGCAAGGCATTGTATGCTGCAGGGCTGTCCTGGTCACTCTGACATTGTTCACATCAATACCTGGCCTGGAGCATTTTTAAGGGCTGTAAGTAACCAGCTTAGCTGTCTCATTCAACCTGCTTGTGATTTATCTGCTGTCATGAAATGCACTCAGCAGGATTCCTAAAGTATACAGCAGGAGTAAGCACCCATGTGGCTGACTGAGCATGGATGTGCTGGGAGGGCTGAGTTTTCCTGCACAATGTTTTCTCACAGCAAAGACAGGTGCAATATCTCTGTTGCCTCAGTCCTCACAGCCAGCCCAGGAGACAACAGTAAGGTGCTCCTTATGCTGAAAATTGATGTCTGAAAAAAAAAGGTTTTCTCTAAACTTTTTCAGTATTTGTAAACTCAAGGACATAAAAGTAAAATAACACTTTAACTTAAGATGCATAAACAAATAGAGTGGTGGCAGTTAGAAGAGTATAGTCACATTCTGTGTCCATAACATCTGGTGTTCAACTAGCTCTTGGGAAAACACCATTCCTATCTCAAATGCTTTACAATATCCTGTAGCTTCCTTAAAAATTAAAACTGCCAGCAACATATGTCAAATAAATATAAAACAGGTTTTCATGTAGTAGCCTGCAAAGTGAACATTGACTTCAGGCTCATTTCTGGGGCATCTTCATAGAAGGGAAAATAATTGGCTAAGCATTGTCCAGGCATAATAATAGTGAATAATATTTATCAGATATATAGTTAAACTAAAATGTAAACAACATGGTAAAGGGAAAAGCAGGGGAAAAGGGGCAATTATCATCCCAGAACAATCGTTTCCTTTGAGAAATGTGCTATCTGAGCTTAAAGGTGCAAGGGCATGAGAATAACAGCAGGAGAACAACGAATAAAAAATATCACCACAGCAGTTTAGTTGAACGATTACAGAGGGAAAGACAGGCTATGGAACTGCAAATTTGAGTTCTTTAGCATTACAAAGGTTAAGGTGCAGTGCGACGTGGGGAACTTGAGGCACTTGATGAGACAGTCATTATTCCTCAAAGAAAGAAAGGCAGGATCAATAGGAAAATAAATAGACCACTCTGCACCTTGACAGCGTTTTACAGGATCCCCTAATTGCTTAGTTTCCTCCCTTTGTATCTTTCAGAGAAATAATGATACCTGGCTCTATAAGTCACTGCTAAGAAGCCAGCTTGACAGCTTCAACTGAGGAATTTAGATTGAAGTTTACAGCCCCTCCCATGGGCAAGATACCACTGCAGGGAAGGAAGGAATTATTAGATGTATGGCAAATAGGCCAACAGCTATGGTTGGTGGATGTGGAAGTATAGTCTCTTTGAGGATATTTGGGACCAGAATAATTCTGTACTTTTTAGGGCTTGCTGAGCTGGTGATACTTTCATGACTATCTACTGCTGGTGTGCCAAGATGTCTCCTTCCACCACGTGAGTTTCCCAGGTGCTTGGTCAGCCAAGGTTTTTACTGTAAATAAACTCAGGCCAGCTCTTGTGAAGCCTCCATCCTTTTGATCTCTAAGGTCACACCAAAGAAGGGGACTATTGCCATGATTATTTCCTAAGTCAGAGCATCCTTGCGTAACCTGTCCAAAGTTTTGTGAAACGTATCTCTCAAGAAAAAGACATGTTTAATCGCTCAACATCAACAGATCTAATAGGTATGGAAACAAACAATCTGGAAGGTTAAATAAGATCGTGTAAAAGAGCTAACAGCCAGGACTCTGTCTGTAATGCTGTTTCTTGACAAAAAACGAGTACCTGACAAAGATTTCTAACCTGGTAGAAGACATAGAGAGTGGTTTCTCTGGAGGATGATTTGATGCCCCTGGCACAGACTGTGGTGGTCCCTGGTAGCGTGCAGTAAATACTGATGGATTTTTCAGGATCTGGCAATTGAAACAACATTGCTGCTACTTCTTTCTTATAAATATTTCCAAGTTCTAGGAGTTCCACTACTATAAACTGAATTCAGGCAGATTTACTTAAGAATAATGATTTTTAAACTGCAGTCAGCTGCATAAAGTGCAAAAAACCATGCTGATATTCTTGGTTTCATGACTCAGTGCTCAAAGTTTATAAAAAAAGTTATTTCTCATTGAAAACCCTTGAGAAATGCTAGTCTTCAATTTCCTATTTGGGAATGAGATTAATTACAAAATACCTTGGCAGAGTAACCACATAGAAAGCTGTCAGTGACAATGGCATGAATATTCCTGAGGGCTTTGTCACAAAACCTGCATGTTTTTATATCACTTCAAGTTGACTAATACGATGACAGATTAAAAAGTTCTTTTCCAGCCACAAAATGCAATCCAAACATTGCTGCACAGCTCAAAATTGTACTCCCGTGATGGTGTCCCTTTGGACCACTTGTTCCTCCATGTTTAACCCTGTGCAGAGACTCTGCAAGCAAGGAATACACAGTTTTAAATGATAAAATAAATACATCTTAGCCAACATACACAAAAGATAGCTGTGTTTACCAAGCCATGCAGTTTCTTATGTTCCCCACCCCATTAAGACACTGAAAGATTGTTTGGAGGCCAGGTAGGCATTAGTCAGGAAGAGGATTGAATGGCTTCACTCCTGTCATAGATGCTGTTCCTGAGTTGCTACCCTTCAACACTGCATATGTTTTGTTTTGTTGTTTTTTTTTTTTTTTTTTTTTAAATTTTTGTTTGTTTGTTTGGGGTTTTTTAATTTTTATTTTTATATCCTTCCATTACATGCTTTCCTTCTGGAATCCTTGAGTTACTAATGAACCTCTCTCAGAATTCTTACCTGTCTGCAACTTATCTTTGCTCTACAGACTTTTTCACAACTTTTTCTCAAACTGAGCAATTAGAAGTCTGAGCCAAGGTAATGCAAGTGGACCACATCATTATGGAGCTTTGCATTCCTGGCACATCTGGGACAAGCTACAGGGGGATGCAGAGATGGACACTGGAGCCCTACACCACCTTGCCTTTCATATTCTCCACGAGGAAAAGGTCAGTGAAGCAAGGAACAGAAACTACAGCAAAGACTTCTCTATATGCTGAAATTCCACTTTAAAACAGCTTTTAAATTGAATTTGCAAGAGCTTCTGAGGTAAATTCTTTGAGATTTTCCTGACCACTTTCAAAATAGAATGGTGTTACCTGTATTACTTTGCACTTAAAATGTGATCCTGAAGTACAGTGCAGAGTGATTTAAAAGATAAGAAAAGAAGTCCACATGTGAATTTGAGCCTCACAGGCCTCTTGTGCCTTCCTGGCCCTGGTTAGACTTTTAAAAAGATTATAGTAATGTCTGTTCTTCTGCAGAATTGTTTATGGAACTGAGCAATATTTTTAACCTCACATAAGATCAGAGATTAATTTAGCTTAGAAGACAGCTCTGGGGGTCTCTAGTCCACACTCTGCTCAAAACGGGACTGGCTTCAAAGCTAGATCAAGTTGCTCTCATCCAGTTATGCAAATCTGCAAGGATGGTGCTCAGACAGAATCTCTTGACAGGACATTCCAGTATTTGACAGTTGTCACTGTGAACATTGGTTTGCTTGTGTTCAGTCAGGATTTTTGTGGCAACTTACACTTGTTGTCTATGGTTCTTTGCAGTGTAGCTGAGAAGGAGCTGAGAAGTCTGGCCTCCCAAGGAGAGAACACACACCACTTACAATCACGGACAACACAGACTTGACTTCAGGAAATTAATTTAATTTGTTTCAAGAGAGAATAGAATGATGAGAAATAAAATCCAGTCTTAAAACACCTTTTTCCCACAGTTTGTTCTTCCTGGGCTTGACTTTACTCACAATTTTTCTATCTGCTCCTGTCTCATTGGCATGGGAGCTGTGGTCAGTTCCCTGAACATTGTCTCTGCCTTCCTCCTCAGGGGGAAAACTCCTCATACTCTTCCCTGGCTCCTCACAACTTAGTTACACAGATAAGTATAGAATTATATCTAATGCACTGCCATTATTTCAGCCACTGGTTTAAATTTCTGTTTCCCATTGGTTTTTTCCCCTCATTTTTGGATGCACAAGAAATATGAACTTCTTCCAAAATGGAGGGAAATCTGTAATTTAGTTCAGTAGATTCTTGTCAATGTTTTAGCTCTTCTGTTATAAAAAGACAAACACCAGTTGACAAAACACAGTGAATGAAGAATATACCAGCATGTTTTATAGTTTATGTTGCTAAACATAGCAAAGCATAAAAATCTTCAGAAGTTATATAAAAAACACAAACCCCTCGCCCTTTATATTCATTTTAGCTTGTAAATTGCTTAAAAGCTTTGCAGAGAGAAGCATTTATGTTTCAATAAAAATGGTTAGCATATATGTTCATGTACTTAGATTGTCTTGTTTGCACGGGCAATGAAGTCTGAGGTTAATCTCATCTAATCTAAATGATGTTCACATTCGATTTTGCCAGAGAGCTGCAGAGCGAGGGATCTCATGCCTGTGCAGTGAAGCAGGCACTTACCTCCCAGATTTCTCAAAAGAAGCATTATTTCCAGATGCCTTATGCTTATATTGTATCCTCAGTTCAACTCAAACATCAGAAAGCAATTAACTGTTTTTATCCCTGTTTCTGGCTGGATGCACAGGCAGTAGCAAGCTGCTTGGTTTTCAGAACATTTGACATGAAAGGCTGAATTTCCACTTCAGTGCGTGAGATTCATCCCTCTGCCTTCTATTAACATTAATGGGGATCCCTTCACTAAATCCCCTGAAGTACACTGAAAATCTCTTCCTGTTTATAACTCAGGGTCATGTTTTTTCTCCCTGGATTGTGTCCTGAGGGGATTATTTCCATTTTTATGCCCATGCTTTCGCATAAAATAGGAGATGATTTTAACATTTTTAGGCAGTATAATTTTCTTTTTATGAGTTTCTAGGAGATTCAAGATGATTAACATCTTGTAGTTCCAATTTTCCTCTGAAGTTGGTCAAACTGAGAAACAGTTCCTCTGGCCCCCCAAAAAAACAACAAATAAAGAGAATAACGTTCATCCTCTTGTATCTCTTCTTCAGGTTTATTGGAAGTTGCTTCAGGATCTGAAATCCCAATCTGCAGCTCATCTGGACTGTCACTTTTCAAGTGTACACTGTCATTCGTGCATGGGCCAGGTGTATAGATCTTTCTTTAATGTGATGCTGGACAGGTCAATGAATTTTAACCTCTGGAAAGTACTCACAAATTTCATAGTATACAGGTAGTCCTCCTGTGGAAGCACATTGCACTGTGTTACTCAGTTACTGAGTTGTTTTTGCAGCTGGAGATACATAATATTAATTAGTCAATTTGGACAAAGCTGGTCATACCTGTCTCTTTGGGGTGGAGCAAAGTTACAGTAAAAGCTGAAGTGAGAAAGCTGTGCAAACATTAAGGAGTAAATGCTTTAAGAAATGCCTGAAATGCCTAGCGTGATCATAGAGCAAAGTGAAAGCATTGTGTTCAAAGTCTATGTTATAATGGTTAACAAAATGTGCATAGGAACAATCCTGGGCATTGATTGGTACCGAGTGGTGTGCATCTCTGCAAAGAAATCATTACTCTCTTGACCTCTTTTCATTTGGGATAGAGTTAATTTTCTTCTTAGTAGCTGGTATAATGTTGTGTTTTGCATTTAGTATGAGAATAATACTGATAACACATCGATGTTTTAACTCTTGCTGAGTAGTGCTCATTCTGGTCAAGGACTTTTCAGTTTCCCATCCTCTGTTCACAAGTAGGTGCTGGGGGGGATCATGACCAGGACAACTGACCCAAACAGACCAAGGGGCTCTTCCATGCCATAGAACACCATGCTCAGTATATAACTGCAGGGAGTTGACTGGGAGGTGCCCACTGCTGCTGAGGGACAGTCTGGGCATCTGTCAGGAAGTGTAGAGCAACTGCACTGTGCTTCACTTGCCTTTCTTGGGTTTTAGTCTTCTCTTTCTCTCCTTTTAATAATAATAATTATTATTATTGTTATTGTAATTATATTTTGTTTTGTTTCAATTATTAAACTATTCTTAACTCATGAGGTTTATTTTTTTCTCCTGGTACTGGCTGGGGTTAAACCACAGCAGCTCCCAAAGCAGTTTGCCTGCCTGAAAACTGCATGCATGTGGGGAACAATTTGTCCCATGTGCTGACACCTGAACCATGCCTGGGAATAATTTGTATCACACTGACTGGTTTGGGTCAGAACAGTCCCAGAGTTCCCCGGTTAACTGTAGAGGGGATTATGTTGCTTAATTCTGTAGTATAAATGTATCTTTACTGCTTGCACATATACATTTGCTATTTTAAATAACTGGCATAATAAAAGTAGTGAAAATATGTCAGCTCAGGCTTTACTTGACCTAGCTGCCAAGGGGCAAATTTTTGACTCCTGGAGCTGACTCTGAATGTGACCTTCTAGCAGCACATGCTGACATTGAAACTATCCCATCCTTGTTGCTGTTGCTGCCCCTGCTATCTAGATAAAATCTGCCACGATTTTTTTTGTGGCATGGACAGGCCATATGTTTCTTAGAATTTAATTTCCATTTTAAAAATCATTTGGGTGTTCAGCTGCCTTAAACTTCCTGAAAGTCAGCAAAGTTAATGTTACAAAACACATAGCAAGCTTTTCTGCAAATGCTGCTCATTGCCTGTCACAGGCAGCTGGCAGCCAGGAGAGCAGTGCTGCAGTTTGCAGCTGGTCCTGGAGAACCACGCCTGGACCCATCTGCTTGAGGGCAGACTCTTATTGTGTAGACCCTCAGTTTAGCCACAGGTTTCTGTGGTACAATAAGCAGATCTCCAGATATGAGTTAGGAGCTCATATGCTTGTTGTCAACCTGTCCTTGCTCACTTAATTCAATTTCTACCATAGCCCAGTCATTCTTGAAGCACCCTCAGTTAGCTGCCTCTCACATATGGTGCTTGAGACTGCAAAGAGCTTCTCAGATGAACTTTTCAGCCCGTGTTAACCTCAGTGTTTCTGATTTGGTGTGCAGGCCAGCTAATTTAAGAGTAATTGGGATGTGCTTGCATTAATGCACAGGCATAGCGTGGTGCTCAGCAAAGCAGCATGTCAAGAGAATAAACAGCCATGCAAACTACCGCCTGTGCATGTTTGGATACTTCCAGAAACACAGTTTATTGCTCCTATAATATACTGGTTTGTATTTGTAGGTCAGAAAGACAGGTTTGTCCATTTCAGGCCCAGCCTTCCCACCAAACAGAATTCCTTCTGCACACATGAGAGATCCCAGGTGGACTCAGATCCAAGCTGGTGAGATAAGCTGCGTGATGTCAACTTCAGCTATTGGCTGCATTTCCCTCATTTCAACCACAAGTTCAGGGCAGAAGATAAGGAGTAGTGTATTCAGTAAAAACTTCACAGGCATAGCGAAAATGTGGCTTGCTCCCTATTGCTTGTGAACACTAGCAGGGAATCTCTAGTAACCGTAGATGGCTAGGGCTCAGGATTGTTGTTCTTCACAGAAAAAAAACAACAAACCAACCAAAGGAAAAAAACCACAACAACAACAGAAAAGAAAAACAAACACTAAAACACTTTTAGGTGACTGCACTATGAAAAGTATGAGGTTGAGTCAGAAGTCACTCCTGCCAGCTGGGGGACTCACATTCATTTTCCCATTCATATTAAATGTAATTATCCTGGCTACTGGCAGTCCTACATCTTTAAATATGTAGATGTAGGCCTGTTGTACAGCATGCACACATTTTTAAATGGACAAAAATCATTTAACAATAGGAACTTTTGTTGCATTTTTGCATGAAAATTATGTTTGTAATAACACGAAGATCTTCAAAAGACTAACATCTCTTTCTGCCTTTCAAACAAACATTTGCACTCTGAAAAGAGGGGAGGTCATGTATAGACAATGCTTAATTTCCAATTTAAAAACTAAGTGAGGTGATAGCAATTATCTTATATATTTTATTGACTGCTCTGTTTTTTTTTAATGAGCTTGGTGCCAGATTCATTAGCTGGTGTGAAAGACTGAAGCACAGTCCTCTAAACCCAGGAAAAACTCACACAGATCTTTCCTTTATTTTTTTTTTTTTGCAAGTCCATGGTGTGTCAAGAATCACATTTCTGAGATTCATTGAGTATGTCCCTTCTGGCTATTAAAAGGGACTAGGAATTCTGTAGTTACATCGTTCATTTATCATTGTCTTCCAGCACTTCACAGCATAATTGTTTTTTTTTCCCCTCACACATTTCAAAGGATTTCATACCAAGTTTTTAGAAAAAGCTAAGAGCGACATCTTTATGACAGCCATATCGTGGTAATGGACATAGAGTTGCATCCTCAGGGAATGCTGGGAACTTTATTTAATTACCTGCCTAACCAGGATCCAACAGATTTCACTTTACTCCCTTCTCATTTTTCATTCAGACTGTATTCCTTTGGGTCATACTCATTGCACTCCAGTAAATTACATTTGCCAATGTGTTGCAAGCAATGTTTCAACTCCTGGGTGTCTGTAGCACCTACATCTGTGCTCAGGGGTCTGCTGGGTTGTCAAAGAGGGCATCTGGTATTCAGGTGCACTGAGTTGAGCTGGAGTTGATGGACTGTGGCTAGCTCTAGTGTCTACACTAGAAAACAAGGAAACCTAAGATTTTCATCTAGGCTATGAGATCTTACGTATGTAACTAGGTCCTTTGCACCCTGTACTCCCTGTGTTCATGTTTCATCCTTACAAACGTTGCTATTTGGATGTGTGCTTCCCAAATTTCACATGCTTTGTTGAAGTAAAGAAAGTAGGACTATAAATACAGGCAGCCCAGGAAAGCTTTGTATCACAGCTTACTTGTGTTGTGTTAATACATTCTTTATTACTTGGATTTTTAAAATTTTCTTGTGATAAAACCAGAAAGTTTTTAGAAGAAACTAAATGCTAAATGCTTTAGAAAGAAAGCATTTTTTCAGGATGCTAGTCCTTGGCACTTGTAAGGTGTCCTTTTGAAGGGAGTTGAGTAGTTTTTGCAGGTAAGCACTAGAGGAGATTGCTTAGGGAGATGACCAAATGTTTATTACTGAAGATCTTTAAGAACATCTGTTAGGAATGTCATAAGTTTAGTATGCCCAGATGTTGGGAGAAGCTGAATGATTTCTTGGGATCCCTTTGTAAATCTGTCTTATTTGAGTTTTGTATGAAATAAAGAAAAAAACCTGCCCCAAATCCATAAAGGACATACAGGACTAAAACTAGTTTTTTAACACTTTGCTCTAAAAGTCTGTAGGGTACAAACCTGGAAAAGGGCTTTGATTATCCTACAAGATTTAAGTGGACAAAATAAGCTGTGAGAAAGTTACCAAAATCAAATACTACTCCTGCAAGACTACATATATATTAAAAATATGACACTATAGATCTGCTTACTTCATTCCTAATGGCTTTGTTTGCAGTGGCTTTAGGATGCTCAGGAATCCTGTCAGAGTTCTTAAGTTTGTCATATTCCTTGCAGAGAAAAGTTCCTACTTTTTTTTCTTCAGATACAGGAGTTCAGGCATTAAGATGAGATACAAATCACAGCATGCACGACGGATTTTTATGTCACCTCCCATCTTGTAAGACTAATGTAGCTTTCTACAAGACTGGCAGAGAACTATCCACATAAAGACAATGGATTTGGTATCTCACAGAAAAGGGATGTTTTCCATTTTTTCAAAGGTATAGTGCAAGGCTCTCCACAGATTTTCAAAGGCGTGTCCTTGTATTCAGCTATTTCCAGAATTATTCAATAGCTAAGATTTGCTTGCTTTTCTTCATTAAAATGCTGGAAATTAGGACAGCAAACTCAGAGAAATATTGCCAGTACTCAGTGCTTGTGCTTCTAACCCTTTTTTCTGCACGCTTGAGTGAACTGCTTGTTCCCTCTGTTTGTTGTCATTGTTTGTGCTGTGTTTTGGTGGACATCTGGGTCAGGGGGAAAAAAGGTAGACGAAAGAGAGGGAAAATGGATCACAGCTGAATAAAGGAAATGTGTGAAAGAATAGCATATGAAGTAACAGTGAATAATATGCTAATGAAATTTCCCTGTATGTTTTAATTTTATAGCATATAACATTTGTCTAGATATACTGTCCCCATCACTATAACAGGGATGATCTTACAAACATTAAAAATAGTAATAATTGCGGAAAGTTCTTTCTGGCAAAGATATGCTTGATGGAAGTTTGGAAAACAGTCAATAATCTGGGCTTTATGGCCCATCTCCAACAAGGAAGAGTTATAGCATGGGCAGTGACACAATGACATTTTAGAAGGTCAGGTGCTCCTATGGGCTACTAAACAAGTTCTGGCTGAGCTTTGGAGAGATGTGAAACAGGAGTGTAATTAACACCTTTGTCTCTTATTGCTGGCTTGTGACATAAGATCTCAGAGAGTTGAATACTCTCTGCAGGTAAATAATATATAGCACTAGATTTCCTGGAGCCTTTTTAAGATGCTCATGCCCTTAATTAATATTAAATAAAACATATATTAAATTAGTATTATTAATATAAATATTAAATAAAAATGAGGTTGTATTTATTTTGCAATGGAAGATACAAGGCATTCAAGAACTTGATATATTCTCTTCTAGAGATGAACAAATAATTTCATCTTGTTCACAGAAAGTGGAGATGGAATCTATGAGGAATGCACTGAAAGCATAATAAACGTCCAGTGAACAAAACTGGGCTACACTAATAAAGCTATTATTTCTTTTTTTCTTTGCTTTTAGGTCACTATGGACAGTTATGCCAAGGACAGATGTGGTGTCACTGGACTGATGATCCATTTTTTTTGTGTGCTTCTGAAAGCCACTGTTAGTCATGCTGATATCTTATCTTTGGTTACTATTGCACTGACAAATTTTCTGATCCATCAGGATTTTCAGGTGGATCTGTGGAGATACATGCTTCTTATGGATTCATATTTTAGAAACTGATTCATTAAATAATGAAAAAAGCATATTTTCTTGGCATATCTTGTGCAAAACCTGTTACAGAAACAATTGATAGGTGTGATAAAGGGAAGGCATTTGCGCCTAAATTAATCTTGGACATGCTTGCACAGGCTTAAGAAGATGCACAGTACATGATGAATTTTAGCATTCTTGTACATCCTGCTCCATGCCCAGACAACCTAGTTGTGTCTGATTTGTAATGGGGGGAGATGGTATTAAAAAATAAAAATTAGTTCTAACACAGATTCATCAGTAATTATATTAGGAGGGTATGATTCTCTAAAATCATATATCAAGTATTTCAGAAAAAGCCTTAAGTGGGGAGATTAATCTTTTGAGAAGCCTACACTGAGTGATTCACTGGTAACTTGTAAGGTGGCAACATTGGAACATTATGGTTAAAGAAGAGGTAAATGACACTGATAAAAAGAACCAAACTCCGTGTTTTTGATAATAAACAGGTGCTTAGGCAAAATATGTACTTCTCTAAATCCTGATAATGATGGCAAAGTGATTTAATCTTGATGACTTTTTCTTTTTGGGAAGACTGACAGATCCTGACATCGCTCATTGCATCTACAAAGTACACGAGGAGGAGCCATGCAGAAGAAGGATTACGTACTTCAGGCACCTTCAAGGAGAAGCCCTTAAATGCTCTTAGCCAGTCTTGTGTGGAGCTTAATAATCGATAAAAGACTGTCATGAATTAATTACAAATATGGAAATAACTACATTACTTATTTTAATGTCTCAAGGAGACTGCATGCTCTGTGCCAACACTGCTCTAAATGATGTGTGACATTTAGTCTGAAATGTGAGCCTTCTTCGGAGATGTGGGAGTGCAGGCCTTGTTCTTTTGGATCTCAAAGGGAGGATTTTCTTTAAGTACAGCTACAGTTTTGTTAAAATATTTGAAAAGTAAGTTTTAAATGGTAAATTTTAAAAGCTTTTTTTCAACTAAATAAATTTAGGCTTCTTTGATTATAAAATTAAATAGATAATTCTGTCCTTAGGGGAAGAATAATAGTAGTAGCTAAGGCTAAATGCATATTTTAATTTAGCTAATCAGTAAAACATATATGACACCTTATATAAGGTTTTAATCTTCTTCCTTGTAGGTGTTTTGCATTGGACTCAGTCCCTCCTAGAACCCTGTCATTAAAAGAGCCCTCTGTATTCATACATGTTCGGCTTGACTTTTGGCCAAAGAGATTAATCAAGGAGGGACAGACAAAACCCATCTATCCATATCAGATCTAATGCTGCGAATGAAGGATTAACAGCTCAATTTTGTTTGGACTGTACAAGTACATTAGGGCAATTACTAACCAAGCACTCTATCTGGATGAACACGGTACTCCAGAGTGGATTTAGATTAAACATACAATGTACAGAGTGCAGTGCTCACCTGTATTCATGGGTTTTATGGCAAATGAGTTCGTCACTCACAGAGTGATTTTTTTCTAATGACCTCAGCATTTTGAACAGGTTAGAATGTAACTAAGATACTTGAAACATCTGCGTTATAGCAGTGTGCAACATTATCTTTGGTTCATTTTCAGTATACATCTATTATATTCATATTTACAAGAGAAAAAAGCTTTTCTGTGTTTAAATAACTGATTCCAGATGACTAAACTTGCCACTTGCCAGTGAGGTTGGCTGAAGAGGAATAGCCTTTTTTTTTCTTTTTAAGTTCATAATTATATACTCATTGGTTTGTATAAACTCACTTCACCTATCCCAGTAGTTCCAGTCAAAATATATTACTGGCTTACCTTTATTTTTTGCAGAAAACTTTGAATTGATATAATTCCTATAAACCTTGGAAGTGCCAGACTAACTAGAGGAGCTAGTGAGATGCCCTGGTGCCAGGTGTGAGTGGGGCACCATGAGATGGATGTGCAGAGCCAGGACAGACAGCCATAACACTTTCTCCCATTTACAATCTCATTCTGCTCAATCTGAAACACATTCAGGGACTTTCCCTCACCTTTCCCTCCTGACAGTTTGCTCCAGAGTATTGTTGTTCCTATATTTAGGACTTATTCTCTCAATTTACAGTCTCACCCTACTCATGGTCAGTTTAAACCCATCTGTTCCTTGTGCCGGTATTGTCTTTCTGTCTTCTTACATGTCCTTCTGTCTCTCTGGTAAGCTTTCACCATCATTCTTCCTAGCCTAGACTTCATCAAATCAGTTCAATCAATTGTTCTAATCTCATCTTGGATAATATAATCTATATTCTCCTACTATCTTAGCCTCTCCTGCACCTTTTCCAAATTGAGTTTACCTTTTCTAGTCATAGCCGACAAGCAATATATGTGTTTCATGAATTGTGTAACAAGCACTGCAATAGCACTTTTATTTCTTTGTCTCCTCAAACATCTTGAGATAACATTTCTCTTTATTATCTGTAACCTTACATTGATTGCACATAGTTATGGTGTCCAACTAGAATTCCTGACTTTGTCCCTGCTCTATTCCTACCACAGTCCATCTTTTTGTTAGAGATGGTGCGTGTCTGTGTGTGTGTGTGTGAAATTTTCCTATATCTTGCAATATTTGTCACAGAATCATAGAGCCACAGAATGCAGCAGGTTGGAAGGGGCCATAGTGGGTCATCTGGTCCAACCTCCCTGCTCCAGCAGGATCATCCTAGAGCACATTGCACAGGTTCTTGAATATCTCCAGGACCTCCCTGTGTCTAATACTGAGGAGCCCAGAACTGGACATAGTACTCCGGGTGAGGCCTGACCAGGGCTGAGCAGAGGGGCAGGATCACCCTACTCAACCTGCTGGCAGTGCTCTTCTTGATTCCCCCCAGGATACCACGGGCCTTTTTGGTCACAAGGGTACACTGCTGGCTCACTGACAGGCTTGTTGTCCACAAAATAGTAAAGAATAAAAGATTATGGAAAACTGCAGCTGATCATTTTCCTGGAAAACATAAAGTTGTGGTGATAACAGTAAAAAAAAAAAATCTATTGAGAAAATTACATCCTAATATCTTCCAAAAGTCTCACAAGCACTTGAAAGAAACATGAATAAAAATTGCAGGGGGAAATGGGGAAAAGAGGATGTATTAAAAATGGTATAATGATCACTTTCTAATTTTGCTTACGTATCCTATTGGCTCATTGACAGGGTGTATATTCCTCTGCGTTAATCACCATGCATTGTATGTCATAATAGCTAAGAAGACCAGAATTTTCTTATATTGCTATTTTAGTAGGCTTTACTGGGTAATGCTCGAATTCTTTGATAACCAATAAAATATTTTCCTGTCAGAAGAGTTTTACTTTTTTTTTTTTTTTGCCTGCCATTTTTTTTTAATTAGTTATACTATGACTTACAAGCAATGTTATGTTCCATGTGGAGATTATCTGAGGTTCTGAGTGAAAAGATGGACAGTGAAAAAATATACCTGTCTTTCAGTGAGACTATTTTGCTTTGATAGTCGTGGCTTTCTACTGAAAATTGTGCAGAGTAGCTCTAGTTTATTGTGCCCTGCAGATTCATTAAGGATGTTTCAGCAGACACTGGTGCAAATTTACCCTCACCTTTCGAAAGATATTCTAATTTACCCAAAGTCCAGAGTTTCCAACTGTGTGCAGTTTGTAAACTGGAGAATGCATAGTGTAAATATATTCAGCAAAAAGTATTCCATAATGGACTCTTGAAAAATGCTGTAGTCCAGTAACAATAACTCCTCTTGAATGGTGAATCAATATGAGTACAGAACTTTGCACTAGGAATGTATCTTTTTGTTTCTGTGAATTGAGAAGTCTAACTTCAATGACAATAATGTGTGCACTGCAAAGATTCCTAGGCCAAGCTTATCTTCTTCAAAAAGAACGTGGAAACTCAGACCTGATCCTGTGGCAGAAATGATAAACTGAAATATGGAGTTAGCAAGATTACAGTCAAAAGGAAGAAAGATTTTTCAGACTGCAAACCCTATGGTAATGTATCTGCAGCCTTTGGCCAAGCATTCTGCTCTGGTAACTTCCTTGCTCAGACGGGACTTGTTGAGAGGGTTTCTCAATGGTCTAGGGAGAGACTCAGTAAAGAAAAAGTGTTATCTGATTAAGGTTGAAAAGATACTTAATGAGTTAAGGACTGGGCCTGCAAAGTAACCATTCCTTGAATACAGTGGTTTAGACTGATACTGTTTGTGAGTTTAGTGATGATACTTTTCAGACATATCAATCTCTCAGTCTCAAGGTATATCCTGTAGCCTTTGCAGACCTGCTTGTTTAGTTTAACCTACTTCTGTGAAAAATAGGAGAAGTTCAAATTCCCAGACCAGCTTCTTAGCATATGTGCACATACCACATTAGAAAGAGTGAATATCCACTCTCTGAGAACTCACCTTCCCTGACTGAGTTTAAATCTGAAAAGTCTTTAGTTAACAGTTTTCTTGAGAGCTTTTCTCTAGAGCTCTAGACCAGCTACTCTCTATGATCTTTTTCAGCTAGACCTATCCTGCAAGGCTAGCAATTTAAAAAGTGATCCCACAAAATGCTTTTCTGGAATTCACATACACTTCAATAACAACTGAACTTTCATTAACAACTGAAATAAATTTGCAAACTTTTTTCACAGAAATCACCACCAGTTGTTGAAGAATGGAAGAATGGCTGTGTTAGCAGCAAAGACAAAAGGCATGCTGGATCCCCTGTTTGTACAGAAACTATAGAATTAGTAATTAGTGGCAATGAAGGAAAAATAAATACAAGTTTTAGAAGTCAAGAGCACATAATGGTGCAAAGCTTCCTGGCTGAGGAAGGTCTGTATGCTGTGACAGTTGTGCTAATAACTGTGCATTGAGTTCTTAACAAATTTTCCCCTTACCACTTCTACATGAAGTACAAACGCTTCACGTCATAAAGTCAAAAGATTTCTCTATTGTGTTCTTCTGAAAGAAAACTTACACTGTAACAAGAAAGAATCTCAATAACCACCCTTGGTAAAAAAGAGATATCTCTACATAAAGTGTTTCTGAAGTGGCATGCTCCAAGCCAGGCAGGGACGAGCTATTATCCATGGTGTTGCCAAGCAACACCTCCTTGCCTTCTTAAAATTAAAATGACTTCTCTTTAATTTTGCAGATCCATGGGGTTGAAAGGGAGGGGACACACAAACCCTCCAAGTGAAAAAAGGAGCTGGAACTATGTGTGGTTACTTTTGTCTGTGTAATTGAGTAATGCATGAGCATTCCTGTTCTGTAGCACAAAAATTCATTTGTAGTGGCCATGACTGGAACAGATGAACAGGTGCGTATAACAGATGGAGCACACCAGTATTTCTATATAGATTTATCAATTCCAAATTACAAAATCTAGGCTTTTTTGGTTTGTCTACTTTTGTAAGCACCAAATTGTTCTGTGCTAGCATGTATTTCATGCTGGAAAGGGATTTAAAGTGGCTAACAAGGTGACTAACAAAGCAAAGACAAGAACAGCTGATCACCTCTTTTCAGCATTGTAAGACACCAGCTGCAGTCCAGAGATGTGGCTCTTCCACTATTACACGCAGAAATCAATTAATGAAGTCCCTGGATGAGGGATGACACATTTACTCCACTAGAACTCAAAGAGAGACATTTTCTTGGCTTTAGAGGCACACAAGATGTTTGGGAGATTTGGGAGAGCTGACATTAATGTTGAAATGTAGGAAGTTACCTTTTATGCATTTCTAGAGGCACAAAACTATAAAGAGATCCCAGAAAACCCTCGAACATAGGGGATCAGGTTCAGGTATGGATTGAGACACTGAATTCTAAGAATGGTAGGTGTCTATATGTGAGGCAGATGTCTAAGCTTGTAGGATGGAGCCAGTAGAGTAGATGTACTCAAGTGAGATATCCGTCTCATTCTCCAGGGATGGCACAGATGCTGATGTTTTGTCACCTGAACAGATGCCCTTAGGCTTTTGCATCTTTACTGGTCAGTTCATTGGCCTAGTTATAGATGACTATGTGATGACAGAGATCACCACAGATGATAATGACAATTTAGATGGGTAACGTACAGGCTGGTATCTATGACATAGACACCTGACGATGTCTGAAACTTAGACCTAGTGCTCCCCACAGGTGAGAATTCAATTGTCTAAATATTGGCATCTAGTCCTTTTTCAGCTCCTTGAAGGTATCCATCTGGCTGCTGCATGCCATTCCTGGAGGATACAGCCCTACACCCACATCCCTGCCATTTCTACAAGCCTAACCTGCACATCTCAGACAATATATAATTTCTAGAGGAGTGCTGGATGTTTTTGTTTAGGCAGAGCTCTCCATGGCATCCAGTGCTTTGCTTGACACATACACTGGTACCCATTCTCTAAGGGTCTGACCAGTGCAATTGTAAATCAAATGGTGGGATTCGTGTAATCAAATTTCAGAGGTTTAAAGTGTAGGATCAGGTTTCAGTTGCCAGACAGAGCTGTCCAGGGCCATTTCAGAGATCCGTTACTATCTGAAATTTCTGTACAGGCCAGTTAGGTATGATACAGGACCTACATAAGGACAGGTCTGGAAACAAGGTGAGACAATTTGAAACTTGAGATTTGAAATGGTAATAGGCACTTTTGTTTATGTAACTGAATTGCATCCTATGTATCTATATCTAGTCTACCCACCCCATATTTCTGTTACAGTCTGTAAAGGGAAACAGGCATGATAAAAATACAAAATCCCGATATAAATACCTGTTCTATGTAACTTGAATGTAACATGTACTGTAATTGTCTAAGGCAAGGCAAGGTGTTGCTGGAGTTTCCCACTTAATTTCATCTTAACTGCAAAGCAAGGATGCCACTAGAAAACAAGGTGACATCTGCGTTCTGTTTTCTGAGGAAATAATGCTCAAGAAAAATACACATACAAAGTGTATTCTTTTAATAACACCAGTACCTACAGCTTGTTCAAGCTAGGTGTGCTTTCATGTGAAGGTTTTTTAACTGGTTTTGGTTCATGAAAACATAGACTAAGAACTCACACAAGACGTTTTCAAATGCAGATCTGGATCTTATTTACTTTGGTAAAGAGGAATAAAGATGTCTGAAGAGGTGATAATGTAAGAGTCATCTATGGCTTTCATGCCTGCATAAATGTTACTGTTGTGCCAATTATACACTGAAGAGTTTAATAACCTCTAAACCAGTGAGCTAATAAAGCTTAATAGTCTAAGATAGAGTGACATTTCTTATACTGACATTATGTCACACTCTGAGCCACTGTGTTCCTTACACTGTTGGTAAAGGTGAAAATTATTTCTGATCTCATTCCTCTAAAGTTTATTTCTGTGGTAATATTTAAGCAAGCATCATTCATGAGGCATGAGGTGTGAATAAGTGTGAGGCAGTGTACACAGTAGATGACAGGATTTCCAGACATGAAGGGATTGTATTGCCTGAATGTCATATAATCATAGAATATCTCAAGTTGGAAGGGATGCATAAGGATCATCAAATCCAACTCCCTGCTCCTTGCAGGACTGCCTAAAACAAACCATACTAAGAAAATCATTGTCCAGACACTCTTTGAACTCTGACAGACCTGGTGCCATGAGCACTTCCCTGGGGAGCCTGTTCCAGTGACAGACCACCCTAACTTTTTCTTACAGACAATGCAGACACAACTGTGATGTCTTTCCACAACAATTTTTCAGTTCTGTTAGTTTTCTGCAGACCCTCATAGAAAGTAATCTGAGGTTCATCCCTTTTCATTTGTGAGGCTAAGCAGAATATTTCTACCCTGCTAGAAATTGTTAAGTATAGGGGAGACTTCCATGACCTTCTCTGATTACAAGCTGAAGATCATTAGTGCATTTTGTTTCCCATCCAGCTGACTGAGAGGAAAATTCCAGATACAATCCAATGGGGAGCAAGGTCCTAAAAGGGAAAAATGGTGGGAAAGGAGTGTTAGTGAAACAAAAGTTAAGAGCTACCATTACAATGCAGCTAATGCAGAGCATAATGCAATTAATATTTCTAAGAAAACTTCCATCCACTAGCAACAGAAAAATCTCTTGACATTGTTTTTTTTCTTTTGCTCTGAAAAGAAGACCAATGCATGTGATTGATTCTCTTACAATTTATTTGAAATATGTTCTCAGTCTGATTTATAAAATTCACCAGTCTTTGAGTTAGGATGGTGCCTTGAGTCTTAATTACTGCCAGTGTATCTTGTTTGGAAACATCCTCAAGCCAGAAATTGCCCTTATATTTCTTTTATAGAGTTCTCGTTTTTTTCATTGTCCTACCTTGTTTTCATGACTTTAATAAAAGATGCCCAGTAGAGATAATAAAGTGAATGACATTTGCAAATGCCAGTTTAATAAACATCTCTGGAGATCCCATGTATAGTCATTGCCTTGTCTGAACATTAGAAGAATGAAAAGCAGCTGTTCCTTTCCAGTTACAGCTTATGAACAGGTATAACCTATGAACAACAGATACACTGTTTTGCTGACTGTCAGGTGTACCTAGCTAGACTTTTTCCTTCTTCATCATAATTACCGTAGATTAATCTTACAGAAATATACATTCAAAGTCCACCTGTCTTTTCTAATTACTTCTTCCAAGTAGTGTAGATTATTTTACCTGACTTTCATAAATCTTAAATACTGGAATCTTTTTGGTATGTTTTATTATTATTATCATCATCATAAACAAAAATAAAAAAATTCAGCTTCCTTCTGTTCCTAAATGTACTTTCCCCTTACTTCTTCTTGTATCTTTTTGACAGCACCAGAGCAAGATTTGACTTCTCCAGCCTGTGCTGCTCAGGAGTAGGCATAAGCAGCACAGTCACTTCTTCAGGCTCTAAGAAAGAGACTCAGCCTCTCCATGTGCATTAATGTCATTCCTTGGGCTGCAAAGGTGGTTCTAACTTCCTAGAGTGAAACACTACAGGCTGAAAAGCCAAAGCTCCTCCTCAGAATAAACACTATGTCGTAATGTTTTTAACAGACAATACTGCAAATCGCCTTTACAGGACAGTTGTTGCTGAATACCTAGAGAGGCAAGAGAAAGTGTTGAAATGCTGGGGAATTTCCATGGCTTCCTTCTGATGGATATACTACAGTGTTGCCTGCAATATGAACTTGCTGGAAAAGGAATGTGAGATGTAGCTTAGCTTTTGCAGTTTAACATTCAGGAATGTTTGCCAGCTGGCAGAGAAATAAGCATGAATGAAACACAGAAGAGCAGAAGTATGAGGGAAAGTAGAGGAACCTGTCATTTGGCACAACAGAGTAATAGAAATTGTAAGACAGAATTAATACTGAAAAGAGGGCAAATTTAGGGGAATAATGTATAACTAAAATTCCAGTAAAAACAAAGATGATCTCATTTCCCTTCATACTGCTGCAAAAATATTATTCTAATAAAGTCCCTAGCATCCTTTAAAAGCACAAAAATTAACTATTATTATCCATAATTCACTGAGAGACAAATGAAACAAAGACCCAAGACATTAGCAGAGGTCATTGGCTGAGGGACACGATTATAACTCAGAATTCTTGGGTTTCCAACAGTTCTCACCCTCTTATGTCTGAAAAACAAAACAGATGAAGATCTAAAAACAGGGCTAGAGATAATGAAGAACATTTCTTAACACCTGAAGGCCTTTTTTAGAGAGTTCTTTTTGCATAGTTTCCTGTTGACAGCTTTGTTTCTGTTCAACCTAACACTCTTTTTGAGAATATATCAGTTAGATGATGAAGAACAAAGAAGCAACAGGAAGACATACACCTCGCTTTTGCTGTTTTGTTAATATTAAACTGTTAACTGCACAAAATTTCATCATACCATTCAACTTCCCAAGTGGGACTGGATCTTGGAACAAACAAATTCAATGCTATTGACCCCAATGACTTCACAGACAAAAAAAGTTGGAGTTTTCCCCCCACATCTAGAAAAATGGTTCTTCATGTGAATAGATGCTAGTAGGAATTGGATTACATTTTACTGTGATGGGTCTGGCTAAATGCAGAAATTACCTTTGTTTAAAAAAGGAAATAATTCTTATGTAATGTTAACTAGGTCAAATACTCTGTCTTTGAAAAAGTCTGGCACCCCACTGCTGTGGTGCAAACCAAATTTGGGGATATAATAATCTTTTCCATGAACCTGCTGCAAGTATGAGTCCAAATAGCAATTTGAGGGAGACAATGACAAATCTCTATTTTAGACTCCTGACTGTGATCTATAAACTGCCCTCTAAAAGCTCTTTTGGTTTCTATTGATCATTCAAATTAGCTGATGCAGGGTTATTATTTTATTTTATTTTATTTTATTTTATTTTATTTATTTGATTAGGCAGTTACTTTCCATTCTGTCTGTTAGGTGGAATGATCAATTTCCATTGTGTTGTAAGCTCTGGGATTTCCTTGTGATATTCATTAATGAAAGGGAAAACAAGAACACAGAACTCTATAAGTTTTCCATATTAATTACTTCATTTTTTTCAGAATGTGCTTTTCAAGCTTGAATGTGCATTCAAGCAAATCTCTATATTGTCCCTATTCACCTTCATTTAGTTCATATTCTGCAACAATACAAATGTGCAAACTGGACTGCTTTCAAGTAAAGCATTTGCTTTAAAGCAAAGCGTGCCCAGCTGCTAATTGCTAATGTGGTGTGAGCTCAGAGCAACAGTTTAAGCCAGTCTGAACGAGCCCCTTCTGAAACAGGTATAGTGGGCTTATAAAGTCCTCACTATTAGCTTTCTACATGGACCCCTCCTACTGCCCTGCATTGCTCGCTAATGAATCTATAGTCACAGACCTTGTCAGGCAGTGACCAATCATGAAGAAGAAGTAAAAGAAGCAACCACTGGATGTTGGTTGAAATACTGAAGTTCCCTAGGATTTCAAAGTGTGTAATGACTGTGGTGCAATGAAATTACCCCCCCCCCCAAAAAAAAAAAATGAAAATAATAAAAATTAAGTCATGAAGTATTAAAAAACATGAATATTATTTGTTTGAGGTAGAAGGCTGGCTAGATGTTCAGCTCTGCAAGAGCAGAAAGGAGTTTTAAGGTGATTGAAATGGTTAATGTTGGGGTGTGAATTAAAAAGAAACCAAAGCACATAACCGCAAGTAATTTCACAGTCAGTTTATAGCACAAATTGTGCATGCCTAACATGTCTGAGCATGGTTTCTCCCTGCCAAATATACCTACTGGTCACCAAGAGGCAGTCCTATTAAAACCAGTTATTTATAGGAGGAATAGTGCTCCCTAGACAAAATGGAAATGAAGGAATATAGCTGAATATACTTTAGGAGGCATTTATTTGAACTCAGAGAGATCACACTATCTTTGCCAAACACTATCCACCTGTAGGCAGCATCAGTTGCAGGGTGTCAAAGATTGCCAGAAGAAAGTGTCCTTGGGCATCCTTAGTAATCAACAACAATTTAGAAAGGGTGGAACAGTGAAGACCTTGGGATAAATGAGAGAGGTACAGATGCCTGAGCTTGAGCTGTGCCTGATCTCCAGGAAAAAAACTTTTTCATCCTTAGGGACACAAAATATTTCAGTGTGATTAACTAAGGAAGAGGTTGATCAATACAAGTCCACTCTCGTATGGAACTTCAAGAATTTAATTCTGCCTCGAGTTTGTAACTCTTGGATAACACAGGCACTGCCATAGGCACTGGGGAGCATGGTGAACAAGTGCTCAAGCTAGACGTACACAGAATCAGATCTTACTAAGAAGCTTGGTTTTTGCATCTTGTGAATACAAATGCACTATTTAACTTTGGACTTGAGCTAGGAATTAACAATATAGCCTCTCTGTAGGCTGCTGGCTCAAGCACAAAACCGCAGTAATGCAGTGATGTGGGTGTCAGACTAGAACCAGTACCAGTTGTCACTCTTACCTCCCTGAAACACTTCTCTGTGTGTAAAGAGGTAGGTAGTTAGAAGTAGATCATTTTGGCCCCCTCCCATCTTCTGAAGGCACAGTTTGAGCCATTAATGAACACAGGCCTTCTGTGGATAGAGGCAAATGACTCTACCCCATAGGACTTATATATTCCTCTTCCCTTCATCAGTGCCAAAATTCTACTGAGAAACCTAAAATCATTTTTTTCTAGCTCTTTATCAGTGCCTTGTTTCACTTATTCTCCACAGCCATGTAAGTATGTACTGATTCCCATTGTGCAGAAGAAAGGGTATAATTCAATGGTATCTTGATCTTCTAAGTCATGTTTCATTTTCCTGTGACTTCTAAAGAAAGTGCTAATAATTCATGCACTAGTTTTGTGGGTATTGTATATTTAATATTTTATGCTCAGGTAAAAAGTATTAGCTCTTTGAATTTTTGCTATTTTTCTTGTGGAGAGGGTCAGGGGAGTTGCTTTGGCATCCTGGCACTTGTCATCTATGTATGATTATTGACATCAGCTCTCAGATTAGTAGTCCATACCTTTTGCCACAGACCCTTTCATGCACTACTCTTAACAGAGAATCTTGTAATGCTCAATATCCCATCTTTCACTCCCACTTTGTCTTTCTCCTTTTTGCTAAGAGGACACAGTTTTCTATGTCTTCTTGAGCCTGCCATGTTCCTCTTCTTCTGTGCTGTCACTTCTTTCCATTTCCCTCCTGCTCAACTCCCCTGCTCACCTCCCATGGTCATCTTAGTTCACTTCCCTGGTCTTTGTCACTCCTTGTTGTTTGCTACACCTTCCTAATTACTAAAAAAGGGGGTTTGTTGGGAAATGGAGATGGCTGTAGGCTTAGATATTGCCTAAAGTGATGCCTTGATACTGTGAGACTAGTGCTTGTTGACAAGCAGAGTTTTCCCAGTCCCACAAACTGCCATATTCCCCACTCCCTCAAATTCCTATATACATTGAAGATTTTCTTTACATATTCACACTCTTATTTTTTTACCTTTTTTCTTTCTGGAATATAGCTTCATGTATTAAAGTACATTTCTACCTCGAGGCAAGAAATCTGTCAATAAAAAAATAGTAGATACTCTTCTGCTCACTTAACTGTAGGAGCAGGACATTAAGACAACATTATCATAAAAATTAAAATAAGATTTGGAACTCTGGAGGCAATGTGGTTAAAGTATTGAGCAAATGTAACCCATTGTTCAATTTTTTTCTTTGCTTAGGGAAACAGGGTGAATATAATTGAAATAAATCACAAATTTAAAATGGAGAGAAATTTAATCTGAGATGTAAGGCTCAGCTCTAATTGCCGTGTGCCTCCTGAAAAATTGTCTTGAATATGAAGTAACCACTGCTCTTGTTACCATGCTAAAGTGACATGCAGATAGAGCACTTCCTAGTGACATACAACATTTCTGTACTATCTCATATCATATTTTTTTTAGAAGGCGACTTTGATGTTTGCATGCTATTTTTATAACTATTCATCAGCTTCTTTTCATACTGATTACACTTTTTAGTTAATATGTACCAAAATTGTTTCCAGCAAGTACTAATTAAAGCTATCTCTATGGACATATAGGAGAACAGAAAGAAAATGAGTCTGAGTATAGAGTTTTGCCTTTAACCCTTTCATACACAACTGGGAAATGTCTTCAGGGCTTAATAAAAAACCATTTAATAGCAATTCTTTTTACCGGTTTTTTTGTCAGAGGCATATTAACATCAACATCAACTGATTGCAGTACCCTAATAACGTAAGTACATCAGAATTAATATGCCTGTTTAAGTGGTAGAGAAACAGCTAAGTCACCACAAAACCCCTGGTATCAGTTATTTCAGGCACACATTCTGCTCTTCAGATTTGGGAACAAGCAAGGTGAAATTATGGATTTGAAATACTGAAAATATTGCCACTCACTTCATTCAGAGTGGCATTCAATGGCACTAAAATGAGATGGTTTTGTGCTGTTCAAAGCAGAAATTCTGCTTAGTTTAGATAATTTAATGTATCACTCTTATCTACTTACCTTTTCAGTTTTTAGCCTGATTTTACAGGGATATGTGACTTACAAGATTCTGGTATGTATCTGCTTGTGTGTGATCTGAATAACTTCTAAACTTTGGTTCAAAGTCATTCACACTGACAGATTGGTAGAGTTTCCTAGGAGCTTAAGTGCAGAATAGAGATACTTTGTTTTCTCATGGAAGAAAGGCTGAAAAAACCCTTGAGCTCTATGTTCTCATCAGACAATCAATATATGCTTTGCTATATCATTTGTTCACCATTTCAATTCCACATGGTTTTACCATGACTTGTTTATTCTATGCCTTTCAGCCCTTGCATGGTTATGCATAAATATGACTCAACACACTTTCTTCCTCAATAAGCATCTCTTTAGGTCACACTGAATTCACTAGGACTTAGACACAGGGTGTCTTGAATTAGGTAGGAATAAAAAGGATACCAAAAGAAGGGGGCTATTTGCCTCTTTGTGCTTCTGAGTGACATGAAATTCATGTTGGCAATGGCAGTGCTCCAAAGCTACATTAGTGGGGCTAAAGTGATTTCAGCCATGGCAGCAGCCAGGTTTGCCTTGTATATGTCTGTCTTTTTGATTCCACAGCTGCAGCAATATGGACCAATTGGCTTGGACAATCACATTTGCCTGAAACAGGCCAGTCCTACAAAACTTGGGCAGCCTAGGATTCTTTTTAGACACATTGTTATGGTTGACTCTGAGTCTGTATGCTTTTTATACTGGTGTTTATACTCAGATCAGTAAATAACCAACAATGGGAAGGTTATTACTGCAAGTTTACAGAGACCCTTGAAATGAGGCACTTGAATTTCAATGCCACCAGTGTTTCAAGACTTGTGAGTATTCACTAGAGATAAAATGGAAATACACATAAAATATAAAAACTTTGCAATTACCTATTCTGGAGTGAAAAACAATAATTATTTTGGTCTTTAATTTAGCCATACAGCTAAACCTCAACTCAAGATAAATCTTAAAAGAACTTAGCCTTGATACAGACTCTCTGTATTACATGAAGGGCTACGCATGTGTTTAAGGATTTTATTATAATGGAATGACATCATACTGCAGGATTGAGCCAATATTGCTAAAGGCTACAAATGCAAGACTCATCTTGGCAAGGTCATGATAGAAAAATGAAACCTCAGCAAGTTTTGCTAAACAAATGAGATGAAACTGGAATGTGCAAACTGAACCTAGCTTTATTTAGCATGTGTCAGTGGGTTATGAATCTGAGAAAAATGAAAGTGCAAAGTAGAAGTGTGTGAAATAACATGAAACAGGCCATGAACTTTGAGTAATTTATTAAATATAATTAATTCAGAGCCATCCCCCAGTGCATCAGTTTTTATATATTTTTATTTGATATGTTAATTATTGCTTTAAGTTATTGAAGAAATAAAAAATGAGCTGTAAGCATTTAACACACTCAACACTTCTTCTATACCTACTTTTCTACTTTTTCCTCTGCTATGGAAAATGAATCTTTTGACTTTCATTGGACAGACAAACTAAGTGATCTATAAGACTTCTTTCATTGTTCTGCCAAAAATAAGTTAACTGAAGATATGTATGATTCACTTATTACCACAGATATAACTTATTTTCTTCTCCAGCCAATACCTTCTCTTCTCTATTTCATCTGTGAGAGCAACTCTTACTAGTATCTAAATGCTGATGTGTTTAGGTTCACACCATTATACAGGGAAAATAAAAAATAAATACAATCAATACATCTGATTCTGGCAATAGGCATGGGGCTAAATCCTTGGAGATATGCAGAACTATTGATTATTCTCCCTTTGTAAATATACTCTTGTTCTGAGATAAATTCACCCTAACCCAGCCAAGGGCTCAACACTTTTGGTGACTCTCAGCTCTTCAAAATAGTGCTTTGATGAGACAAAATTCGTATGCAAATCTTGTGCTGGCTCTGTGTACATAAACATGTTCAACTGGTAGGTTGAAAAGCCTGTGTTACTTTTATGTTTTATTGCCTGGAGTTCTGATGGTCATAAGGACATGTATAGAAACACCCTTAGAGTAAGCCATACTTGCATTATTTATAAGCCAGACCTTCAAGTAAAATATCAAATACTACTGTGATGTGGCCAGTGAGGAGAGTAGTGGGACTCCCTTCTCTTTTATTATGTCTTCATATAGGCTATCAAATTTTCATTGGCAAAGCAAATAATTTACATTATTTCAGGTGTAAATACCTTCATTTGGATGTGTGATAGTAAATCTGGAGTCAGTTTATTTGCGTGCTAACAGTTAATCTCATCTTTACACACTTTACTGAACTGAGACTTCTGTGGAATTATGTCAGTATGTACTGTCTTCTGAATATGTAGTTTTCCTGTACATGTCCTGTACTTACTGAATTGACTGAAATGGAATCATGGTAAATGTGTTACATGAAATTGCACAACTTCAATACACACAAGTTGCTTAAACAGGAAAAGTCATTTACTGATCGTGTTTTGCTCAGGTGAGTATGGACTTCTGTGTAAGCACTGATTCAAATATTTGTCTCATTTGCTGTAAAGACTACGAATCAAAATAAATTGTTACTAGTAGCTATTTGCTTCCCTTTTGTACATTCTTTTTTTAAAGCTTCTCTACATTAACCACTCGTTATTTCAGAAAATAATTGCACCATTATTATAGTCATATTAAAGCAACTCTTCAGCAAGAGAACTCTGACAGCCTGTTGTATTTGTTAACCATTTTCACAAGCAGTGTGGCTTTCAATATTTTCTGAATGTTTTCCCACATGTCTAAAAATAATACAGGTCAATATCAGTTTATTGGTAAGTGGCTGAGATGGTTGAAACAAATGATTTAGTCCTTTTAAAAGACATAGATGGCTGTAGGCTAAACAGCTTCTGAATTAATAGGTGTCCTGGTTCTGGCCAGGACAGGATTAATTTCTGCAGTATCCAGGAGGGGGCATGGTTATGACCTGGAATTTATTCTATACCACCTCATGCCATTTTCCAAGAATGGGGCAAACAGTCCACTGCTGCAGCGTAAGGGAAGGGGAAGGGGGAGTGAGCGAGCAGCACATGGTTTGGAGTGGTGTCAGTGAGAACACTAAACTGGAAAATACCATTCCTAAATCTAAATAGGTCAAAAAGAAGACTCAGAATCTACAAGAAGCAACTACCTCACTTATTTCCTGTAAAGTGCCATTTATCTTTAACTGAGAAGTTAGGAGAAATAATAATGAAACTAATAAAAACAAAAGCAATTTTGTTTGCAAGGTAGATTAGCCTATTTTTCTTGATGTCTTTCTGCAAAACAATTTTTTTTCACTGAAAGAACCATGGCAATTTGTCCTCTGACAGTTCCTTTCCTGGTCTTTCCTGATTTTTAAGCATTACAGCACTGCATATTTAGCTTGTAAAGAAGATATCCTGTGACTCCTGTTACTGATGAGTTTGCTTAAATTTATTCCAAAGCTGTAGTGGAAGCACTCTGAACTAGATTGAAGTAGGCTAATAGTTTGAATAAATTGGTGAGAACTGGAGCTACAGGCTCAATAAATATACATATTTGTATATTTAATATTTATATTTAAAAATATACAATGTTCAAAAAATTCACCTGCCAAATTTTTAGAAGAGTCCTCGGTTCTTTTAACACCTTAAGAGAGAATGCATAGGAGAAAAGCAGCACATTTTCTCAGAGGGTACTTGTCCTGGTAAACTTTAGAAAATAAGAGTACTTGGCAAAAGTTTAAAGGGTAACATTCAACCAAAATAAACCATTCCCCAAAGCGTTGCCTTAGCACATGCTAACACGTACAACTTAGTAAAATCCAGCCCATCTGCTCCCAAGTTACCCAAAATATTAAGAAAAGAGATTACGAGAAGAAGAAGTAAAGAAAGAGAGAGAAAGAAAAACAGAGAAAAAAATAGTTGCCACCAGAGTCCTGCAAGACTCCAGCTTCTACATGTCCAGGTGTCAGGGTTCAAACACCATGGAGAGCAGATGTTATTTTTATTTGCTTTGTCTCCCCTGTGGCCACACCTCCCACTCCAAGCAGGACTTCCAATGTGCCAGCTAATTTGGAACTGGGTTAGGGGCTCCAAGACGTGGTACAGAGGAGCATTCCCGGTATCCAGGGACTGATAGCTGCTCCAGGGCTGCCCCAGGAGATTCACAGGGGCTGGCATGTGGGACAGGGCACTACCCTAACTCCTTGAAATTTGACCTGTCCCTTCCCTCCCACCCCTTGATTTGGTCCAAGCCAACAATTAATATAATAATCCAGTGTCTCACACAGTGTAACATTAATTCTAAGATTAGATTAAATATTTTAAAGTCTATTATAAGAATAATGATTTGGGAAATGTTCTTTTATTAGCTTAAAGCTAAGGCTTTAATGTATTTTGTCTCCAAATTGTGACTACATAAATGATTGCTTAATTCAATACATTTTTTGCATTAGTATGCCTGCCTTTTACCTTCCTGAACTCTGTGCAGGTTGGTTATATTTTAAAATGAGTAATTATATTATTGATACTGATGTGATAATGAAAAATCAAATGGCATTACATTGTATACAACACCATTCAAGCTAGCAAAGATGCTGAGACCTACAAGAGTGCACAGAGAGATTGAAGGCTGAATAGTTTATCCTTGCAAGGGAAAGAGAGAAACTGTAGCACTCTTCATTCTCTCTACTGATCCACCTCCTATTAAAATCAAAGGAAAGGCTCCTGTTGGCTTCAGTGAAAAGAAGACTGGAGCTTTGTAATACCTGTGAGCCTCTGAAACAGAATAAATCTTCCTCTCTCATTACTTTAGAGCTGGCTCATTTGTAAGTGCTGAGTTCTACTGTCATCTTCCATGCCATGCAATTCAAAATATGACCAAAGCAATTGTACTAGCTCCAAGCTAGTATCCAGGCTCAGCATCCCAAAATTGGTGTTACAGGCAAAATGAGGACACAGTGGATGGGACAAAATTTATGGTGCTTCCTAGTGTAATTCAAGGCACAGCTACAAAGAACTAGAGGCAGGAGACAAAGTGAACTGAGAGTAGGCTAAACAACAAGATCATTTTTTGTGACACTAAAGAGATTATTGGGATAAAAATAAAAACCAGGCTGGAGATAGATTATGGCTGATAGATAAGGAAAAAAATGAAAAAAATTATTGGCATGTACTCATTTATATACAGAAACCAGTCCTTGTGAGTTCCAGTACAACACTTAAAATACATACTATATGTTTACTCAGTTCCAGCTGAAGTAAATCCATTTATTCTCAGGTTTGCAAACCTAACCTGATGTTTAGTTCTTTGTTGAATCATGTGCTAAAAAGGAAACATTTTCAAGACAATAAGACTCAGAGATTTCATAAAAGAAAAACACAATATTGCAAGCTGTCAACTAAAATCTATTTATACAGAATAAGAAACAGTAACATGCGCCACTTTGGGGAGGAGCAATGATTACAACTCTCCGACCTACTGCAACAACACAAAGCCAATTCGGCACTGAATTTTTATTCCTTGAGAAAAGATGTGTGAAGTAGGAAATATAACTTATTCACTAGAATTTCTGCATGCATATTATTTCTGCATTGCTTTGTCAAACTACCCTGTGGTTTTTACTATAGAAAATGAGGTCCATGACATCCTCCTAAGTGTCTCTAAAAACACACAGAGAACAGCAGGTTTTAACAAATGTATCTATTCTGATGGAAATGCATTTTTTTCAAGGGTTCATTCAGGCAATATTAGATACGCCAATATCCAGATGGACAGTCTGGATACCTTGCAGTCATATTACAAAGAAAATATCTGCTGCAATCAGTGTATTGCAGTTATATGAATGTCAGTCAGCTTTCCCCCCTATCTCTTCTCCAGTTGCAGTGTCTCAGTCTTAGCAGAAGGAGACCTGAGCCTGTAGGCAGCACAGAACCTCAGGTATAACCCGAACAGGTTTCTTAATTTGTCCAACTGGGGAGTAAGTTCTGGGTTCATGTTTTGGGGTTTTTTTCCTTAGGGATAGAACTGTTCCTTCTTTTTCCAAGTAATCTGTTTTTAACTCCAGATGTGTATTTATGAGTATGCTTGCAACAAGCACTCAAGATAACATCTCTTTATACAATAAGAAATCAAGAAACAAAATACTTGGTAATTTGGTACATCTCAGTAGATTTATTTAAATATGAAAGTTCATGACTTTTTTCATGATTTTTGTCTACTAAAGAAAATGACACTTCAGTATTCCTTCTGTACTTGGACACAACTGGCACTACTTACTAGGTTCCCAGCTGAGAAGAATGCAAGAACTGACTACAATACCTCTGGTTATTCTCCATTTCATCTTTTCCTTCTAACTATTCAAGAGAACAAAAATAGGTTAATGTCACCTAAAGAAAACAACTGATACAGGATCAGCTTTATGGCATATGTGTCTTGCAGACCTTCTGCAACTTCTCTCCTAGAGACTGATGAAGCCAGAGTGGAGCAGACTGAGCACCCCTTGCATAGAGAGTCTCCATGCAGCTGATGGTCTGCATGCCATGACTGAGGTGGCTGGGAGGCCTGTGTAACACTCCAGTTTCAAAGCCCCACACTTAACCAGGAATATTTATATTTAAGGTTTCAAAAGAACAAAACTTTTAAAAAGCCTTTAGTTCATTATTACCTCAAATTCACATACAGAGAAAACAGTGCCACTCTCAAAGAGAATTACTTTTAATTTACTGAGAAAATAAACATTTTGGGGAAAGGTTTTACAGGGACAACATATAACCAAGGCAGAAGTATTTCACTAAAACACCCAGCACCAAGACCCAGTCCACAAAAACACCCATCTCAAACCAATCAGTAGACCAGCTTGGTAAAACACAACTCATTGGTTTTAAATTACCCAAGAGAAATTAAGGAAGAGTAAAGGAAAGAATAAAGGAAGAAAAGAGATTAAGAAGAGTAGAGAAAGAGAAAAGGAGTTAAGTAAGAGAATAGGATAAAAATAGTTACTGCCAAGTATCCAATAGCTCACACACTGGCAGCTGGACTGGAAAAAGCCCACATGGAACTTCATGCTGCTGCATTTATATGGTCCAGCCAGTGTGGCCATGCCTTCCAGGTGGGACAACCAGGTCACTGACCACTTGGTGCTCTCCAGGCCAGAGTGATGCATGCTGTAACCAATCACAGGCCACTGGTTTGTCTCTTTTCGTGGACAGTGACCCTGTGTGGGTGTCCAGCTCTGTGGTGTGGTCTGTGGGCAGACCTGACTGTGTGCCTGCAGGCCACACACACACTCACAGTGAGTTGGCTCTGACCCACATAAAAATATATAATTCAGTGAGATTCAAATCCAGTATCTCACAGCCTGTTCCTGTAGGCACTGCCCAGGGGACCTGGCCATGGTGCTTAAGCGGTAAAGGAGAAGATTAAACCATCACTCATGTTAGATACTTCCTATGCACTTCCCACATCTAAGGCCATCATTCTAGGCTCCTTTTTTTGTCAACAGAGAAGAGAATCATAGAATCATCAGTGTTGGAAGAAACCTTCCAGATCACCCAGTACAACCATCGACCTGGCAGTACCACTGTCACCACTAAATTATACCACCTAGTGCCAGATCTGTCTCGAACACCTCCAGGGATGGTGACTCCACCACTTCCCTGGGCAAACTATTCCAATTTCTGGCCACCCTAACAGTGATTTTTTTTTTTTTTTTTTTTTAATATCTATTCTAAATCTCCCATCTCAGCTTCAGGCCATTTCCTCTGGTCGTCTCAAATGCAAGCATGGCAGAAGAGACTGACCCCTACCTCACTACAACCTCCCTTTAGGTAGTTGTAGAGAGCAATGAGGTTTCCCCTGAGCATCATCTTTTAGAGACTAAACAAAACCAGCTCCATCAGCTGTTCCTCATAAGACATGTGTTCTAGACCCTTCACGAGTCTTGTTGCCCTTCTCTGGGCAGAAAAAACCCAGAAGCTGTGGGTTTCATGTAACTTAATAACATTCACATGGTCTATTATGGGTGTTTTAACACCAATTAATTTATTCAAACTCTAACTTTAAAGGACAATTATAGTGACTTGCCCAGATAGAGTCATTGATGCTGAACATGTCTACACATGCTCAGAAAGATGAAATGCCATATGACTACAGTGGACAATAGTGATAAGAGATCTCATAGTTATTGTATTACCACCACAACTGGTATGAGGGCTATCGTTTCTGGTAATGTCATGAAGTTAAGTGTCCTCTTCATACCCTTCCAGTGGGCTTTCTGGATTATTGCTTTCACTTAGGTTATACCCCTGAATTCCCCAGAATGGAGTGGCTGGATTTGCTTTACTGTGACACATTTAATTACGTTTTTATATACATATATTTGAATAAGTATCTTAATAATATAATAATGCATCAACCATACTTTAAGGAAACAAATCCTTTTTGGTATAGAAGACAGACACAGATCCAATTAAAATATTTTTAACTCTCCAGCTTGTCCAACTTGAAGATCACTAGGGAATTACATATGCAACACACAAATGCATGCACACAGAAGGGAGAGGAGAGTAACACAGCAAACAGTTGGGAATAGGATTCTGTAAGATGCCATGAGAGACCGCAGTGATCAGAGGCAACATTTGTCATGCGTAAAGCCCTGAGTCAAAGCCACAAACTGCCTGAGTGTTTGACTTATATTTAAGGCTCCAAGAGTTCACCCCAATGAACTATTACAAAGACTTTTAGTTCTTAATACCTTGAAGTTGTTAAGAGAAAAAGCCTCAGGCTTTCCCCCAGGAGATTTTTTTCAATTTAGTGAGAAAAAAGGCATTTTGGTAAAAGGTTCACAGGAGTAACATACAAGCAAAAAGTACCACAAAAGTACCCAACAAACACCAAAACATAGCTCTTAGTAAAATAGAACCCATCAGTTTTAGGTTACCCAAAAGAGATTAAGGACAGAAAGAAGAGGGAGAGCGAGAAGGAGAATTGGAGCCCCTGTGCCCCTGTATTTATATGGTCTGGCCAGCGTGGCCACCCCTCCCTGTCAGGACATCCGGATCACTGACCACTCAGTGCCCTCCAGGCCAGAGTGCGGGGTGGTGGAGAGCGCATGGTGTGGGTGGCTATTCAGTGGGCCTTTTGGTTGACAGTCCAGCCTCATGGTTTCCGTTGTGGTCCCTGGCAGCCTAACCATGTGAGTTCCAACCTGGAGGCCTGACCTCCTCCACTACACACTTAGAGTTGGTTGATTTGACCCAATAATCAAATAATCCACTGAGATACAAATCCAGTCTTTCACATCAGGCAATTGTGCTGATCAGCAACTTGCTTGCATGCTACTGACTCCTTTTATGCCTTCTCCTCTCTGTTTTCTTGTGATTCTGATCCACCTTTATCACCTCCTATCTTGTCTTTGGCCCTTATGGAGTTTTGCATGTTTCCCCCATTCCTTTAAATAACCCATAACAATTTTGCTTTTCCCCATGGTACTCATGGTAATCCAGGATTCCCTCTTTCCCAGTTACACAGTTCTGGCTGAATCTCAAAGAATCAGATTTTCTTTAAAAGCACTTCCTAGACACAAAAAAAAAATCTTAGTGTAAGTGCACCATAGCTACCTAACACTTAAATACAGTTTGGAAAAATAACCTGGACAATTTAGAACTCCTTTATGAAGTCTTTCTATAAGAATAGGTAGAAAGAACCAGGACCCAAGAAAATTGTCTTAAGTTGTGGTAGGGGAGGTTTAGATTAGATATTAGGAAAAAATTTATTCACTGAAAGGGTTGTCAGGCATCAGAAAAGGCTGTCCAGGGAAGTGGTGGAATTGTCCTACCTGGAAGTGTTCAAAACATGTGTGGATGTGTCACTTGAAGATACGGTTTAGTGGCAAACACTGTGGTGCTGGGTTAACAGTGGGAATTGATGAACTTAAAGGTCTTTTTGAAATCTAATGATTCTATTATTCTGTGAAAGAAGGTTTTTACTATATTTTTTCTTCCCACTCCATTTTTTCAAATTTCATTATTTGAGGTAATGAAACAATTTAATAAATTAGAATACTTCTAAGAGTAAAACTTGCAAAAGTGGGTTCCTTGGGCTTGAATCTTGACATCTAGCAATCTGAGGGGTGTCTAACATTGAACTTGTTTCTTCAGTACTTTCCACCAGCTACCTCTACTTGAAGTGACTCAATGCTCTTCTTCTACTGTCTAGAGAACTTGTGCATCCAGACTTGGTACTTAGGTTGCCACAACTAAGTGGGAGGCTCAAAAATGGATTTCTTTCAGGAGGTCTTCGTACACCTCAGTAGGTATACCCCTTTATATTTTAATGCAATTGTTCACATTGTTTGTATTAAAATAAAACACACCAAATCTTGGAAAACAAAACTTGTGAGTCATTGCATCTGTTTTCTGATTTTTACATTTGTTTTATAAAATTTCTAAGTCTATAAATTGAAAATAATCTCAAAAAAAAAAAAAGAATAAATGGATTACTCTGATAGAAGTTTCAGTTTAAAAAAAAGAAGAGCAAATGCTGAGTGTAGTCAATCAGGAAATATTATGCTAATTACTGTAAAGATAACAGCTGTTCATACTCTTTAGATTATTAACACCTTCTATACACCAGCAGGGAAGAATCCCATGCAATGCTAATCTTCCCTGTGCAAACAACTGCTGCTCCTTCACAGGGAAGTGGATAATATATTCTTCTCTCTGACAGAACAATAGGTGAGCAACAGCAGGCAGAACAGAAGCTTTATGACTTTAAAGATTTTGTTAATGTCATTGGCATTGCAAACTCTACTATACATATGCTACCAGTAGAAAACAAATGTGGTTCTTATAAAGCAAAAATCACATCCAGCCTTTTATACATAAATAAATTACTAGACTATGCCAGCTGTTACTTTTTTTTTTTCCTCTTTAACTTTATCTCATTAAAAATGGTGAACCCAACATTAATTCTGAAGTGGTTTTGTAAAAAAGACAATTTTTGACTTTATAAATCAAATCTGTACCCAAATTACTTTGGTGTTCACTGCTTAGTTTCTGGATTATAGAAGTAGCTTTAAGCATATTGATACTTTAAATGTTCTGCTCATGTTATGAGCAGGGGGGGAAAAAGTTATTATGGAGAAATCCTTCTCTACCAAGGAAACCTGGCTGGGATCTGGACAAAGGTGGAACAATGTTTTATCTACAAAAAATATGACTTAAATATAAAACCCAGCCCACTCGAAATTTCTGTAATGTAGACTTTGAAAATGGAGTGTTAAATCCAAGAAAAAAATACAAGCAAGTTGCAGAATTAGCAAGCTCATGGACTCTGATCTGTTGCACTTAGAGTTTAATTAAAGTTAATCGAGATATTTAAAAGTTTAAAAACTACAACAATAAAGAGGAAAACAAACCCCAAAACAAAATCCCTCTCACTGTAAGAGAAGATAAGGCTCATGATCATGTGAAGAACTTGATTTTGCAAAAGTCTGTGGGACCTGAGAAGATGCATCCCATAGTCCTAAGGGAACTGGAAAAGTGAAAGAGCTCTGAGAAACCTGATCTAGTGAAAGGTGTCCCTGGTTATTGCAGGGGGGTTGTACTGGGTGACATTTAAAGGTGCCTTCCAGCCTAAACAGTTCTATGATTCTAGGCTGATTTTAACAAGACAACTTCAGTTTCTGGGACATTCAAACCAACCCTAATATTTCTCAGCTGATTTGACAGAGATTATTTTCACTGAGTCTTAGATGTTTCCAGTGTAGAAACCTGAGCTAGTTCCCTGTGGACAGCTTGTCAGGCAATTGGTGTTTTTAGAGCAAAAGGCATTTCAGCAAATGGAATCGCATCATTTAGGCTGAGGTGAAGTAAACCACAGAAGTAGTTCCACAGACAATAAACTGAGATTAGAATAATTAACTGAGATTCAATGTGTGTACTGAATTGGACTAATAACATCTTTTGTATTTAACTTACAGTAATCTTTTTTTGAATTTTGTTGAATATAAAGATAGAATGCATCACTTTGTAATTCTATTTTAACAACATCCCGTGCAGTAAGAACATCTTTAATGCAGAAGAACTTTCACAGAGGTGATGTTTTGTTGAGTATTATCTTAAAATCCCCAGGTTTTTTTTTTAATATTTTTTTTTTAACAAAACCCCTACCTCCCCTGGTTTTAATAAAGGACAGTGCTATGTTAGAAACATCTGCAAGGTTTATTTTGTTCTAGATATCTGAAGCTCTGTCAGAAAAGGTTTAAAATTAACCCACTCATAGAAACTTACTTGGATACTAAAAATCTCCAAAATTTGAGTTATTTACTAACTTCTGTGCCAAGGATTATGTGATGCTTTATTTTTGAGTCTAGCTCTTCCCTAGCAATTACTTTTTTAACTGGAGTGTAAAATTAGACCTCTCCAAATTTTGTAACTATTGATTACAGTAGTAAAAAGGAAAAGGTACATATAGCTCTTCAAGAAACCTTCATGAGTAAATGATATAAATATGTGACACGTGGGTGAAAGGTTTACAACACAGAAATCTAAATTAATGTAATGTTACTTATGTTTCACATTTAAGATGGGATGCATAGGAAGAATTTTAAATAGAAGTTACTTCTGAAATGTACTTGGAATGTCTTTAAGACTAAAGCTAGAAGCATATGAGATTGATCTTTTCTACATACAGAAAACACTATGGATATGGATGACCAAGGTCATTCAACATTCCCTTCATTTTTCATTCTGTTGAGTTTTTGACATTTTTTAAGTGAGTATCAAAATGTTTTCTAATGGATATATACATATTTTTTTCACTTTTAGTGGTGGAAAATTGGAACATTTTATGGAAAAAAATCACTTGTAAAAGGTTATTTTTAGGTAAAAGTTATTATATGATGTATAATTTTCCTTTTTTGTAGTTACTCCGTGTAACAAAATGCACATATCTCCTCTAGCATAAATGCTTCCAGGATCACCCCCAAACAAAAGGAAACATCACATCTTTCCATCCTTTTTGGTGAACTTGTGTTCTCATGAAAACTTTCTTATTATATGTTGTGTTCTGCATCTCAGGTGGTGGCTATATGAATAGATTTGCTCTGAAACAGAAGACCCTGACAAGAAGGTTTGGCAAATAGAGTTTGGGGAGCTCTGTATGAATCAACATTTTATCTATTTCTTTATCCAGCAGGAGTTGGAAAAAAGTTTTCCCAGGTTAGTGAAGGTTGTCATGTATTGTTTTTGTAACTCCATGCTTTCCTTTATTTCAGATCCCCTTGGGTTTCCAGTTCATGCATATGAAGCCTATTTTTCTGATGTATATGATAATATTCTGTTATTCCATGGGAAATCAGCTAAATGTCTTGGGAAGCCTGGGATGGTTTCCAATAGTTGATATAATTAGGAGCATCGCAAGCAGTGCTGGGTTTTCCGATGAGAGGAAAATAGAAAAAATATTTACTTTTAGTACATATTTAATCATCAACTCTGCTAAATTGTTGTTTGGATTCAAAGTTTGGGGGGGGTGGGGCAGGGGAAATTTCTGTTCTCTTTCATTTTGTTTATTGTGCATTGCTTTTTTTTTTTTCCTGTACTTTGCTGCACAAAGACATTGCAGAATTTCCTGAAGGAGACTGCCACAAGCCAGCTTGAAAAGGTCTGTCATAAAACTAATTTAATCTTCTGCCCATGGTTTCATGGGCTTTGGACAAGCCCTGGAGAAACTGGTCACCTACTTGAAGGAGGAGGTTACTTCGACAGCACAGCTGATGCTTCCCTTACTTTGCTGATTCATGTAAGGTAGCAGATTAATCAAAGCAAGGGATTATTGATGTACAGCTAAGCAAAGACATAGTCTTTTGTGGGAGTATTAATTGTAATTTTGTAGCTTTTGCTCTTGTGTTTTAAACCTACAGAAGAAGCTGATATTTCCCTGCAAACTAGCAGGATACTGGGGGGCACCATAAGGTTTTTGTGCTCAGCTTCCTGCTACATTGCTGTCCAGTCAAGCCAAAGCTAATTTTTACCATCCTTCCTTGACAAGTGAGGATGCAGACAGACAGTCATCAGTTTTGTATGAGGTATGACCTTCTCTAACTCCTCAATTTAAAAATGTCCCTTTTCCTTTCTTGTAGGAGATCAGGAACTAGAAAGCCTCCTGCCTTCACTGAAGTCAGCCTTAGACAGCAGAGACATTTATTGACAGGTTGCAAACATACAACATGCATTGACTTTTTGTATTCCACCCTCCAGGACAATTTACAGAGGCATAAAGGCTGTGAAGGATTTTTACAGACCTTGCCAAAGACCCCATTCAGTCTTGATCTTGGGAGTGCTGAACCTGTCTGAAAACTTGCAGGGAAGCCCCTTGGAAACTCATTTTGTTATTCAGAGCAACTTTGGAAGCAAGACTAGGTACCTCCATGAAAGCTAAACCTCTTCTTCCATACAAAGCAGTCAGTAACATGGTTCCTGACCCACTCACCCAGGGACTAGTTCCACACAACCTCTGTGTCTCATGGAGAGAGCACTGAGGAAATGTTCTGATGGCAGAGTTAATATCCTAACAGGACTCTAGGATGATGCTTTTTCTTGTCTGGCTAATATGATGATGGAGCCATGATTCTCAAAGTTGTCCATGGCAGGAGGAAAGCAGTGGGCACAAGCTGAATCAAGAGAGGAGAAACTTTTTCCTGAGAGTGCAGTCAGGCAGTGGGGAGGTTGCCCAGAGAGGCTGAACAGTGACCATCCCTGGAAGACTGAGTTGTGCAAAGCCCTTAGCAATCTGGTCTGATCTCATATCTCACTGTGCTTTGGGCAGGATTTTAAGTAGGTTCCACCCAACCTTAATTTTCCTATCAATGTTATGAACTTCTTTCAGCTGCTTCTCTTTCTGGACTGTTTTTTTAACCATGATTTCCTAGGCTGCAGCCTTTCCAGATCAGTTAGCAGGGGAGCAGTTTCAATTCAGGTTGTTCTCTCTATCATTCTCTGTGAAGTAAAGTGTCTTCTGTCATTGGATGAAGAAGAAAAAGCAAAAGTCAAATCAGCTGACTGTTAGGATGCACAGCATAGATCCCTACATCTGGACTACTTGTCTAAACTCACACTGATGGAGAGAAAGAGACATTTTTGGGATGACATTAGTCTCAACTGAAGGCAGATGTCTAAAATATGTTTGGATCACGTATAAGGATATTTTTCTCCCTAAAATATGTTTGGGTCATGCATAAAGATATTTTTCTGCACTGGCTATGCTAGAAGTTTAGATGAATAGCTTAGTTGTAGCTGCCTGTAATATAGTTGCCCCATAGAGTTAAATGAGATAATTCATACCTGAAATGTCTGCACCTTTCCTATCTGCTCTGTACACTGAGAACTGTATGAGAAATTGAAATCAGCTATCTCCTGAGATCCTTCACCTTTGCAGGTGCTGCCAGGTGAAACCCTGTGGAATAATTCAAAGGTAGTATGAATCTATGGGCAAAAGTGACTTTGGCCATTGTGTAGAAACCACAGATGACTGACAGAGCTTCAGAAAACATTTAATCTTGATAGCAAAAATGATGATTCTTGTGTATCTGACATCATAGCATGAATCTGATGGAAATAGTCTAGCCTTGCCTCTGTTTTATATTCAGCAGATGACAGCTCATTTTTCAAGGATTAATACTTCTAGGAGTGGGGGAAAGGAGAAGAAGTACCAGGAAATTGGCATTGCTGTTATGTACCTTTATCCTACTGGCTGAATGATAATCCCAAATTACTCCTTCTGCTTGCAGAGGGATTGGGAGCTTGTAGCTGATCTAACTCATGTTCTTATTTATTAGGTTTATGTATGGCTCCTCTGAGTACTTTTGGTATATGAAAGAATTGTTTGCCAGGAAGCCTGACTGGGGTTGCAAAACTTCAGGAGGGGGAGAGGAAGACCGTTTTAAGACTGAGGCCTGAATGATCTTTTACATCTCTTCTACACAGATACACACACAAGGCTGCAGAATACCTGGGTCATGGGAAATTAAACAGATTATCTCCCTCTGATGGTCCCAGTGATTAATGTGCAGACACCTTTCATGTCTCAAAATGCCAGCACATTAATCTCATCAGTTTAAGTGAGTGACGTCAGTTTTTTAGAATCATCTTGCAGCAAAAGCCTCAACTTTGCAATGATAGGACTGTGTTAATTTGCTGCCTAAGTAGAGCAATAGCCTAGAACAAGATTCATTTCGACTTTGCTAAAAAACATAGAAGCTCCATTTTCAGTTAGAAGCTTTTCATAACTAGATTCAATCTTGTAAATTAGAGCAAAAAAAATTAATACTTTGGTTGTGTTCCCATTAAGTCAATGGTAAAACCAAAATTTTGCTCTTTATATTCCTTTCAGCAAGTAATTTATGACTCATGAATTTACTTTTTATTACCTGACAATATTTTTCTGTCATTTCTCCCCCTCTCCCTACTGTGTGATTTTCTGTGAGTGGCTTGTAGCAGATAATGAACCCACAGCATTTGAAGTCAGACTCATGCTGGCCAAAGATGCATAGACTTTTTCTTCTTCCTAATTGAATGAACATGTGACAATTAGTATGATGTGTACCTGAGAGAAAAAATTACTGAAGACAAACAAGGACTATGGGACAAGCAGAAGTTTAGAGATTGATAAAGAGTATCTGAGAGAATTTTTTCAATTAAAAACTTCTTTTCTCAATCTAAGCCATATTGAGGAAGGAAAATAACCTGATATCAGGGTTTCAGCTCATTATTGGTAAAATTTAAGTGCAGTTTTTCGTCAGATTCAGTCAAATAAATGAACATAGCAAAAATAGAAGCCATAATTCTGATTCTGTTTATTAGGAAGATTTTTTTGCATTGATTTCAATGAAATCAGGGTTTTACATGAGATCTCCAAGGCTTTCCAAATGCAACCAAGGAAGGGCGTGCACATGAAGCACACACAGGAGGTAAAAATGTCCTATGGGTTTGAATTAATTTTGTGTGTGTAATGAAGCATGCTGAATCTTGCTAAAGTAAATTATTTATGCACAGTTTTTCATAGGTAGAAATGGATTCAGAGAGAATATTTCAAACTGTAGTTTGTAAAATTAAGATCATAAAGCAATGAATAGAGCTTGTTTTGAGGCTTCTAATGAAAGAAACTTTTATGAATCTGAGGAATGGATGAGAAGAATGTCATCAGACGAAATGTAATTAAGCCTAAGGAGCAAAATATGTAAAATGCAGTTACTGTGTCAAGTTCTCAAAGCTGCACACAACTGGGATGTGTGTACAGTTCCCTAAATTGCATCCATCAAAAATAAATAATTCACCTTGTGATTACAATGTCAAGTGTCTGAGGAAGACACACTTCTGTTTAGATTGAAAGTTACTTTAGATTGAAAGGTCCTTCTTCCTTCTAGCCAGTGTCTTACTAACTCAGCTTTCCAGGTATATTGACGGATAACAATTAAGATCAATACTGGCAAAACCCCCATGTTTTTCAGATTTGTATTTGATGATAACTCTCTGCAACGTGCTGAGCAACTTTTCATAGAGTACAAGGGCTAGTGCTTTTAAACTAAAAGAGGGTTGATTTAAATTAGATATAAGTGAGAAGTTTGTTACCATTAGGGTAACATTGCAGCAGGTTTTCCAGAGAGGTGGTAGATGCTCTGCATCCCTGGAAACATTCAAAGTAAGATTGGACAGGGCCCTGAGGAACCTGTCTAGTGAAAGATGTCCCTGCTCATTGCAGAGGAATTGGACTAGATGACTTTGGAAGGTTCATTCCAAGCCAAACTTTTATGTATTTCCATGAGTTCCTCACCTCAGAGCAATGAGTTCATTTGTATGTGCTCTATGTGGTTCCCCTTTCTTCTAGATTAAAAAGGTGGAATGCTTTAGATTTTGCTGTACCCTTAGGATGTTCACATTGTCTTCCATGGGTTTCCCAGTAGATTTATTTGAGTTTATAGGAATTACTACAGGAAAAACAATGTTTGGGTTCTGAGTGAAATTATTTTATTCAGCAGATAATGCTTATTTCAAAATCATGATTGTAAACTATTAATTTGGAACACAAGGAAAGAAAGGTCTTCGCTTTCTACTTACCTGTGTAAAAGCTAGTGTTTACCACTACTTAGTGTTTCCCTGTTCTGCATAAACAGAGCAGAAGTGTAGATCTTCTTGGGTACTAGGCTATCACTGAGGGAGACCACTGCATGGGATGAGAGTTTCAGAATTTTTCCTCCCATTATTACAACAGTCACTGCTGAATAATGAAATAATTTTCTCTGCTTGCACCAAGCATCAGACTGATGGAAGTAACAATGCACTGCACTGAAAATTGGTTTTCACCTAAATTTTGTCACATGTTAAACCCAGAGGTTTTTTCAGCAGAAGAACCTGGGTCCTCAGTTTTCTCTCTGTTTTTAAAAGAAGTCTCCATGGTATTTCTGTCATGTTTCGCAAAGATTTTGTCTTATCCCTCATTCTGCCAGTAGCAAATACCTTTTTAGGGTCTAGTCATGTCATAATAAGATACCTATCTGAACTTTGTAAAAAAGGGCTAGGCATTGTTCCCTGTAAGACAGAGAAAATTACATTCTTCTTGATCAAGTGTAAGTATCAAGGATCATGGAAATTCTTGTGCTTTGACACCAGATTGGTGTCTTCTAAACTAATCACTCTTATGTTCATTCCCCTTCCAGTTGATTATGAGGAACAGGCACTTTTAATCCCTGATTAGGCTATTATTTTAGGTAACTTCAGGAAGAGGTCAGAAGCAGTTTTTTCCTTTGACTCTAGGAGAAACTGGTGGTTCCTAGCTCCCATATAGATGTTTTACTGTGGTCAGATGAATCCTACCTTGAGAATTGTGTACCTTCTTTGGAAATTATTTCTGCTTTATTTTCCACCTGTGACCCAACAAGCAGAACCACCAGACAGCTTTGGAAAAGTCAGATGGCTTTATGAAGCAGACAAACACTATGATCCAAAAGCTTTGTCTTTTCACCAGTCCAAAACAAAGCCATGGCAGTAGATGTACAACCTCATCTTTATACTGATGAGCATTACATGCATGTTGGCAGTGATAATTCCACCTTGTTTTTTCTAGAAAAACCTACAGCAGTAGCTGGGAAAATTTATTCAGATTTTGAAGTCAGTGGTGGCTGTATCTTTCCTGATGAAGTCAGTGATACTTTTTAATTAAAAACTGTATGTGTTCTTTTTGTACTTTCCCCCTAGTAATTATGATTCTCTTTTTAAACAAAATTTGTACTTTCAGATAATCAAACTGTGCATTTATCATGTGATTGCAGTACTGTATGTGCACAGAAAAATACAGTAATTATTGGAAATCTCCCTCTCAGGGTGAATAGAAGGATTATCATGTCTAGGAAACCCATTAATTTGTTAATTTAAATAGACCCTCCCCATAGCCACCTGATTAATTTAGTTTGCAGTGATCTGGACCTCCTGAAATCAGAAATAAAGGATCAGTTGGTATTGGGGGTGCAAGTGGCTTCCATGCCTTTGTTTTTAGTATTTCACAAAATCAATCAATTGAATTGTACTGTCAACCAAATACAAGATTTTTTTCAGCACAAGCAGACCTCCAGTAATGCTGGGCTCCCTCCCCCTACCCCATGCCAACCAGGCCAGAGCTCACTATGCAGGACACATAGAAGCTGTTGGACATTTCCAAATCCTGCTGTACACATTTATAGCTACTCATGCTGATAGATAAGAAGAAATTAAATTGCCTCTGGATAAAGATGTATTTTGCTGAAGCTGAAAATAATAGACCTAACTGGTGTTGTGGGCTTAAAGGACCCATTGTTCTACTTGGAACAAAGGCTTTTTGAGCCTCTTTCCCCTAGCAACCACAGTACTCTCAACTCCACACTACGCTCTGAAAAGTCCCAGGGTGCATTCCTGGTTTTTTTCTGATTCTTTTTATCACTAATCCTGATAGCAGCATGGCAAAGGGCAGGTTCAACATCCTTGTCAAAATAAACCATTGCTACTCTAAAATTAACTACTGAACCTGTATCTGCCAAGTGAAGGTAGAGTTGAAAGACTGAGGAGAGGAACATAAGATGGAGTTGCAGCTTTGATCTTCTTTATGCACTCAGATCAATTGCATGTGGACTGAGAGCACCACAATAACTGAACTGGCATACCCAGCTTGCCTACTGCTGTGTGCCAGGATACTTGGTGAAGTCTGCCTTTTCTAGAGCAGGTCTGCTAAAGCAGTCCTGCGAAAGTTTGAATGAGAGCAAGATGCTAGAAGAGAAACAACTATGCTGACATTCCTGTCTCCATCTATAATAAAACGCACATTGCCGAGACACCTTCAGTGCTGTGTACAGCCAGATGAAAACAGACAATTCTTTACAGGATCTAAGGAAATAGATGATTTTGCTGCCTGCAGTGTGTTTATTCCTGTGCAATGCTTCCCATTAACCTGTGAAGAACGGGGTCTTTTGCTTTATACTATTAAAAACTCAGTATTTAGCCCACCACACTATGTGCTGCTCATCAATGACATTTACTGCAGGAAGATGACTCTATAGTAACTTTTTGTCCAACGTTTCATATACAGAATAATGTGTGCATTTGTGCTTTCAAAGCTTCTCAGCTAGTTCTTATTCAGCTGGATTTCTCTGTGTCCTCTCAACCAGCTGCTATGTTCTCCATCTGCCTGCCTTTGTTACCACTCCCTGCTGCTGCTGCAGCTGCACTTGGCTTTGCTGCTTCTCTCCTAAGTTCTCACACCTCCAAGGTTTGTTGCACCTTCCAGCTATTGCTGTGATCTCTATTTGTTCTACAATAAGTGCTGTGAGGACTGCCTGCTTCATCTGAAGGGATTCTCTCCAAAGAATAATTGCTTGCCTCAGGAAATGGCACAATTCAGTAGAGCAAGTAGCAATCTTACTAGGTATTAATATTAATCCAGGCCTTGGCTTCATGTCAACAAGTTGTGTTGCCTTGAAGTATTTTCTCATTGAGATTTTGTAAAGCTAAATGATTGACCATTCTTGGTTATTAATTAAATGTTTCATTTTAGGTCAAATGAAAATTGCAAAGTTTTAAATGTTTCAAATGCCTTTTTTATTTATCTTCAGCTGACCATTAATTAGAAAAATTAATTATTTGCACAGCCATACTGAAGACAATACTTTTTACTCTACCTCCATGATAACCTGACACAAACAACATTTAGTCACTATTCTATACTTGGCCATGGTACCATTTATGCACAGTTGGGACAAATCATCTTAAATTATAAATCCTTACAAGTGTTACGGGAAAGTTAGAAAATGATAATTAAAAGCCCAAACAAGAATGAGAACCGAGAAACGGAATTCTCGTTCTTTTAATATTATTAAAAGCCTCATTTTGTTACTAAGTAATACACAGTGAAGTATACTTCCTCCCCACAAAACAGCAGAGTAATGAGTGCAAGTATTCAATTGAAACATGCAAAGGCTTGATAATGTGAGGCATAGGAAATGAGAGGATGAAAGTAAAGTCCAAGTCATAACTCTTGCAGAGGAGTAAAAGGAGGAGCTGAAAAGGAGAGCAAAGAGCACTTATCTGGAAGGTGTATATTAGGACTTCCTGACATCTCTATGCTTGGAAAAAAGTTGCAGCTACAACTGTATAGATGCAGCTCTTCTGTAAGCTGATAAAAGAAGAAAAAAAAAAAAATTCTTTGCAAAGGACACTTGTCCACTTTTAATACTCCAAAAATCTGTATTCTGAACTCCTTTGCATAGACAAAGATGAATTATAAATTCTTTTCTCTGAGACTGTGGAAATAAAATTAATTTTTTTAAAACTTGTTTACTTATCAGTACTTAATTTTCATTGTTGTTTTTGCAGGAATGAAGTCTGAAGTCTGAATGAAGCCTGAAGTCAATTTTTGTCATCAGTTTTACATTTCATGTGGCAACAGTGAAGAAAAAAATACTTTTGAAGGAGGAAAATATGTTTATTGGAGAAAAGAAGTGGAAACAGAGACTCTGAGGCAAAAAAACACCTAAAATTAATGTTAGAGTATTTTTGTTAAGATTATATAGTCATAGAATAGCTTGGGTTGGAAGGGACTGTAAAAGTCACCCAGTTCCAACCCCCTGCCATGGGCAGCAATACTATTTACTAGACCAGGTTGCTCAGGGTCCCATTCAGCCTGGCCTTGAACACTTCCAGGGACAAAAAATCTACAACCTCTCTGAACAACCTGTTCCAGTCCTTCACCATCCTCCAAGTAAAGAATTTCTTCCTAACACCTAAAATAAACCTGCCCTCTTTTCACTTTAAAACCGTTGCACCATTGACCTGTGTCTATCTGCCTGTATAAAAAATCCCTGTCCCTCCTTTTTTATAAAACATCCTAAGGTATCTGAAATGAGGTCTCCCTTCTCCAGGCTGAAAACCCCCATCTCTCTCAGCCTATCTTTGCTGGAGAGGTGCTACAGCCCTCTGATGATTATCGTGGCCTCCTCTGGACCCTCTCTAACAGACCCCAGACCTGGACATAAATATTTCAGGTGGGATTCTCAGAAGAGTGGAGGGAGAATCACCTCCTTTGAATTAATGGCCACTTCTCTTTTGATGGACTATAATTCACAAAGAAAATTTTTTTTGAAACAGGAGAACATACAACATATTTTCGTTCTGTATATAAGATATGTGAAGTATGTTATAGCATTGTATGAACTAGAGAAGAATAATCCAGTGAACATTCTGTAGTAACATCCAGGTATCTGTCCTTCAGAAATTTCATGAGACAAATGTGGAATGTGCAGGGTGGGCTTCAGAGTGTGGTCCCTGAATATATGCTGTGAGAAACTTGATACGAATTGGACAGTAACTGAATTAGGAGTTTATGCAAAACAGAAATCATGAAGGCTGACTTGTGTACAGCAGTATGGTAAGTTCAACTCCCAAACTGAAACAGGGCCAAACATGTGATGTTTTCACAGGGCCAAGCCTGTGATGGCTTACCATTCGACTAAGTCATTTAATAGAGTTGTTATTTACTACTGCTCACATTGGGGTCCCCCTCATCACCAGAATGTCATTTGCAGAGCTGTTCCTTACCAAGGAGTCACTCATCCACACTTCAGCCCAGGTGGAGTAGTTGGCAACTGACCATATTGCATTTCATAACATTTTCTTAGCTGTTTTATTTTTTTTCCATCTTCAGGATCATTGTTGATCTCAGCAAATATCTAGGCCAATTTGACTTCTAGAGTTTGGTTCAATACTACTGTCAGGGAAGGGAAATGTTTCTACTATCTTTAGAAAGAAAGTAATCAGTCTCTCTATGACCATTTCATCTCAGAGAAGGGTGACCAATGTCCACATAATTAATATGTGTTAGCAAAATAATTGAGCCTGTTCCACAAAATGCAGCTTGGAACAAGAGCATCCTTTATAAAGGAAAAGCTTTTCTGGTTGACTGCTATTATCAGAATCAGTCCCTATGCCTCCCCTTGCTTTTTTTGTATTAGATTCTTTGCTGATTAATCTAGGTGGGTTCGGGTATTTTATAAGTTTGCATTTACAGTCAGTATTTAATTGATTTAAACATTAATAGTTCATAAAAATGCAAAAGTTTTCAACCCATATAACAATCTATATAACAAAATAATAATAACTAAAATATAATTAATAATTTTTGATAAGATTGTGAGTCCTATGACTCAAGCTGTACTTTTTTTCTATTCTCTATGTGTGCTCACTGCTGGGGAATGTGGCAGTGCTACCAGGGTGCTTTGATATTTCTAGTCCAGGTACTTAAAGAATGAATTGTAAAGACCTTTTGATACAGGTATATATCTGAATAGATTTTTCTTTCTCTACAGCTAGGACATTTATCTTAGTCTCACAGAGGGAAACCTTCAGATAGGTCTGGTGAAATTCCAAGGCTGAATGAAATGATTCGCCTTTAATACCAACCTCAAATCATGACCTGAATGTCACACAAAAGTTTTAGGGAGTGGAATTTCAAGGTAAATGCAGTGCTTTTCTGGAAAGTTTTAAAAAACTGTGGAAAAATTAAAGTAACCTTAATGTAACAAGCTATTTTTTAAAGTACTTAGAGTTTTTAAACTACTTTTATTACTTCTGAGCTCTTTGTCTTGGCAATACCACAAAGTGTAATTTTCTCTTTTGAAATTCTGCCTCTGTCAAATGGATTGATGCATATTTTTTAAAAAATTGAACTTAAAAACATTAGTGATTAGTGTTCTGAGCAGAAAATCATTAACTTTAGTGATAAAAAATTCCTACTGTGCTTTCTAATTCATTTTTGTGTCACAGCAGCATTGTTCATTATTTCAGATCTACTGTTGTAGTCTATATCTTTCTTTAAATATGTCAAACACTAAAGCTTCCATTGCTCGTAATTAGTTGGCTTTTTTTTTTTTTTCACTGATTTACATGATAGTTGTAACTGAGGAAACAGGAATTTTTTTCTTTGCACAGACTATTTAGAAAAACTCACAAAATATTCTGTTTCAAAGAAAGAGCTTGGGGTGTAAATAGTTTGGGAAAGAATGAAATAGGCAGTCACAGTGTCAGGATGTCCAGACTCTGGGAGACCAAGCCACTGTAAAAATACCCTGCTCTCAGAGAAGATGCATCTTAATCTTTTATTATGATGTGAGTCTCCAAGCACTCATTTGCTCCCTGCAGTGTCTTTCTTATCTCTTCTTGTGTGATGAATGCTGACTAGATAAGAGTATGACACAATAGGTTCAAGAACTACATCTTCCAGGACAATTATTTTTAGGTGCTAAGGAAAGTCATCCAGGACTCTGCAGTCAACTGTGTTTCTATTTATAGTCAGCACCCCTTTCTTCAGTGGAGCACAACAGTTAAAAAGACAACTGATGATTGATAAAGATTTCCTCACAAGATCATTACAGCCTTCAGTCTACAGAATCTGATTTTAGACAAGGGATCTAGTTAAATCCTTTCTCAATCTAAGGTTAGATTAGATCAGTTCTAAAATAATGGTGCCAGAGTTTTGGGAATTAGTACTGCCTGCAGCAGAAATATACCATAGAAAATTACTCTGTAACCAAAGCCTCAGTTTAAAGAAATCAGCCAAACAAAGTAAAAACAATAAAGAAAGGAACTGAAGCAGCCAAGCAGGCAACACTGAGTTGACATATAACCAGGACTATTGTCGTAAAGAGATTCATAAGGTGGTCACTTAGAACTCTGGAGGCTTTAGACACATAAGGTGGTTACTTAGAACTCTGGGGGCTTTAGACACAAACGACCACCAGAGACCTTTGATGAAGCTCCTCAGAGATCTTATAAGGATATGCGTATATGCTAATAAGTGTTGGGAAATGTAATGAATATGTAACAGGAATTCAGGGAACAAAAGTTAATAACCATGTAATGCAAGTATATAAGCTTTCATAAAGGTACTTCTGTGTGCGCTTTGGCAAAATGATTCCCAGGGCACCCGGTGCACTGAAATCATCCAGTACTGCATAATAAAAGAGTGCCTGCCTGCTAAGACTCACAAATTGACTCAGCAGAGCTTTGTATCAGCCATATACTCTAGTATCAATATTGTCTAGCTACAGCAACAGGATGTTAATTCTTCATAAGCAATCATCTATTGTGTGTACATTTTACCCCCTTGCCTTTTGTTACTGAGAGAATTCCTCTCTACACGAATGGCTAAACAGAGGGCATATCAAGGTTGCTTTTATCTTAATGCTTATAGGGAATTCCCCTGAGAACTCTTTGCTGTTTGTGCTGGAGCCACCCTTTATATTCACTGAGCTAGCACCAGGAATATAACAAGGGCAGAGTCTGATACAGTAGGTTCATGTGCTTTAAAATGGAAATTTACTGCTGATAGAAACTGTATTTGGAATGTAACAGAGGATTGCATTGTCCTCTGCTTTCTACATTCCCTCAAAACTAAAGAAGCTTTTCTTTTGGTGCTCTACTTGGCAAACTGCTTTGGAGTCCATCAGCTTTCTCTGGAGTCTGTCAAGCCCTCCTACCCTTTCATTAATTTTTGTGTTTATGATCTCTTGAAGAAGGAAACTTCACATATTCCTGAAGAAAGAAAAGCTTGCTGTTCAATCTCCTGTACCTCTGCAGAACTAATTTTCTTGGCTTGCTGGTTTTTTCTTCCTTTACTTCCCCCATTTATAATTACATTAATTACATATATATAAAAATATTCTGTCTCTTTGACATTAATTACTTAGCAGTGAAGATTAATGAACTATGTAAAATGTTCAATATTGCATATTCATAAATGGCTAAAAATCTGCATGGGTCACCAGTGTAGTGGGAACTCTACACTGAGTGTAGAATGACCACAGAAAAGTTTCCTGTTAGTAGCCAAGAGAAAAAAACAAGTAGACACAACACTAAAGAAAACCACTCAAGAAAAATAAGCATCTTGATATGCAAAAAACTATGCAAAGTGACTTGGCAAATCAATTTTTTACACACTGCAGTAATTTCCCACCCAAATAGGTAGCCTGTAATGCTACCTTGTTTTATTTTGTTGTGGGTTTTTGTTTGTTTTTTTGTTTGTTTGTTTTTGTTACACTAATGATGCTTAATTTTGTTAAAAATTTGCTCAGATTTTTCCCTAAGCTTTGAGTCCTTTCCTTCATATTTCCATACAAAGAAGAAAATCTACCACTGAACCAATGATAGCGTTATTCTTGCAAATCTGTCAGATTGTTTGACCAGACAGAAGGCATTAAAACTGCCATAATTGGCTTATTAAGACAGCATGCAAAGCAAAGAGGTGTAATATCATGAAAGTTGAAAAAAATTGCTTCAAACATTAGTGCAGCCAAGAGCGTAATGTAATTTCCATAAATTTACACTGTGTAGGCTACATTGTTCCTGGTGGAAGGAAGTCTTCCAGTAGGCAGCCCCAGAAAACATTACAGGGTCCATTTTTCTGTATCTGCTTCTCACATGCCCTTGGGGTGCAGAGAAGGTTGGGCCAGCACAAAGAAGAAGGAAGTACAATTCTTTTGGTGTCTGTGAAGAGAGTTTCCAAAGATTGTAAGTTCAAGAAACTTACACAATAAGGTATTACAGCTCCCTGGAAACATGACTGTGCTGGGACACGTTGGATGCCACAGAATCACAGAATATGCTGAGTTGGAAGTCAATATTTTTATAATATCCTATTCCTTTCTTCTCACCAAAACTGTGTTTATGTAACTAAGTCAATCAAGGGGGAAAGATACCATTGAGAGTGAACAACAGCCCAAGTATCAAATGAAGACAAACTTTATAGGTACTAGCAGGTTATTACACAAAAATTCTCTCAAAGGGGAAAAAAAACACCCTAGTATGCCTTGAATATCTGTTTATATATAGGTAGCAAAGTTGTGGCATTCCTGTCTCAAACTCCAGCTTGACATACTTGTATGACGTACATAACATGTACAAAGCCATTTCAGCCACTGTTTTTAATTACAGTCACAATTTCTTTATAGTTAATTTCATCTGAAGGTCTATAAGTGCTATACAGTATATGAAGTGAATACAATTATTCCCATATAACAGTTTGGGCTTATACTCAAAAATTCTGCAAGATCAGAACTGCAGCTTTTAAAACAAAATATGAGTTGTGTGTGAAATCCTCTGTATTTTAAGACAAGACTTACTTTGGAAAATTATCTATGTTATTGAAGCTATTCTCTTAAAATATATCATGTAAAAAATTTAATCCAATTTTGAGGACTATTATGTCATAGAATTCAGCCACTCTGTGATTACTAGATTAGTCTGTCAGCTGCTTTTAAAATGCATTTTATATTTGTAGCTACATCAGTGTTCATTTGTGTCATCACAACAATCCTATGTATTAGGGAAGTTCATTGTTCTGATTTTATTGATTTGGTACTGAGGAAAAGTCACAAGTAAATCCATGCCAAAGCTGGAAAGTGAATCCTGACTGGACTCTCAGACAGATGACCTCACAACAAAACTGAGTTTTTCTGTCTATAGTCATGTGGAGGCATATACAGGGTCTTACATCCAAGTGTACACGTACATTGTCTTCCACAGGCTTGTGTTTTATACTTGCAATTGTCATAAGTGGTACCAGAACTAAAGACTTAATTCTTAGTGGACTCCATTTAAGGGCTAGCGCACTGCATCACTACTTAAGTCCTTAAGGCTCCCATGAAAGACTTTGCTGCCTATATCTTCCTAAGTACATTGTAGTTAATTATTTATATTTCTGCAGTTCTTTCTCCTTTTGTGTGACTCATTCTGTAATTGGTAGACATTTTTCAGATAAAGTGTTCAGGAAAATTATGTTTGAACTTAAACATTGTTAGGTTGAATTGTATGGTTTGGTTTAGCTGTATAGGTCAAGTGCTCCAGTGTGATTACTCAAAGTGCAAATGAGTCACTACTTACTATCCCATTGCTCATCACTAATTCCAGAATAACACTGGTTCTCTGTTGTGGGAAGTGAAAAAAAAAAAGTCTTTGAACTAACTTGAACAAGAATGAAACTCTGATCTCAATAATGAGCATGTGGCAGCATTAGTTATGCATGGTAAGTTTTGCAAGATTAGGCCTCAGACCTTTCCTAAGAGCGCAAGCTTTCTTTCCCTTAACGCGTAGTCATGTATATAGTCCAAGCTTTTAAAATGTTCAGTATCTCAGTTTGTGAGAGCCAACTTAAGCTACCTCAAAGGAACTCTATTTCACACAGATTGTGCAAGGGACAGCTTTTTTAATACGTACATCAGAGTCAGTTTAGCTCTTTCACACTGGATGCCTAGAAATATCTTGAACTTTAAAAAAATTATAGATGTGTTCATTTATTTTTCCAATATTTATGAAGAAAAGGAGAATTATACACAGTCTAGAAGAACAAAACTCAACATAAAAGACTTTTTGATTCTTCCATGGTTTAAGATTTCCTAAAGAGATAAAGAATTTTGTCAAACAGAAAAAATCTCCACCTTGTCCATTTAAAAATCCCATATTCAGAATTTGAGAGAGATTCCTTCTACGAGGGCTATATTTATGGCTATCTGGCAAACATACTAAATACATTCATCAGCAAAACTATCAGTGTTTTAGTAGAACTGACTAGATGAAAGACATTGTTATAAATGCAGTCATTGCCTTTACAGGTTAACTCAGCCCACTTAAAATTCAAATCCTACAGCCTACAAACATGAATCATGACAATTTCTCCAGGTGGTGATTTCTCTGATTACACTGAATCAAAGAAGACAGTGTAGGAAACCAACTGCTGAAACTGTATTTCAAGTATAGCTTTAGTCATTATAGAATAAGAATATTAGAAATGTAAAATCAAACCACTTTGAAAGATAAAATCTTTTTATTTATTGTTTTCCACTGAAGAATTATTCCTTGAATGAATGTCAGCAAAAAAAACCCCAACCAACAACCCCCCACCCCCACCAAAACCCAAAAACAATACCACAAACATTTGTTGCTTAATAAATCTTAGATTGACTAGTTTACATACCAGAAATAAATATAGGAAGGGCTTGATTTTTTTACTCAACTTCAATATATTCTACCGTCAACAATAACCTTAGGTATAAATAGCCATACTCTTAAACCTCTGGACTGGTGAGACAGTTTAGTCAACCCTAAGCCAAATTGATTTTTATGTTGTTCCAGATGTCTTTATAAAGACCAATAACATACTTAATAAGTAATTAGAACCTACAGAATACATTTCTGGAAGACAATAACCTTTTTAGGTGTTTCCACTCAGAGGATTTTATGTGTTTTATGACTTTATGTCTGACAGTTTAATAACTGCCCTATGTGAAAAAACAAAAACCAAAAAAAAACCCACAAAAAAACCAGAATGGTGACTTGAAATTTATGGCAGTACAGAAGACCACCAGAGGGTACTCTGTGATACTGAGATTTTTTTCCAAATCTACAGACACGGGAGATTCCCAGGTCTCCTATTCTGACCTCTAGTATATCACAGAAGAGACATCATTTACAGATTGCTTTTCCAGTCACCATTATTGGAACAGTGTGGATAATTCACATGTAGGAGAAGGGCTTATGTGTACTTTTGCAAAGTCCATGAGTATTCACTTGGCAGGTGCTTTTCCCCATCTCAACCAAGCATCTGTCTGAGCAAGTCTGTCTCAGCATGATAAATTGGAGAGTGCATATAATGTAGGTAGTGCAGGTACAAATGGCAGGCAGATGAGTCTGGCAAGACACTGTGATGCTGGAAGATGTTTCTTTGATCTTACAAATGACTGAACTGTTCTGTAAGAAATCTCAACCCTCTTACACTCTATTTTCCTGTATCTTTTATGATGCAACTTGAGAACTTAAAATGAATTATGTGTATATACTGGTACTGTAAAGAAAAGAGCAATGGTGTGGGTCCAGCAGAGGGCAACAAAGATGTTAAGTGGACTGGAACGTCTTTCTTACAAGAAAGGCTAAGGGAGTTGGGCCTGTTCAGCACTGAGTAGAGACAACTGAGAGGGGGCCTTATAAATGTAGATAAATTTCTAAGGAGAGAGTGCCAAAAAGATGGAGCCAGGCTCTTCTTGGTGAGCCAACCACTAGGATATGATGGGAAGAAATTGATACACAGGAAGTTCCAGCTGAATATGAGGAAGAACTTCTTTACTGTGCTAACCATGCACTGGAACATATTGTCCAAAGCGTTTGTGGAGTGTCCCTCACTGGAGATATTCAAGAACTGCTTGGACACAATCCTGTGCCATGTCTCTAGGATGAGCCCCGTGAGTGAGAAGGCTGGACCAGGTGTCCCACTATGGTACCTTCCAACCTGATCCATTCTATGATTCTGTAATAGGAATGAAATTTTTGAGACCAATATAAGGCTGAAACTTATCTTGTATAACCACTATACCCTGCCCCTATGCACTATTAATTAAACAATGAAGAGGGTGAAAATTGTATGCTTTGATTGACTTTTTTGCAGCTACTTTAATCTTATTGTGTTTATTCAAAATAATTAAATAGCTGTATAAGGCCATAGAACTATGTCTTTATGCTCAAATGAACAAATAGAAGCAACACAATTGTTTAACTTGGCAACTATCGTGTGGCAATGATGAATGTGGAAATAAAGATGCAAGAAACAGGCACCAAAATGGAAGCTCTCTCTTCATCTGTTTGCCTCATTTAAAAGAGGTTGATATGGGGCATGGCATCAACAGAAGTTAACTGGATTATCATAAATAGGAACAATATTTCTTCTATTCATTTATGTGAGGGCTGCACCTTTGTGTTCATGCATTGTGAAGAATATTAGGAGCTCATCCTTGCAGAGTGAGATTCCAGGAGCCTGTGGGTTGTGCTGTGTACAAAAGCATGAGGTTGGTTACCTGTGCCAGGTTACCCATGCAGCTAAGGCACGGGATTGGTAATAAGGTTCTCCTGCGCTGCATGACTTACACACAGAGTGGGAAGGCTGACAGCTCACTGTAGACTGAGCTGACACTCTGAGCTATGTAGGAAGGAGTCAGATTCAATCTAGGTGCTATGTACAGTTGTTAGCCTGAGCCAATTGGTCTTGCTGACAAGGATCCTGCATAACACTGCATGACTCTTCTGTATCATACCTGATTTGTGTCTGGCCAGATTAGATTGGGCACAGGCAGAGAAGCATGTGTTTGTCTACATGTGCTGGTTTAAAGGTAAACCAGCAGGAGAAATGGACCCACCACAAGAGAGATTATAAATCAGAGTTACAATTTAATAGAAGATATTACAATAAATACACTGACACAAAGAGAAAACTGCTTTCAACTCACCAAAACCCAGCAGTATAACCCAGTGTCCCAGGGCACAAGCCCAAGGGGGTTTGTTAGCCCTTGTGCTGAGACCCGTGTGGTTTCCCCGAGTCCAAAGCAAAAAAGGAAGTGAAGAACCTGTTGGTACAGATGATGGCTGTGGTCTGGTCAGGAGTGGTGGTTTCATCTTGTCGAGGTCCTGCTGCTCCCCTGGATCCAACAAGTCCTCCCTGAAGTCTTCTTACCCCCGCTTATGTACCCTCAGGGGGCACCCAGTCCCTCCCCCAGGGCGGGGACTCACACAATAGGTGATTAACTGTGAGTCATGGGGTATTGTTGACCCGTTGATGGCCCATTGGCAGCCACGCCCCCTCAGGCAGGGTGTGAAGGTGCTAACGACTCCCTGGGTGGCTGCTGCAAATGGTCCATTGTTCTTGGGAAATGAATACGGGGCGGGGCGGGGGGGGGGGGTAGAATACATGGCTTTGATCACTCCCACCCAGTGATAACTGGTCCCACATGCTGAACTAGGACATGCCTCTATGCAGCATGGGGGGATAAACAGGAAGGGTTAGAGATATGTGTACACCAGCAGGGCTGTGATCTTGCTAGCATTGTGGAAACATGGTGGGATGACTCCTATGACTGGAGTGCTGAAGTAGAATGCCTTGATGATAACTTCCTTCTCCAAGTGATAGGTCGGGGCAACCCCTGGTGTCAGTCCAGGCTGGGGGATGAACAGATCAAGAACCACCCTGCTGAGAAGGACTTGGGGGTGCTGGTGAATGAGAGGCTGAACACGAACCAGCCATGTGTGATGGCACCCAGAAACCAACCACATCCCTGGCTGCATCACAATGAGTGTGACCAGCAGGTTGAGGGAGGTGGTTCCCCACCTTTACTCTGCCCTTCTGAGACCCCCCCTGGAGTTCTGCATCCAGCTCTGGGGTCCTGAGTACAAGAAGGACATGAAGTTGTTGGAGCAATTTGAGGAGGTCAAAAAGTTGTTCCAAGGGTTGGGACAGTTCTTCTATGGAGACAGGCTGAGAGAGTTGAGTTTTGAAGGGAAGGGAAGGGAAGGGAAGGGACGGGACGGGACGGGAAGG
>JAWWEE010000001.1:86218033-86247319 GCA_035221455.1 Xenops minutus
CTCCTCTCCTCTCCTCTCCTCTCCTCTCCTCTCCTCTCCTCTCCTCTCCTCTCCTCTCCTCTCCTCTCCTCTCTTTTTTTTTAAGATTCCTTAAAAGGAGAATCTGACAGTTCTTATACTGAGAAAATGCGGCACATCACCTTTCAGAAAGCAAGACATTGCTGAGATTTCTGTATCTGTGTTAAAATTTGTCACAACCAACACCTGCTTGGAGAAATCTGTTCTAGACAGAAGCTAAGAGAAGGGATGTCTTCACATTTTTATTATCTCCTAGATAGAAGAAATAGATGTTGTGCATAGACTTACTTAGCATGTCTAGTCTGTTGTGGCAAGGGGAGTGTTAGTAGTACAATCAAATCCAAAAAACAAAGTTAATGAACTGAAAAAAACCCCAAACATTAATGGCACAATAGCAAAAACATTGCTTTGAGCCTTTGGGGCTGAAGAGTGGCTGACCTTAATCATTTAATCAAGAAAGACAGAAAGGGAAGACATAACATGGATTTAGAGAAAATAAAAATATCAGTAGGCTATTTAGGATCATCTGGGCCATGTTAAGATCCTCAAACAATCTGCAGCACTTTGTGCAGTCTTCCTCTATATGTAAGGGAAGTTGTACAATATTACATAATTATAGAAATGTTTCAATTGTCTCTTGCTAAGAGGAAACAAAAAGATTTCTGCTGTTGGCAACAAGAAGGGGTGTCAGGTAGATCTCATACCAGAGTGACATCACTCAAATATTACTATTACCTTCAAGTGACACAGTGTCAAAACAGCAAAATCATATCTACTCCAAAAGCCAATTGAGTGCTGCAGTATCCTGAAAGCATCCTGCCAGTCATGACAATAGGTTGCTTGCTCTGCACTTTTTCTCTCAGAGTTTCTGTGTTAACTGTTTGGCACATCATGCTTTGGTGTCTTTTTAGGTAATGCAGCTGTTTATTATCACAAGGTATATGGTGCTGTGAATTGTATAGCTCTGACACATGCCTAAATCAGCCCTACCACAGGGAAGGCAGGCCATAAGGGAATTGTGCACCTCTGGGCATTTCACAGGACAAGTGAATTGTCTGGACTTACTGTTTTGTCTCTCTTGATGTACACTAAGGAAGTTTCCTGTCTGGTTCTGGGTTTTGGTGAAAAGCATTCATGTTGAAGGAAGGAGTGGGGCCATGTAATCTTTCTTTATGCTGTACTAGAAGCATATAAAAGCTATTAAGAGACAAAGGAAGCTGAAATGTTAAGGCGGGAGAGAGAGAGAGAGAGACTGTGAGCTCTGATTTAGGTTGATTTATTGATTAGAAAAAAAAAATATTTATATTCTGTGTTTGTACGGTTTTTTGCCTCATTTCTCCATTACAAATGTTGTATGATGGGAAGTGACTTTTCAATTCTTTAGCTCCAGAAACTACTAAAATGCTATTTAAAGTTGGGTACAGTTTTTTAAACAGAACAGGAAAAAATCCTTCAGCTCGAGCTGCATCAGAACCCTAGTGCATCTCTCTACGTTATTTCAAGCTATGAAAGACAACATGTAATGCTGTCATATTGATATTTGGAAAACACAATTCCTTTGTTACCCATTAAAATTAGGTCACATGGTGCAAATATTCATAATGAACCAGTTCTGCCCATTCACATGAAGGTTAGCACCTTCTAGGACTATCAGAAGTTAAAGAGCAGATGCCTCCTTTACATTCCAGTATGACTGATTTATATTAAACAATTAATGACAATTTTATGCAGCTTACAGTGTCTGTTTTATTGGTGAAAAAAATATTGTAATCAACATTTCAGACAGATGATTTTTCCCAAGATTACAATAATTTCCATTGCTAATGGGCTACAAAATAAAACTGCCTCAAGCTTCATTTGACTGGCAGCTTCAGTGGCTTGATCAAGAGCAAACTGAGGAGAAAAATTTGGGAGGGGAATGAAGCAGACAACCAGTATTCTTAGGCGTTCTGATTTTGTTGACATCTGAAGCCAAACTTAGCTGCAGGAAAAACTTGTTCTTTTCACGAGTTTGTGCTTAATTTTCAGGAGTGTGAAGGTAATCACCCAATTGTTACTGAGCTGGGGGCCTCAGCCATGGTGCAGGCTTCAGTAGCAGTTGTGGAATAAAGTAGACTTCTTTCCCTTCTGTTCATTCCTGGGTAACACTGGAAAAGAAATGAATTGGATTACTTTCAGTTGGCTCCAGCCAAGGCTTTCTTGGTCCTCAGCCTCACCACACTGCCTGCCAGGCAGCAGTCAGAAACCTGCTCCCCCTGGAAACTTCAGTGTTCCGTGCCCTCAGACAGGGAAATCCTTTTCTCAGAACTGCTTTTCACATTTGGCTTTTTGATGCCCAGTCCTCACTGGAAACCCTATTGTAAGCAACAACAGCAACAACAATAATAAGAAATAGAAAAAAATCCAAAGAGTCTTGTAACCATTCATTTTATCAAGACCTTGATTTTCTTTTGAGTCATATGCCCAGTCATAGCATACATGCACTATTTCAAACAGTTAATTAATAAACCTCTAAAGGCTCCTGCCATTATAACCACATTATTTTGGAGAGCTCTCTGATCAAACCCTTTTTGGAATAAATGAACTGTCCATAGAATTCAAACCATGCTTTGTAGTACACCTGTTATTTTTTTCCTAAATGTCAACAGAGGCTTTCCTGGAAGCTTGATTGTGTCCTTCCAGCTCCTGGCAGAAGATCAGACTGTTATCAGCTTAGATTGTTATCACTGAAGTTGATTATGTTGTAAAATTTTCAGTGTCTGACCACATGCTGTTTATTAATAAGTTGCACCACTTCGATATTATGTGCTTAGATAGTGAATGTAAGCAAATAATATGCTTCTTGAAGATGATCCAGGCAAACAGAATTTATACTCAAAGCAAGCTTGGAAAAGGGCATTTCTAGTGAATATGGAAAACTATTTGCAATAGGAGATGTATCTTGCTATTGCTGCTTTTCAAGCCCCTTTATTAACATTTCTGCTTCTGGAAGTAAGAACTTGACTCGGCATACATTTATGTATTGCAGCATTAGGTGATACATCTGACACAAATACAGCTTCCATTCAAAGGATGACAAAAACACTGTTCATTCAAGAGGTGTAGTTATCAAACCCTACTAAATATTTCAGATTCAACTCTACCACAGTGAAATGAAGCAAAATAACTTCCACTATTGTAAATGTTTCCACTACAAAATAAAAACTGGTATTTTTTCAGACATGAAAACAGCAGGTTGTCAGTCATATTGCTGTTGACAAAAGATGTTTTGTGTTAGTGAATTTTTATGTATTTGATGGAATGCCAGGATAAGATAGGTCACATCTCTCACAGCCAACGGAATACAAGAATTTTAAAGCTCTAGAAGCATATTAAGAAATATGAACATTAGCAACTAATTGTGGACCAAGTTTGTATAGGTATATGTGTTATGTACTGAATATAAAAATTTTGCATTTGCTTTCATGTCAGTGCCTTCAAACAGAAGCAAGACAGTTGGCTGGAATTAATCAGTATTTGCCATAGCAAAACTAAGAAGATAATTCAGAACAAATCCTGTGAAAAAAAATTACCATAGCTTTCCTTTCTCATATCCCCCTAATTATGTAATTATTATCCTTTCTTGTAACAAATCTTATGTTATACATGCATGATGAAAATGCTGAAAGTCTCTCTTTTATCTCGTGTCAGAGATTCAAATGGATATAGAATCAGGTTTTTATCTTTGAATCAATCAAGGGAGAATTTAGCGGTGTATGGATATTCTTACTCACTACTTCATTTTGGCAATGAATTCTTTTTTCTTTCAGAGATGTGATGAATAATTTTTTTTTTCTCCATAAAGGAAAGGGAGATGGTGTGAGTGATGGCTTTTGTAGTTCAGGGCATTCTGGAGCTTGACAGTATGGAGTATCTCATTTTGTGTAACCTCGGATATATAACAGAAAAAAAAATAAGTGTACGTATTAATTCAGACATATGACAAAGGAAAATTATTAAGGAAAAATACAATTCCCAAAGTATGTACACTCTAAGTGGTTTAAAGCTTTTCAGAGTATCTAAAATGTTTTCCACCTTATCAAGAAGCACATTTACAATATATGAAAATTGTTTGCCTATTGTGATTGTTCCACTTACAATATTTCTTTAATCAATGAACACTGCAAACCAATCCAACAGAACAAGTGAAGATAGCTGTATGATTCTTAAAATTTATGTTGATCCCAATATCCCCTATATTCTTTACGCAGCACTCTCACTCTCCATGCTGTACACCTTTCCTGGGAGAGAGTCAAGCTACAGGTACCTGAACCATGACTCATGGACTGCAGCTCACTGGTTTGAAAGCTTTGTGGAGTGACAAAATTGATCTTGAGAAGTGAAGCGCTAAATACAAATAGCATTTGGGGCACTGCCAGTGCTTGTTGTGGAAACTTTTATGAAAAGACTAGGCCCATACATCACACCAATAGACAGAAAAAATCACCATTATCCAGCTGAGCTAAGTTATTTCAAGTGGTTCTTGTAAATTAAATGAGTGGAAGGGAAAATGGGAACCATGAACACATAACCAATGCTTGGGTAACTCTTCAGAATGCACACTGTTGCCAAAGTGACACCTCGGGTAAGAGCAGTTGAGCAGTCAGCAGCTGAGACAAAGGCAGCCTGTCCTTTAATAGAAAAGCTCCACTGGATGCATACACTTACTGTGCAGAACAAAGCAGTGACTTTTAGTCCTCATAAACAAAACTTCACCAGATTTCCTTAGGCTCTCAGGTACCTGCTGTACATCAAGGCTCCCACAGACTCTGCTTCTTTCAGCTCAAAGAAGTCCATGGGGGCCACAGGCTTTTCATTCTTGTCAACTCTTAAAAATTTTCCAGTTCTTTCTCTGAGTCTAGCAATGCCTCTTTTAGCGTCAGTAGCTGTTTTTCCTGCTTCACCTGCACTCCTCTTCAGCTTTGTGAGTTTTCAACCACACAGTAGCAAATTTCTTATTTTAGTAATCCTTACATATAGTAATTTTTCCTCATGTCAACTACTGTTAAACAATTGCAAAACTCTTCTGAAGTGGTGACTGAAATCTCAGACGGAGAACTAATGTTCTTCAGTAGTGAATCCTGAGCTCTGCTAAGTGTGTTCTTCTGGGGGACAGAAGCATGCACAATTTCTTTGGACTCCTGGTAATGAGAAGACCCCCTGGGCTCATCTGAGGCTGGACAGAGAGAGAACAGACATGAGGGAATAAGTATCCCTGTAAGTCTAGTTCTTACTCCTCTTTTTGCTGTTTTTTCAAGTGCAGTAAAGCAAAAAGCAAGCAAACAAAAAACCCAAACAACAAAACCAAATAAGGAATTAAGAGCAACAGATTAATCATTGATGTGAATGGTATTTGTCTTGCAGTAGTGGAAACCAAAAGCATCTTAATTGCTTGAGAACTGACTTACTGGAGGGAGGAAAAGTAGTTTAAAAAACTTTAACTGGAAACTCCTGAAGACCAGCATTGTAATTGCATGAAGCTTCATGTTTCTGTATTTCTACAAATAGATTAGTGCATATGACAGTCCCACAGTCTTAATGTCTAATTACAAAGCAGGGGACAACAGTTAGAGAAAGCTCGGGGAGCTATACATGAAACAGATACAATGTGTTAGAGCTGTTAGCAAGCTCAGTTTTAAGATCTGACTGCCCACTAGATGATGGCAAACCCAAAACCAGGACTTTAGGCAGGCTTCAGACCTAATTAAACCAAAAGAGCCAAAACACCCCCATCCAATCTGAGCCAATCAATCCAGGCAGCTCGAAGTTTGTGCTCGGCGTGGTGCAAAGTATCTCAGGAGAGCCTTCAGTAATAAGTTCAACACGGAATTGCAGAATATTTTGCTTCTGACTTATGCTTATTTTGCAAAGTGAATTTGGATGGTATGTGTAGCATCTGTTTATTGAAGTAGGTGGTCCTGGGGTCCTGACTTCCTGCTTCTGCATCTGCAGTATAGACATGACCCACAGGAGATCAAGAAAGTTACTTCAGTGGCTGAAAAACCATTCTGTATCTGACTTCGCACTCAAGCACCAACAAACCTGGCTCTGAATTTGCAGTGAGCTCCTAAGAGTGGGCTATATTCCCTGCAATTCCCATGAAATTCAGTGGGCAGTGCACCCCACATAGTTTCAATCAGTCTTTGCCTCCTTTCATAATCAATAGAGACAACTTCAGGAGACAATTTCTCACAATCTTCAATAGGCTTCTAAGGAGACTTCCCCCGGCACACACCAGCTCTCTCCACTAATAGCAAAAAGGTTCTGAGCAACTACAAGAAGTGGCCAACTAGATCATAGATGGCTGAAATTAAATACTATTATTAAATATTCTCAGTGGAGAACAGAGTTAAGGTAGCACTTCATACACAGACAGTGACAGGATCTGCTTGAAAAAGTTCACAATTTCAAGGACACAAATGCAGTAGTGATTAATGCAAATGGGTCAGAGTTAATATAAGAAAAATGGTTTGTGATTACAAAAATCTTGGACTAGTGTATTTCTAAGGTTATGCATTATCTTAATTATGTGAAACACTGAAAAGAATTTCTCATAGCAAGTGTATACACTTGATCTATTTGACATTCACATGGAATGTATTTCAATGACCAGATGCTTGGTAATACACACTTGCAGTTCTGAAAGTACAGAAGTTTAAAGCAACTACATTCTATGACACATCTTGGCTTTCCAATTTCTGTATAAGAGAAGAAACAACTAACTTCACCAGGGCATCTACTCATACATTCCTGTTGCACCTCTAGCACTTCCCAGATTGCAAACATGGTTTACAAACTATGACTAGACTGGAAAGTCTGACTAGTTTACTGGAGATTTTCAGAAAGAATTCTTCCTTGATAAATCTAGAAATAACTTATTATTTCTTTGCTACTTTGGAATTTACTCAGAAGAATCAGACTTAGTGTACCAAAGGGGACACGTATTACTGGTTTTAAAAATATAATAAATCAGAGTTAGGCCAGAAAATCCTAAGAAACATAGCTGATTTGAGTATAACCAGCTACAATGGAGACTTAATTGTTATGTTGTTAAAGAATTGTTTACATTATTCTATGTTGCAAAAAGGAAATGCCAACAGATACAGCACAGTATTGCTGTATTTTGTAAACACAGTCAAAAATTTTAAATTATCAAAACTGGGAAGATTGTACTCAGAATTCCATTCACTGTTACAAGTGTTAGTTGCAAAGTGGAATATTTATTTTATATATAACAGAAATAACAGATAGACACTTAAATTTGGAAGCAGGGAATGACATTTTAAAAATAATAATCCAAAGTTTCTATGGGTCTAGAATGCAGACTCTCTATGCCTCAACCTAAAGTTTGACACAGAAAATGTCTATTTTTCTTGAACACATTAAAAAAGCTTTATTCTGGAATGTGCACACATTTTCACTTTTCATATTTCTTTGGAAAGCACTCTCTGTTCTGAAGGTGAGAGATATATTTTTTCATTCATAAAACCATTCTTGTGTAATACAATGTTTTAGCTTTCTAGAACCTAAACATTCAGAGTAGGGTTTGTTCACATCAGTTCTACTGTGGTCAGCATAAGGATTACCATTCACCAAAAAGAAAACAGACTAAAAACTAGCCTCTGATAAAATACTAAGTCATATACACTCTAGGAAGGAATAAACATTGGATATGCTCTTGCAGGGAGGACATGAAATAGAGAAAACAGCAGAAATAAAACGCAAGTCCTAATTTTAGTAGTTGACATATGGCATTGTTATAGCAGTTCTGCAAGTTCTGTTTAACAAAGGGTAAGTTCACACAATCACAAGTCTGGAGTTATTACAGATTCACAACATATCATTTCTCATCTGATATAGATGTTCTCCTGACACTGAAAATGTCATCACCTACACAGAGCAGCATAACTCAGTCATATGGAGCCATGTGAGCAAACCTTAAGTGCACTTGCTCTTAGGAAGAACAATCAATTTTTTTTTTTTTTAATTGTATCCTGAGTTTAAACTTATAATGCAGCAATCACAGTGGGGTGCATTATGTTTGTACAAAGTAACCAGAAACATATTGTGAAGTGAGATTCATCTGACCTAATGTGTGTGGATCCACCTAAACTAGCTAGTAGGGTGTTTCTGGACTGCCATTTATTTCCTTCTAAAATAGCCCTTTTTCATACCTGACTATAAAGAGACTCAGGGTGACTAGCTTAGAAGAGGTTGTCACTGTGGAAATCTGCAATTAGCCCAACTCTGTTGTTAGCCAGCCTATGTTACCCCAACAAGTCCTTACATATGCAGGAAAAGAAACTGATGCATCTTAAAGGGTATTTTGGAAACAGGATCTGTAAAAATGAAGTAATAAAGATACACTGATAATGGTGATGACAAAAACGATTTTTATGAGTCTGGATCTTCCCAGGCATTTTAAATACTTGGACATTGCATGCTGCAGTACTTCAGAGTGACCAGCACTCAGGATCAAAATTGGAGCCTAAAGCAAGATCATCAGAGATTCCCCACCAAGGGTACAGTGTGGAGCAGGAACCTAGCTCGAAAAGACAGTCAGAAATATCATCACACTGAATGGGTGAGATGCATTTGAACTCCTGCTCTTTCTGCAACTCAGGCACTTGACTGAAACCTTGAAAAAAGTGCTTCTGTCCACTTGGGAGTCAGATCTCTGCAGCTCAGTTAAATCCTTGCCTGCACCTCTCTTTTGAAACCATTGAGCTGAATTCACCAGCCTCTTTGATAACCTGATGACAAGATTGCTGTGCTTTTCCCTACTTATGTGTTTTAAGACACTGTTGGAAATGTTTTCGAGGAAAGTGAGAGGCAACCATTTGTGTTCAGATAGATGCACTTCACAGCAGAGATAAAGATACAAAAAGAGCAAAAATCCTCAGTTGTCAAAGATTGTCCCTATGCTTCTTCTGCTTGTCATTGCAAACATAATATGTTAAAAAAATACTGCAAAAGAAGTGAATTAAACCAGTGAGTGTGTGTGGGGGGGAAATAGAAGTTCCAACTTTAGATATCAACTGAGAGATGAAAATCTGTGACTTTATGCATTAAATATTAACAGAAAATGAAAAATGCCTTCTGGAAATTAAGTGACCTTAGAGGTAAGAGTCATGAGATGGCTATCTAATAGTTGCATTAACACTGCATTGATATTTCATGCTTTTACACAGACAGATTTTATAGTCCCGTTGTTGTTAGAAGAAAATTTATTCCATATCTATTTTACTTTTATTGAATAGTTGGGGTTTTTTTGGTAGAACAAGCAGGAGAGCAATATGATAAGATCCAGATAAATCATCCAGAAATATATATATATTAACATCAATGCAGAAAATATCAGTTTTCATTTGCTCTCCATGCAGGTTTTTTTTTATCTACATATTCTGACTGAATCAACCAAAGCATAGAAATTGTGCTTTTAATAGGAAGTTCAGTGGGAGGAGACATAGGCATGTAGATACCCGGATGCCTTTTTACCTTATGATTTCTTTTTTTTTAGCATGTCTTTCTCCAAAACGTTCCCATTTCAGACCATTTGCTATAGTTACTCAAAGGTTGTTTTTGGAAAGTGCTTTGGATGGGATTTCACTCTCATTGCTTACAGAGAGGAGAAAGCATCACAGATTTGCTGTGATAGTTGCAGATAGCGTATGGTCTAATCTGAGATGGGAAAATGAACTGAATGGTGGCATGAACTGCAACAGTGTGTAAACACTTGAGACTAGAGAATAAAAGCAACCAAGACCTGGTAAATTAAATAAGGGTTGTAATGTGTTTGTATCCTCCAGGTTTAGTGGCAGATGGTGAGTCTAGTTAGGTATATTGTCAAAAGTTTTATATATAAGTAAATTTATGTCTCTTTTGGTATTTTTTTTTTTCAATGGCCCCTCCACTCATATTTATAGATGCATGAAATGATAATGGGGATTCATGTATCTCACACTACTGGTACTACTGCTGTTCCCATACTTGTGAAACACTACCTGATGGAGCTTCACTATGCACTATAACTCTCCTTCCTCTGTCTTCTTCCCATGGCCATCCCTTGAGATAATGCTGCCTCCAGGAGGACTTTACTTCCAAAGGTAAGCAAAAGTAGAGTTTGCACTCATCCTTACTCCCTTCTCTGGTGACAGTGTTCCTCTTCCTTTCAAACAAGGAACCAGAAGGGAACAGCTGTATATACTGAACCCCAGAAAAAGTAAATATTTGGAATGGTAATCCTATTCCTCAGAGCAAGAAACACCTTTCTTGGGAAGAAATCTCCTGGGAACAGATCCCGGAGACATTTTGTGATCAGACTGGCTAGTACAGAAAAAGCAGAGAGAAGAGACCTCGGGTCCTCATCTGCAAACCACTGCACTCACCCTGATCTCTGTCCAAGGTCTAATAATCTTGCAACCTTGGGATACTTTTTTGGGAGTGTCTCACAAATGTTTTTGGCAGGATTGCTCATCGTGATTATAAAGATTGTCAGTCCTGTCTTAGATAGCACAAGGAATGTATGAAATCTCAGGAGCTTACCGTGAATATCTGTTTGCCTTCTAATAACATTTGGATAACTGAATAGTAAAGTGTTCTGCTAACTATATCTTTGATGGACTCATTCCACTCTGTTCATCAGGACACTGAAGCCAAACTATTAAATAGAAACCCTAAACATCATTAATTCCTTGACTGGCTGCTACAAGCTTTTATGTTAAACAAAGATTTAGTACACTGGTTCTAGTGGAACTTTTTCAGCAAAGAAGTATCACTATCCCTCAAAATCAGTTTGTCACAGCCACCTGTGAATGCTGCCAAAGCAATGCTTGCAATTCTACCACTGCCTTTTTCTTCTGCCATATTACTGAGTATATATATGGATAAATATATACATATATATGACACTAACCTATTTTTTTAAAAACAGAAACAGTGCCATTAGTTTATATGCAACACTCGAAGGCACAATAAAGAGATATAAAAAGAAACTATATTACAAGTAGTTTCCAGTCAGAGATGGACTCTTTTATTTTAGGAGGGATCATTTTTGGTTATTTACAGCATAAATTGCCATTTATTTACATTGCAATGACAATTCACTGTGACCTCCTTTTTAATATATTTATTATAGCTCTAGGATTGTTTTTCTCTATTACTGCTTTTCTAAACAGGAGTTTCCAGTTCTTTGTCTCTGCCAATTTTTTTCCCCATGAATACACTACTTTACATTTATCTATTTTAAGTCTCATTTATTTTTATCTGTCTTTATTGGCTTGCCAACAACTCTGCAGCACTGCTATATGCTCTTTTGACTGACATCAGCAGTTCATAGTGATTATCATTAAACAAACTCCTTACATTTTTTCACCTTTTTTATTTTCTCTTCTCCTGTTTATTCCTGTTCTATGATTTGCTTGGATCACAATTCCTCTTCATATTCATTTGATAATGACTAAGCATGTAACACTGCAGCTTCACTGCCAAAATCAACGAAGGCCCGCATTTTAATACATCTGAATGTCACCAATAAGAGCCCTGAAATGAATATGGGATGCCAGGCTGGATTTGGATCTTTAGCTCTTCAAAGTGTAATGCTGTACTGAACTAATGTTTCATTGCAGTCCCCACTTTTTGAGACAGATTAAATATATGACCCAAAAAGAAAAAGAAAGCTTTCTTTAACTAAAGGTTCTGTGAGTTTCAAGGCAAAAGTATTATTTTCCCTTTCCTTATATCTCCTTATTTTGAGATCTCAGGCATAAAACTGTTGAGAAAACTGGTTTTGACACAAAAACAAAAAAGGGTCATTTAGCAACAGTCCATTTAAATATTTTCACAGGCTGGATTTTCAGGCTGTAGTTCAGATAGGGGAGGAATATGTATTCTTCATATTACAGATTGTATACAAACTGCAAGAAGATTGCAACCATCATGAGGTACACAACATGTTGCCATTTCAGAATGATCTTGATCCCACAATAGTCTTCCTATTCATTAATGTATTTATTTTAGACCTGTAAAATTATTAAATTGTGGCTAAGGAAATGTTACAGATATTAAATAAGTGATTCATGATCAGACTTCTGCTTTGTGATTTCCTCTTAATTCCAGGATGCATGTATTACTATCTGGTTCATGGCTTCAGCTATTACCAAATTAGATAAATTGCAAAAGGAAATAGCAAATAAAAGAAATGTTAAATGTAGCTTTTATCCTATTTCTCCGAATCTCTCAAATTGTTTGGTGTGTTTGTAAGACTTTTCTTGGTTAAAGACAGCTTTCTGGTCCCAGAAAGCTGTTTACTTCAATAAACAACTTAAAAGCTACATGGTAAATAAACAAATTGAAAACCAAAACAAAATGTCAACTTGGAGAAATAGTGTGCCTGGAAACAGTAAGGAAAGGGTCCCTGGATAGGATCAAAAGGACTGACTAAAGGGCCCATGAATTGAAAACTGTATTTTTAGAGAAGTTACATGCAGAGATTGAGGAGAGGAAGCTCCTTTTGCCCACAGCTGCTGGAGAGCTGACAGCTGCCTGTCAGGCCATTACACAGGGAACAAACTGGTGCCGAATGTGTTTCCTTGTGCTTGGGCCATTGACAGCCTACTGAAAGGTGTCAGAAATCTCCAGGTGCCTGAGTGAGGAAAGAGGGTACCATACAGTGTACCATGATCTCTCCCCATTCCTGCCTGGGCTTGCAGCAGGTAAAGAAAGCAGAATGAGCATAAGGGGACAGCAGAATTTAAGGAAAAAAATGCAGCATGATTTTCTCCTCCAGGAAAGGTTCCCTTACAGCTACACCTCCTCCTGCTTCTCCTTTCTGCCCCTGCTCAGGCTGCTCTTTGCTCTGCTCCTACTTGAGTGACTCCTGTAGCCAGGCAAAGGGGCCATTGTAGTGGACCATGAGGTTCCCTGAATGGTGGCAAGGGGAGGTGGGAATCCCCTGGCTAATGGATTCAGGTCCTATCTTCTCCTCAACAAGGGCCTTGAAAAGCAGTTTTTTGGTCACTGCTTATATAGCTAACAATGTGGGACAGAAATATTTGGCAACAGAGGCAAATAAAAGAAAAAAATTCTAATGATCTGGAGCTGAAAGCAGATATATCCAGAAAGTAACTATAAAAAACTTCAGATGATAATTAACCACACTCAGATGATAACAGTTCCATCAAACTGGATAATTCATGTTATTTTTAAATAAGTATTTGGATTAATCCTCCACAGAGCAATGGTCTGCTCAGAGTGCATTTATTTTTATTTTTTTTTTTTGGCTGTCCCTCAGTTACTTGGTCTCAAGGTCTTCCAGCAATTTCTTGCAATCAGACCTAGACTCTATTGCCCTGTATACATAAATATCATCAGTAAATACACCCAGCTATGCACCTCTTTAAAAAGCTCATAAACCAAGTTAAAACAGAATAGTTCCACTCTTTGGAGAGCTTAAATATACTGGTTTTGACCCTGTGGAAAAAAAAAAAGTGTGGGCATATTTCACTCATTCAAATCTCTTCTCAAGGTTGAACAGGCTGAGGTCCCTCAGCCTTTCCTCATAAGAGAGATGCTCCAGTCCCTTAGTCATACTTCTGGAGGGCTGTGCAGCACTCTGGGATATAAGCAACCCCTCCCAGCTTTGGGTCATCAGCAAACTGGCTGAGAAGGCATCTGCCCCTTCATCCAAGTCACTGATGAATAGGTTAAACAATACTGGACCCACCACTGAATCTTGGGGAATACCATTGTCTTTCTTTATCCCTGGGAAGTCAGGACTTAGGGATGAACAGGTCTTGTGGGAGTACAGAATTTTTTCTGTCTAAGAATGACCTAACTATTTAGGAAATTTATCCTCAATACTTAACAAAGCTGAACACTAGTCTCTGCCTCTCTTCACCTGACCTTGGTTACATTGTCTGTGCATCAATTTTATATTCATTCTGCAAGTAATAAGTTCTTCCTTTCTTCACTTTTCTGCTTTGCCTTTTTAGAAAGAAGCTGACTTCATAAAACTGACAGATACAAGACTATAAATAACTACAGTTTAATTTATAATTTCAATTACATATGTACTTGCCAGAGGTATGATTTATCCAAGGCTGCTGGACTTAGTGTTTACCTGGAGTCTTTGAGGAGTCAGGGGAAATGCACTGGACCAGAGTACAGTCACAATTTCTTGATGACAAGTCTCATCAGCTTCCCCTTGAGCCCAAGCACATGGACACAGACACACAGATCTTTGTGCAGTTTACAGTGAGCTCTTAAGGAGGAGAAACTGAAGGAGCTTTTCCTGTAGCTGGAAAAGCACAATGATTTAAGGGTAAGTCAGGCTCCGCTAAGCATTGTATTTAGCCCTGAGGAAGGCTGATGGCAGAAGCAAACCTGATTTATTCAGTAATACATGTTCCAGGGTGGAAATTAGGAATATAGGCCAATTCTTTTGTATCATCAGGATAATTTTCACATTTCTCTTATAATTTTTAAGTCTAGTGAACTCCAGTAAATCACAGAAGCACAGAATATGCTGAGCTGGAAGGGACTCACAAGGATCATTGAGTAGGACTCTTAGCCCTGCACAAGACCATCCCCAAGAGTCATACCATGTGCCTGAGAGCATTGTCCAAATGCTTCTTGAATTCTGTCAGGCTTGCTGCTTTGACCACTTCCCAGGGGCATCTGTTCCAGCACAAAACAACCATCTGGGTGAAGAACCTTTTTCTAATATTTAACCTAAACCTCCCCTGACACAACTTCAGGCCACTCCCCTGGGTCCAGTCATTGGTCATCACAGAGAAGAGATCAGTGCCTGCCCCTCTTCTTCCCTTCAAAAGGAAGTTGTAACTGCAGCAAGGTCTCCCCTCAGTCTCCTCTTCTCCAAGCTGAACAGATCAAGTGACCTCAGCTGCTCCTCATACGGCTTCCCCTCAAAGCCCTTCATCATCTTCACTGCCCTCCTTTGGACACTCTCTAAGAGCTTAATATCTTTCTTATATTGTGGTGCCCAAAACTGCACACAATATTTAAGGTGAGGCTGCCCCAGTACAGAGCAGAGCAGGACAACCCCCTCTCTCGACTGTCTGGTGATGTTTTGCCTGATGGTCCCCAGGATAGGGTTGGCCCTCCTGGCTGCCAGGGCACTGCTGACTCATATTCAACTTGCCATTGACCAGGACCCCCAGGTCCTTTCAACGGCACTGCTTTCCAGCATCTCATTCCCCAGTCTCTACATACATCCAGGGTTGTCCCTTGATGAACTTCATACAGTTAGTGATTATCCAGCCATCTTACAGAGTTCTTTCTCCAGGGCCTCCCTGCTTTTGAGGAAGTCAACAGCTCCTCCCAGTTTTGTGTCATCTGCAAACTTGCTCAGTATCCATTCGAGTCCTGCATCCAAGTCATTTAAGAAGATGTTGAAGAGTACAGGGTCTTCCCTGTGAAACTCCACTAGTGACAGGTCGCCAGTCTGATGTTACTCCATTCACTGTTATCCTCTGTGCTCAACCCATGAGCCAATTGCTCACCCATGGTGAGCTCACCACATGGTGTGTTTATCCAGCTGTGCTGAACATTTGGTCCAGAAGGATCCTGTGAGAGACAGTATCGAAAGCTTTACTGAAATCTGTAAAGATTATATCATCTGGCTTCCCTTGATCAACTGGGTGGGTTACCTTGTCCTAGAGGGAATCAGGTTGGATAATCAGGACTTTCTTTCCATGAAGCTGTGCTGGCAGTGTCTGATGACAGCTTTGTCTTTCAGGTGTTTTTCAATACTTCCCAGAATAATATTCTTCATAACTTTACCAGGAACTGAAGTGAGACTGACAGGCCTGTAGTTTTTGGGATCTTCCTTCTTGCCCTTCTTGAAAACTGGGGCAACGTTCACCAGCTTCCCATCAGCTGACACCTCTCTGGATTCCAACCACCACCCAAAAACATCAAGAAAGGTTTTGTGATGACACTGGGTAACCCTTTCAGGATTCTTGGATGAATCTCATTAGGTCCCATAGATTTGTAGAGATCTAGCTGGAGCAGTAGATCCTGCACAATTTCAGGGTCAACTTGGAGTTGATAATTCTTTCAGTCGTGGTCCTCCAGCTCAGGGCACTGTGACCTCCCTGATCTGTCATCTGTGTTGAAGATAGAGGCAAAGAATGAGTTGAACCCCTCTGTCTTGTCTCTGTCCTTGTTTGTGAGGTGACAATCCTCACCTGTAATGGGACGATAACATTTCTATACTGCCAATTGCCATTAATGTATTTGAAAAAACTTTTTATTGTTCCCCACATTTCTGGCCAGCTTCAACTCCAGCTGACTTTTTGTTTCACAAATTTTCTCCACACAACGATAAGCAGAATCTCTGTATTCTTCCTATGTCGACCTTGTTTCCACTGGTCATATGATGCCAGAAAAATGGCCAATTAATAACTGTTTAGAGGCAGAGTTTTAGTCCATAAACAGCAAGGTATTTATTGGCAACATTGGGGAACTCCCAGTTCTCACTGGACAAAAGAGTTCCAAAGCTCTCAGTGAAAAGCAAGATTATTTATACAATTCTGTGAAAGATTAGGACATCTTTTTCATGCATATTCATAATATTGCAACATCTGATTATAATATTCATAGTAGGTGGAGAGTACGTGGAGCCTGGGCGTGGTCATCTCTTTTGGGGTGTTTCATGGTGGGAAATCCGGTTGCCTTCATCCTTAGGGAGTTGTACTTTCACTCCTCATCATCATGAATTCTTCAACTTGCCTTGTTTTTGCTGATTCTTGCAAGGAAAGTTGGACTTGGGCCCTTGTTCTTCTCTTATCTCTCTCTTAGTGTGTTCTTGTTCTGTTCTTAGTTCCTAGTGTATCCTCCCTGCATTTCCAGGGACATCCTGACCTTAATTCTGTCTCTAACTACACATTTTCATAGACGGTTCTCAGTGTTAGTGTTTTAAACCAATTTTTAACCCTTGGAGCTTTTGCTCAGTTTCAACACCAGTAATAAAATATTTCTCTTCTGAACAGCACATGTGAACTGGAGCCACAATGGGAGTGGAAACCTGGGATGCTGTTTTTATCAGGTCCAGTGTAAGAACAGAACTGTATTTCTGCCTGATTAAATAATATGAGTGTTCACACTGAACCAATGTCAAAGATTTCAGTCAGAGATTCATTCTTAGTCACAGGGAAAGTGTTGAGTGCGTTGCTGATCGGGGACACCATTTCTCTTTATTTTCTATAGTATCATTCATACATATTTCTGTTACTATTTTACTTTGTCTCTATTCATTTCAATGAGGGTTTAGTAAAACCAGGACTCTGTAAGGTCAGAAATATGTTTTTCATAGGGGATAAAGAAACAGGAAAAAGGAACACAATTTCAGAGAAAATGCAATGATTTGTGTCTGCCCAATTCTCACTGATCAGCCAATGGAATTCTGGTCCTGGCAATTTTTCATGTGTGAACCTGTGACCAGGGAGGTCCATCTCAGCTAAAGATCCTTAAACCAAAGTAGTGCTTATTGAGAGGTAGGAGCAAAAAGTGTTAGGCATATTTTCAGATAACAAGACCTAAGCGAGTTCTTTTGTCTCCCCTGGTGATTTATCACCCTAGAGATATTTGGGGTTTCTTCAGAAAACCCCTGTATGTGCTATAGTTTCAGTGTGAGTGCCCCTTCCCTCTGAGAGAGGGTGACTTTTTAGGCAAATCAGATTTGTTTCTGTTTCTGTTCCACTTCAACCTTTTCCCACCTTACAGTCCTTCGTGCCATCCTGAGCAAAGGAGAGTAGTAAAACCCTCAATGTGAGCTGTCCTTACTGTTTCTTTTTCAACATATGCCCAATTGCCATGAACACAACACCCTGCAAAAGCCATTACAACTGATATGGAGAAATATCACAAAGCACCCCAAGGTCTGTTGGCTCGTCCAGCTTTGTAATCTGCATTTTCCTACATAAATATGCCATGATTCTGCCCTGAATTCTTGTTCAGAAAGCAGCTTTACTGCCATTACCAAAACAAAAAACATCTGGCATCCTAATTTGCCAGATGCCATATTCCAAGGAACCAACACCATCCTGATGCTGATAGAATTTTCTGATAATAAACATTTATTGTTGGATGCTGTTAGATGAGCAGTTTCAATTATTTAACATATCAAAGCCAGCAAATTATTAAATACCAAGAGGGTCTAATTTATGCCATGTGCATAAGCATCACCTTACTGACACCCTCAGTTCTCAGCTGTGCTGACACCAATTTCTGCCTGTATTTAGTTTCTTTATCAATGTTCTCTGATTCACTGTACTATTTTCCTCCCCTTGGCAGAGAGTTTTGACTGGGTGATCTCCAGAGGTCCCTTCCAACCCCAACTATTCTGTGATTCTGTGAATTCTGCAACAGGAATGTCAAATCACCTTCAACCCTAGTGCAGATCTCCACTGGAGAGCTTTGCTATCTTAACTCTCAGCAGAAGGAAACTTCCCTCAGCATCTCAGCCCCTTAACAAATATTGTCCTCTGGATCCAGATGTGGAGGTGGGAGCTCCCAGATGCTGGTTTGTGTCCCTTTGAGGCTGCCATGCCACGGCTCTGCTGGCGAAGCAGAGTGGGACTGCTCTCTCAAGTGCTGAAGGCACAGCCAGTTTGCCTCAGTCAACAAGTGCAGACCCCACAGATGAAACTTTGTGGGAAAGGGCATGATCTGACAGCACAGTTCTGTAATCAAGTTTGATCTTGGGATTACATGAGTCGCTATCTCGGCTGTTTGAATAACCAATATTTTTTGTCTACTAACTTGCAGAAGTGACTTTTTATAATCCCTATCCTGAAAATACCATAGAAATCTAATTAAATTAGAATTAAAGCAAGCAGGAGCTTATCCCCTTAGTAGGCTGTTGTGTATTTTTATTTGGGTCAAATGAATCACTTTTGGATAAAATGTTTCTAGGTTGACTCAATGATCTTGAAGGTCTCTTGCAACCTTGATGATTCTGTTATCCATACCTATCCTTGTAGAATACATGCAGGTCTCTTATTTAAAAGTATTTTAAGAGTTGTTATGGTAAACTTGTTTGGTATTATTCAGAGTATCAGTAATAGATCATTGTACTGGCAGATGGGGAGGGAACTAATAATGCTTAAAAAAATAAGTAGTTTACATGAGAGCTGTGAGACTCCTTCAAAATGCCATTATGAAAATACATTCTAATGAAATTAGTTCAGTCTGGTATTTGAAAGTTTATTTGATGCCATGAATATTCATACAAGCTGCAATTTCTTAGCAATAACATTCATTTGAAAGCTTAAAATTAATCATGCCAATATGTGCTTGCCCTGAAAGTGTTGTGAATTCTCAGATGACTCTGGCTGCACGAATTTTCACTTCTATAAAACTTCTTCAGGTCCTTTTTCTTTCCCTTATAAGCGTGATTGGATGGTGGAGACAACCAAATGAATACCCTGGGATTTATCATGGTAGCAGCTCTGTATAAATAGCAAATTATAAGTAAAGAATGACAAAAGCAAGGCTGGCCAGAGGCAGTTAATGAACAAGCCGTGGGCAAGAATATGATCACATAAAATCCCTTCTAAACAATGTCAGCCAGCATATTTTGTAGAAATTAAATAAAATTATTCCTATGGCCAAGGAGCAAACAGAAAGAAGGGCCTTATATTAAATTCATTTTTCAGCCACCTATCACTAAAAACTTAAATAGTGCCTGTTCCTCTGCTCCTAAAAAATTGTATCTCTGCCTTAGGATGATGAGCCCTTTTGCTGTAACCTGTGTACAAGGAGCAACTGGTTGTCTTAGCACATCACTATCAGACATCAGGAAATGGCTTTTCATAAACTTAATGCATTCCTGGCAAGCTGTGTGTAATTCTGACACGAATCCAGCATTGTATCCTAACGTGTGATAAAGCCTGGATTCTGGGAAGCAGACTGCCTGAATCCAGTGTTAATTTTGGCTTCTCTTTGCTTTAGGGTGAACATCTCCCAGTGCCACTGCTTGGGTTCATGTCCCCCCTCTGATGTGTCACACTGGTGGCCTTTCAGAGACCGCTCTGCTCCTGCAGCAGCTCTGCCAGGGGGGCTGGTGGGGAGACCTGAGGTGTGCCTGAGCCAGGCACTGAGCTGTAACTAACCAGATAATTGCATTATAGTAACAGATAATGACACTAGATAGGTGTGGGAGCTGAGGAAATGCATGAGAGACATATTTTAAAAAGTAGATTAAACAACAGTAAATTACCCCACAATCACTGATAAATTTTGTTGCAGCTTCTTTGATTTTGCTGTCAGACTCAAACTCTGATGAGCTCTTCCAATTCCTGTAGTGTTTTCCTGTCTGATGCTGTTGATGTGCAAAAAGGAGCTGATCTCTCTAATTATTTGCATGAAAATTCGTTTTTAAAATTAAATGAAAATGGTGATCATAAAAGATGGGAAATAACTAAATTTTTGTCTAAAATTCAGTAATGAATGTTTTACTGAGGACCCACTGCATCCAAAATATCAGTGGAGTCAGCGAGGAGGAGGAAGGGGCAGGATTGTCAGTTCTAAACTCCTGGTGCACAGTCTGTACTAACAGACTAGGAGAGCACAATCAGGTAAAAATATCCAGCAATTGGCTTTCTAATTAAGCAGTCAGGAACCTGAAATACAGGGGAACTTGAATGACAGTTTGCAGCTGGATCCAATTGTTTTATGTGCGAGGCATCTTAAGATCTTGAAATTGCTTTGTTCAAAGCTTTCTCCTCTGGATAATATTGATGAATAATAATAAAAATAATGAAGACAGGTGTGCTCAGAATCTCCCTCTTTGCTTAGAGCAGGGAAGCACCATATATTCCTGCCAGGCTTTTCAGTTAGATGGAGATTTATTATAATGAAGAAATTGAGTCATATCCCCCGATAGTGAATTATAGGAAAAGAGAATTTTGAAATTCTGCTTACAAAAGCCAAAAAACATTTCCCCAAAACACATAGAGAAAAGGAGAGCCAGGCTAAGGCAGAAAGACCCCCTGAGGACATGCCTGTCCATCAGGTCCATTAGCTACTGAGGGTGTCATGAAATATTCCTTTTCCATTCCACGTATGCCCCCAGTGTAAGAATAATGATGCAATAGCCCTGCGTGCTGAGCAGTTAATGTAGAAGTTTGGAACCCCACACTTTCATCTGAAAATGAACTCAATATCTAACATTTCTATAATGCTGTGTCCATTTTAAGCACAGCCAGGGCCTAAAAGCTCCTGGACCTCCCACATTGCAGACCCATTAATGCAGTCACTGGCCCACCACCAGAACTGGAGGCTCCTTTTCATGTAATTGGCAGCAAAGACAAAGAGGAGGCTGAGCTCAGGTGTTTTCTGTCCCCCTTCTCTCTCTGTGCAAGCAGGCACAAAGAACGGAGCACAGGTGATCTCAGCTCAGGTTTGGGAGACCCAAAAGACCATTTCCTGCCAGGTTACATTTGTTTTTCATTGCGAGCAGCAGCCAGGAGTTTGGCCAGAGAAACAGGAACAAATACATGTAGAGTAATATCAGCAACGTGCTTTGACACTTATAGATTGTCTTATGAGGGTAGGGGAACACATTCAGAAATTATCAGAGGGTTGGGTCATGCCTAGCTCTATGGGGGGATTGAGAAGGAATTATTCACTTTGGACACTGTTTAAGATCCAGAAGGAAACTGCATCTCCCAGCTTTTTTTTGTTGTTTTCTTTATTCCTCTGCATCTAGCCAGATGTGAGGAAGCCATCCCGCCTCTGACCTGCAGAAACTGCACTTCATTTAGGGATTTGGCTCAGTTCTGAAAACAAACAAACAAAAAAATCCTGGTTTGGATGGTTCTGCTCTTCTTTTTTGGGCATCCAAGCAAGCAGCAGTTGAGGGTGGCAGTGCCAGTGCAGTGCAGCACAATGGAGAGACACTCGGGCTCACCAGCAAGCCCAGATGATTTTGGAACTCCCTTCCCAGCAGTCTGGAAAGGCAGTAGCTTGGATGACTCTTTCTCTGGGAAAAGTAGAGTCATTCTGTGTGGGAAGGGAGGGTGGAAACAGCAGTTTGAGCCTGGGAAGAAGTTTCTACAACAGTTTTGAGAGGATTTAGTTTACCCGTGTGAGGAAATGCTTTGCTGCTGTCAAAACCTGCGTAGGTCAGAGGTTGTGTGATAAACCTTTTGTGCCTGCCTGTGGGTGACCCACTGAGGAACCACCAGTGGGATTCTTCATGTAAAGTTCTTTAAATAAGAGCTTCTTCTGCTATGTTTTATGCCCTAAGTATCTTCATTTAGGCCCAAATGGGTGGGTCATCACAGTTTATTTAGACCTACATCAGAAAGCCTTAGTATTTCTTCAGTTTTTCACCCCAGTTTTCATTTTCTCAAGGAGTCATTTAGCACAGAGACTTGGATGCTACAAGGATTTCTAATTCTTCCACTGTAAGGCACTCAACACGTGCTCACATGAAAATTCCATAATAGATTCATGCCAGTAAAAAAACCAAAACAAAGTTCTACCAACACCACGATGCCCAGAGGAAAAAATGTGTTATTTTAAATTAAGAAAAACCTGATCCAACCACACTTTGTGCAAGACGAAATTACTGAAAATTAATTTCCTGTTTAGCAGTGAAATAATTGAAAGACTGAAGTTGCTCCTGAGATTAGAAGGCTCTCTGCGGGTTCTGTCTGTGAACAGACTTTCATGAAAAACTACCTGCAGAGCCTTTTATTTTTTTATTTTATTTCTTACTTTCTTACAAACAGAGATGTAAATGAATCACTGGAAAACATACACTAAATAATAGAATGATTGGTATAATTGCCTGAGAGTGGATGGCTATTCTTACGAATATTCTTACGATCACAGCGTTGCAAACCACTAAGGCACAACATTCGTGTGTAGAACTTGTAAAAGAATTGTTTCAACACCTCCACTGTCATTGCCCACCAGCTGCCACCCCCCCAGAGTATTCCCAAAGGGCTAGGATGCCCTGCTTCTGCATCCTTCTGTGGGAACAGAAGCACAAGAACAGCAAGAAATAAGTTTTACCAAGTTAGAAAGGAGAGACATTTGGTTTTTCAGAAGTCTCTCCATTTGAAAATCTTCCTGGGTTTAGGGCTAATCCCTCTGGGATTGCTGCAGCATCTCTCTGTCTGGCATCTCTAAAAATTATAATTCTTTGCTTTGGTAGGTCCACTATTTATTATTCGTACTGTTATAGCACATGAACCAGGTCTTGTTAAGCTCTGGGGACACACAGCACTGGAGAAAGAGCCAGCAAGCCAAGCCAGACATACAGAAGACACACAAAGTAATCTTGGTTTCATCTCTTCTCATCTTTGGGATGGTGATTTTTGGCATTTTTACATTCTCCACACCTTGATTTATGCCCCTGGCTTAAGTGCTAATTTCAGGAAGCCCAAACTTTCTTGTATAATCACTGAGACAGGAGTTTCTCCAGTGGTAACATAGAGCAGGATCCTGATGTGAGTGTTTGTTCTGCCCTGTGGAGAAAAGGCTGTCTCCCTGTGCTCAGCATTCAGGAACACTAACCAGACCAAAATACATCATGCAAACACCTTTCTACTCCTTTGGGTCTTGCATCCCTAATTGTGGAGTAGGAATTGATGTTGATTTTCCTCACAGAGTGATTGTGAGCACAGACTGGGAGGTGCCTCTATACATTCATGGTAGGACTGCTGAAATACAACTACTAAGCTCCATTTGTGTCTCTCACTGTATGTGAGAGACTAATCACTCTGAGTTATTTTTATTGGATATAAAAGGTGTTATTATATTAGATACCATTCTGCTAAATTCAGAATTTTTGCTTTCCACAGGGAAAAAAAAAAGAATTTTTTTTTCCTCGTGAAAAGTTGGAGGTTTTAGAACAAAAAGGAAATGTAGAGGGAATAGCATAACATTCATTTCAGATCCTTAGATCATACTTCTTCCTCTGTGCAAAGCAGACAGGAACTGTAAGAATGGGTGAAGGAGTTCCTCCATGTAAACCAGCAAGCAGGACTGACAGCAAATGTGAAGGGGACGGGTGATGCTCACCAGACTGCTGGAGGAAAGGGTGGAGAGAGGGGTACTGCCCAAAGAGCACCTCCCAGTCAGGTGAGGGTGGAGCTTTACCTGCACAGTCAGGCAAAGCACAGCTCTTTAATCATGTGCCACTCCTTTTTCTCTCAAAATGTTCGCCTAGTAAAGAACATTTGCCTTCTTCTCTAGTCTTGAGACCTGCTTTACCCTTGCATATTCTCATGCTTCTGTATATCTCCATTAGTTACAGTAAGTGAAGTCCCACATCATCTGAGGTTTTCACAAGATGAAAGTCACCTCTGCCTCGGGAATCTCTTCCCAGTGGGCATTAGCACATCATTTCAAGGCTGGCTAAACCCACCCTCCAAAATTCAGTGTCTGGTCATTGATTTCTCAGGATTGCAGCAAGGCTGCAGTTTGGATATCTCTAAACAGCAGGGGCTGAATGAAGGTGGTGAGGTCTGCAGATTCAGAGCAGGCAGTCGGGTGCTCAGAATGGTGAAGGAAATAATCAACTGTAATCCATCTGGATGGGCACAATCCCTTATTCTGAAGGCAACCTGAGGCAGCTTCAGAGGAACAGTGAAAATGTCTTGCAAGGTCTGCTGGAAGGCTGCATTTAAGAGAGAGGCTGTAAATGTTACTTACTCCAAGGGATTCCTGCTGAGACCCTGGGTCAGAGCCTTTTCTGGTGGTCTGCAGCTTTGCTGTTCTTACCCTGCTGGTGGTCTGGTTACTCCTGTGATAAAACACAATGATGACTTGGCATTGGCACTTTACAATTATTGGAGGGAAGTGTTCAGGTTTCATGTTACGGACAGACAGCAAGATAAATTCTACTGAGTGCTTTGGATACAGTGGGTGAGCCCAGCAAAGGGCACAATCTGATCCTCTGCAGCAGGGGTTTGCAATATTCACCTTTAATTCATTCATGTGAAGAAAATTATATCACAGCACAGCTGTGAAACCCTTGCAAGTTCTTTAGAATATATGATGCGTATCCTTTATGAAAGATACACTATAACTTTATAAAAAACCCTTTCTTGTGCCACTAAAAATGCATAATATTTTCAGGAAATATTCAGTTTGGAATACTCAGAGAATGTCAGCTTGGTATGAAGTGATTAAAAATGATTGATTTGTTGAAGAGATGAGGTCTATGCTAAAAAGGGGAATAGTGAGGATACAAACAATATGTTGGTTTTGGCAACACAGTTTGTATTCATTCTGCATCATCCTCAAATGTGCCTCAATTCTCTTCTCTACCCTTCCTGAAAAATAAGAGTATTGAAGCATCCCCCCTTTCAGTGGCGTCCATAGAAACAGTTTATCTGCACAGTGAATTGCTTAGCCTGAGTGACAAGTTTTAAAGGCTGGGCAGTGCACCTTCCCATTCATTTCTCTAGCACAGTCCTTTTATCAGCACCCTCCAGGCTCCCTCCACTCTCTGTTTGGGGGAGATAACCAATAGAGCAAATTTTTATAAAGAATATTTTCTCTTTAGCAAACCCTGGTTTCTGTCTGTTGTTAACCTTCTGAGCAGTGGGTGAGACAGGATTACTCTCTAGGTGGTGAAATAACCATTAAGCTGATAAACCAAACTTCACTAGGACATTTCAAGTTTTCTTTTGTCCCAGGTCACAGGAAAGGGAAGGGTTGCTTTGAACTCGGAGGTGGATTCTCTTATCATCTGCCCACCACTCCCTGTTTCAGCCACAGGAAATGTGAGATGTTCCAGGTAGTCTCGGTGTTTCATAAAACTTAAGGTCTTTTTTGGCATGTTCCAAGAAAACTTTGGAGTTTGATCAGTCTCTAATGATGAGAACAAAGTGAAGAAGGCCTGTGATTGGGAACAGAACTCAGAGAGCCCAGTTTGTAGAAGACCCGGTAAAAGATCATATTGCAGAGGGATGTGACTACTGTTTTCACTCCCATATGCATATGAGTTCATTTATATGCATAAATAAAATAAATAGCCAACTCAGTTTATTTAGTAACAGTATTTTCCAGCTGATCTGTTGTTTTCTCTCCTGTTTTGAGTGCCTGCAGGGCTTGTTACTTGATCTCTGACAACTGTCTTCCTAGAGAAGACAGCTTTGCTCCTCATCCCTGGGAGGTGGTGCTTCATTCAAATCAGATCTCAAAAAGGAGTACCAAGTTGCTGGAAAATAAGAAAAGCAGCTCTTCGTCAGTGGCAGGAAGAAGAGAGAATATCCTCTGAAGCCAATTTCTCCTTGAAGTTGCAGACTAATGCCCATTTTCTTTAGCCAGAATGTGTCTGGGCTGGAGTTTCTGGTGGTGTGTCCCAGCTGGGTCACCTCCAGGCACCAGGGGCTGCCAGTGGGGATTCAGCTCCATTTCTGCAGCTGCTGGGAAGCTGTCACATAGCACGGCAAACCTGCAATGCCTGAAGTGACTCAGCCCACCAAGTGCAATTTCCTCCTCCTTTCACACCTAAACAGCACTTGGCATTAGGTTAGAAAGTGCAGAGCTGAGTGAATCATTTCTGATGAACAATTAGTCTGATTGTGTCTGCTCCTGTTATGAGCTGGTGATGAAGTGCTGAGATTGGACGTCTGAAATGATTGGTGTGTTTCTGCAAAACCAGTGCTCCATGGGAATGTCTTGTGAGCAAATTCACTGTGAGTGGTTGAACTTGGGCTGTGATGGTGTTTGCTAAGTTACATAAATCACTGCGATTGTTTGTGTTTCCCTAATTAGATTATTTGCAAGTCCAGACAAAACACTGTGAATTTAAGTTATTAGAACTGAAAACATTGTGACAGTGGAATAAAAGCTGGAAAATGCCTGAACATTTGAACTCAATATATTTGGAGTTAAAGCAGAGCCATCTGAATAACTGGAAAATTAATACAGAGGACCCATACACGTCATTCTATTTACCTTTAGTTTCCAATGAGGAGGTTATTTAATGCAAATGTTTTTATTCCTCTGGGTCCAGCAGAACTTCTTTTAGCATCTGCATTTCATTTCCGTGTTGCTCACGGAGGTGTATTCCATTAATTAGCTGTTCATGTGTGGAGTTTGCCAGGGCCCCAGAGAGTGACACAGAATCCTGCCTGAGATGAAATTCAAATATTTCCACTGACGTCACCAGCGCTGTGATTTCATCCTTTGTTCAGAGTTCCTTCGTATCGCAGGAGAATTGTGTCTGGATCTAGGTTTGATGTTGCTATGCAAAATATTAAGGTTTCTGGAAGTGGAAAGAAAAAGTAAAGTAGGGCATGACTAAAGGGCAGTGGGAGAGTTACAGAGGTCCCTGTGGATGCTTTGCCTCACATGGCTTTCCTGTGACTTTTGGAAAAGTCTTTCCTCCCTTTGATATTCCAGCATTGGCCAAGTTCTTGGCTCTGAGGTTATTGATAAGGGACTTTTCCACGGAATGGCTTCTTTTCTGCACTTTGTAGTGATGATAAAGGCTCTTTCTCAGCATTTGGGTGTCCTTCCCCTGTGTAATGTGTCAAAGCCATGACAAAGGGACTGTGACCCCCAGGGTTTGATGCACTCACAAACTGTCATGGTCCATTATTTACTTGGGCCACTGAGAGTGGATCACAATACGGGAATTTTTCAGCTCACAGGTCTGCTCTGGGCACCTGAGCAGATGTATTTTTACCTTCATTATCTGTGCTGGGTTTTTTTCTTAATATAGAAATCAAACCAATTCATTTTTTTCATGTTATAGCTGTTTTGTAAAGCTCAACAGTGTTTTTAAGTCCCAGCATCCTGGTAGTCAAGGGTATTAAAATGTTCAGAACGAAATGACTCTTGCTTTGGTCACAGCCCTGCAGCAGCAGCAGCAGCATTTCTAAAAAGCTCTGGAATGCTGGGAAGGAAAGGAATGCTAATTCACAGGTCCTCACACATGATGGTTTTGGAAAGAAACATAAAATTTCATGGCCTCAGCTGCTCCATCCAGCCTACACCTGACTGGTACAACTTGGGTTTCCTTCCTCTCTCTATAATTGCATTTTTATGTGCTCCAAATCAGTTAGTTGAAAGTTATTAATAGTCAGGTATTTTTCCTATAGATTCCTGCTCTGGTCACATCTACCTCCTTGGTTGGTGTTAAGAACTTTAAAGTGGAAATTTAGAAGAGGGAATTCTGTACCAGACAGAGCTAAAGGTCACTAATTCTCCCTGTGTGGTTCAGAAGGTGTCCGAAATGAACGTGGCTATGTGATTAGAGTTTTTTCTTCCTTTCTGTGCAAAATTTCCCCTCTCCCCTTTGCTGCCAGGTTCCTGGCTTCCCTTTACTGGAATGCCTTTTCAGTGTTGCCAGGTTCCAAGATCATTAATTATTTTGAGATGAAGGAATTTACTGATAATTTGTTCTTCATGCATACAAATATTTCTCCCTTTTTGCCTATGAAATAAAAATCAAAATTGGGTTTCTTTATTTTTTTTTCTGAAGTCAGTCATACAGTGACTGACAGGAGACAGAGAGAGTATAAGATCATTCCAGCTTGGGCCAAATTCCATTAGAAAAATGGAATAATCCATTATTCTGGGCTCCTGTAGGTCTTGCAGAGGGTCCCAACTTGCAAGTGTGTTTTACCACAGCTCATTTGGATGCCCCCGTGACTGACTGTCAGTCACTCTGACATTGTTAGGGTAAAAGATTAATGAATTCCAGTAAAGGCATTAAAATTCCATCACATGTACATTTGTAAACAATTTTTCTTTCTTAAATTTGTGAGAGTAACCTCAGTTCACAATATTTTGGTATTTCACACAGCAAAGCTCTCTGCAGTCATAGTGTGGAAGAGGGCAAAGGACACTGCTCACTGGGCTGAGCATTTCCACACACTGACACCCAGCTCCAATGCTGACCTTCCCAGCGAGAGAGAAATCGTGCTTTTCACTCACAGGGGTTTATTTCCTGGTTTAATACTGAGGGCTGGGAAAAGCAGAGCTATAAACACAGAGCTACATCTCCTGTCTGCCTACGAACCAGTGCCCCCAGTCTGGCACTGGGCTTGCACCACAGCGCATGAGATGAATGGCTGGAGCTGGTCTGGGCTTCACCAACCTGCTCGCTCGCTCTTTCTTCCTTTCTTCCTTTCTTTCTTTCTTTCTTTCTTTCTTCCTTTCTTTCTTTCTTTCTCTCTTTCTTTCTTTCTTTCTTTCTTTCTTTCTTTCTTTCTTTCTTTCTTTCTTTCTTTC
>JAWWEE010000001.1:86247419-86280671 GCA_035221455.1 Xenops minutus
ACACATTTTCATAGACAGTTCTCAGTGTTAGTGTTTTAAGCCAATTTTTAACCCTTGGAGCTTTTGCTCAGCTTCACATACACCCTTCTTTTTTTGACTTGCTTTCAAAAGAAGATCCCTGCTCAGCCAAGCTGACTTTCTGCCATGCCTGCTTGACTTCTAACGGTGCAATCAGCTATGGAAGGAAGAGCTGGTAAAATTTGACAGAAATAGAGATATCTCTGTTCAGGAGGAGAGAGTCATTGAAGCCAAAGAACACTAGATAGAAGAATAGCATAGAAGATTGCAGAGGACATTCTAGTGGCTTAACATGCATGGCATGTCATTAAAGATCTTACCCATTAGTCTGATAATAACAGAGGTGACAGACTCTGGAGTCCCATTAAGATTATGTTATTGTTCTAGTACTTCTCTGAAAAAGAAGGTATTATTAGGTTGTGTTGCAAGAAAAAAATAGGCAATGCATATTTTCATCTTCTAGCCTTAGGCTGAGTATGTAAAAAATGAAAACTTTAAGTACCAGCTCACTGACTCTTTTTGTTATCCAACACTCATGTCAATGCTAAGGGGAAGCAGAGAATTAATTCCTTGTTTTGCTTTGCTTGTGTGTATAGGTTTTGCTTTCCCTATTAAATTGTCTTTATCTCAACCCATTAGTTTTCTAGATTTTACCCTTCTGATTCTCTCCCTGATCCTGTTGGTGGGGGAGTAAGCAAGCAGTTGCATGGTACTTGGTTGCTGGCTGGGGTTACACCATGACAGTATGCCAGGCTGCAACATGAAAGAAATTAATTTATATTTAATTTATGACAAAAAACAAGCCAAATAGTTTATATATGACAAGTTCCCAGATCACATGGTTATGCTTTCTCCAGTAGTGCTAGTTGTCATAAATTGCTAGAGTTCTGCATCTCTAGATGTAGTGGCACTCAAAAACAAAGATAAGTATTTTAGAAAATTGGATAGAAGAGAAGCTAAGAACAAGGACTTGATACAATGCAACATTTACATAATATATGCCAGCAACTTTCCCTTTATTAAAAAATGCTTTCCAGATAAATAACAGGCGCTCAAGACAGCCATTATTTTCCTCTGCAATCATCCTTTCATGTAATCTATAAAAGTATTCTCACAGGAATAATTACAAAGTGTTCTGACGACTACTATTAACAATCAACTGAATTGCATTTCAGAATAGTTCGTCTCAGATTGTGACCATTTAAAAAGTATTGTCAACATATGCCCAGAAGTTTGGAGAAAAATACACTGGATCTGCAAGGGAGGCAGCAAAAAGGAAAGACTGAACCAGATAATGGACCACTTGATGGATAAGAAGTTGGTAGGATGGTCACATTTAAACTGCTCAGTGTCCAAGCAGAGGCCAGTGATGAGTGGCATTCCTCAGGGGTAGGTACTGGGACCAGCACTGTTTAATATCTTTGTCGGTGACATGGACAGTGGGATTGAGTTGAGGCCTCAGCAAGTTTGCTGACAACACTGAGCCAGTGTGAAATCTTAACGGAAGAAAACACAGTGACATGTATCTTAAGGCCAACAGAACTCATCTGTAGCCCAACCTCAATAGCTGCTGTAGCGTGTGCTTGCCCTTGAGTCCCTCCCATCTTCTGGTCATGTGCTCTGCTGACTCCACCTCTTTTTGGCCTTGGGGTCTCTTCCATGTGATATTTCACACCCTGCAGACTCTCAGCCATCCCTCTGATTTGTTGCCCCAACCCCTTCCACTTTTTCCAGAAGAATATCAGAGCAAGGTCATTCCCACTGCCTACGCAAGGACGACCATTTTGTTTGTCACTGTTTGTACAGCAGGGAGCCACCATTTTTTACATCAACGTGTTCCCAGCATTCATGGGCAGCCCTGTGACTGGCTCACAGGACCAGCCATCCATTTACTTGGTGCAGGAAGCCTCTGCCGGCATAGACATGGGCTCCAGTTCCAATGATATTATTCTCCACTTGTTTTCACACTGCTTTGAGGTTGTTTTTTTGCTAATTTCTGAATACAGCATACCCACATGAGCTCAGAACACTTTCTGATTAGCTCTCCATTTCCTTTGAAACAGGGATTAATCATAGGCATAAATATATAGGTATATGTCAGTTCAGAGGTTTAGGCCTAAAGAAACAGTGCTAGATTTAACTTCTTGTTTAATATTTCACCTTCTTCCTAGTGCAGTCTCTGGTTAACATGATGAAAGAAATGTGTGATGGTACCAACTTCTTTAGCACCCAGAAGGAACAAAAGCAGGTTTCGTCTGTGCTGCGTAGAAGAGCCTTGTTACCATATTTCCTTACACTTTTTATTGTACTGTTTCTTACAGGGCTTCTGATTTAAGGAAATGTCATTATTCTCGTGTTACGTATGAGGGGTTAAAGCAATTTGCTAAATAGTCAGGTTTGCAACCTGATGGCCCCAATCCCCAATTCCACAAGTAATTGAATAATAGATCTAAAACCCAGTTCTGAATGTACCATTCACACAGTGACTTGGCTGGCAAGGTCTTTATATAATAATTAGGAAAGGTTTTTGCACCTGAGCTGGTCTCCATGGCATACAAGCTAGTCTACAGGAGAAGCCTGTACCTTCAACTTTGCCCTTTGGAAATGGAGGTCACCTTGTGAAACTGGAACACTGCAACTGAAACTTTCCTCTGTACCCAAACCACTAGATTCTCTTGCTGGTCTCAGTCAAGTGCTCTAAATAGACTTTTTCTGAATGTTTGTTGAAGCCTTTACTTTAGTGAACACAGACATCCCCTATGTCCTGCATCACATCTGTCAGTAACATGGGTTCTCTAGGTACTGAATCTAGCTCTGGTTGCCTTGTTTCCATTTATATGAGGTGACAGAAGAAGGTATTTCTCGGGCATTTCATTCTGTGAATGTCTAGGGCTAGATTAAATTGCTCATACATACGCAGCTAATGTCATTTGAGACTCCTTGAGTTACCTAGGGTTTTCTTGGGTCTGACAGAGATGATACAGGTCCTACTGTGCCTATCATGAAGCAGCTGGAGGCAAGGCCCATATTGGTACAGGATGCAAAGGACTTGTATGCTATACCCATGCAAAAGAGTAGAACCTTTAAAAGAGGCTTGTTCTTACTTAGTTCCATTAATTATGAAGGGAGTTAGATGCCTAGATTAGATATAGTCACCTGAAACTGAGATCAATCCCATCCTGCATATGAGAGGTTTCATTGTAGTGTTAGGTTAACAGTAACAATTTTTATTTTAAAATGTCCGATAACTCTTTTGGCAAATACTTCCTGTTCTGGGAATACTGAAGCACAGAGATATTTTGTAAGTCAATGTATGTAGCACTATGTATGTATGTAGCACTATGAAAAAAAACCTAGATATTTAAAATTTACAAAAACCTGTTGAAGCTTACTGATAAGCAATATATGTAATATATGCATCCTTTTATATATATTGTTCTTTCTCTGTTCATATATTACAACACAATTATAAAGCATGACTAATTCTGTAACAATCTATGCAGCATTGAACACCCCACTTAAATACGTATTAATATGCAAAATATTTCAATAATTTAAATGTTCTGTGGGATTAATGGCAGGGCTAGAATAACTTTTTCTAGTCTTAATGCAACATTTAAAAACCCCATAGTCTCAGAACAAGGATGTTACAGAAGGAAGGAAAAACACCTTTAAGTTTAGCACTTCATCTGAAAAAATGGTCCAATATTTTACAGAATAATGAAATTACACTATTGATTAAAAATTCTGAAATTATCAAAGAGAATGGAAAAGCACTCTCGAGACCATTAGAACACCTGCCTTCCAAGAACATTCTCACTGAAATATGCATGTGTTGATTTGAAAAAAGTCCCCAAGTGCTGAAGTACTTACAAATTTTGTAGGGTTTATGTGAAAAGTAACCACTGTGTCTTCAAATATATTCTTTTCAAGTAAATTTTGATCTTACTTTAGTGTTGAATTTCTATTTACTTTACTGTTAGTAGGGATGAAGAGCAACAGTGAAAATGCTCCATATAGCTCTAAACACGTGGTTCTAGTTTGACTTGAGAAACCCAAGCAGAAGGGTAGGAGCCCTGGGTATCTGTTGTCTTAGACAAGGAGCATACAATTGATGCTGTTACCTACCTGTCAGCTTGCAGAACCAAGTACTTACACTCACTTACCTTTGCCTATCAGATTAATTTCATGCAGCAAGTGGACAAATAATGAGAGGGGAGAGGAGAGGAGAGGAATTCACTGTCTCCAGGAAATGCATGAAAACTATATTTATTAATCCTTGAGGAGCACTACTTAAACAAGGGGTGTTATTTTTTTAACAAAGAAAGGAATGTAGCTCCTATTGTGTTTACTCCAGATGACTGTCAAGCTAAGTGCCATGGTCTTCTCACATTATGAAAAGGAGGGAAACACAAAGAGCCCTGCTGCAGCTGGACAGGGAACCAGTAACACTGGAACTGGAGAACAGGCTTGGCAGGTTCACCCTTTTGACAAGCAAGCTTTAAAAGGGTAAATGAAAACGGCAAGTTGCCTCTGGTGAGTCACACTGAACTAGCATTTAAGCAGCAACATTCATTGTGTGTCTCATACAAATTTCTGTAGCAATTATGTCCAAACAGAAGGGCAGCCATACTCCCTGTTATGCTGATAATAATGGATGTATCCTCATTTGTGAATGGAGGCCATACTCTGTCAAAAGACTGTTGGATGGTCTGTAAGAGAAGTATGAAAAACTATTCCATGTAGGATTTACATTCTTAGGGCCCTGCCAGCTGGGAGTTATTCTTCATATTGTGCCAAGTACAGGACAAAACGCAAGTCAGAAAGGAAGGATAGCTTACCTCTTGCAATAGACTGTATGGATGTGAGAATACACATGCTTTGTGGCTATACATACCAATCGTTTTGCCTCCATACTTTTTTGGAAAGTGTTTTTCTTATGTGATAGTATATTCACAACACACAGACATACCCTATTATCCATTGAGAATATCTTCCTGGAAAGTGTGATGATTACTTATTCGATGGGAGAGGAGACTGAAGGGATTGGACAAATACACACTGTTTAACCCCACAGGGACAGTATATTATTATTTTGTGGCAATAAGATCTTTCCCTTCATTTCAGTAACTACTCAAGAAAGCGAGATCTCGATGGTACAACTGAAGAATAAAGACAAGAGGGATGCTGCTGCACATCCATGCATAAGGTTCTCAGCATATTTCTGCTAGTGTTTGTGTGATACAGAAACAATATATTAGTGAGATATTTAAAACACTGCATCATAGCCTACCTTGTCTCTATTCTCAGCAATTATTTTAACACAAGCAGATACTTGGCAGAAACACTTCAGTATGACTGTACAGCTCAGAGTAGTCTTGATAGAAGAAAAATTTATGACAGCATATAGCAGAGCACAGTATGAAATGATTGATGATGGAACTCCAAAATGACAGTAGGAAAATGATGGAGACTGTGAAGCTGTTCCTCTGAGATCTCACATGTACTTAGGTATGCTGTATAATATGCAGCACTTCACCCTACCTGAGTGTTCCTCACGCAGATGAGCTCATTACAAGTCCAGTAGCAGTAACATCAAAACCACAAAAACACAGTGCTTTTTCTCCAGAGTATGGGTATTTCCTGTTCCACACCATCTTGTTTTTCTACTTGTGTATGTCTTTTGATCCTCACTCTGTGTAGAAAAGGCTTGAGATCATTTAGAACATAACTGGAAAATAAGTTGGGACACTTCATTGCTGTGTTGTAGTGAACGAATCAATACTTTTCAAGACCACCTTGTTGTATACTTCTTTATATAGGTATCTTTGGGTATGAAAGTGCTGCACATTGTTGTGAAATCTAGAAATACGTAAGCTGATGATTTTTGTTTTTCAGATTGCTTGAATTAAAGAGTCCAAACCCTTTAGCCTGGAGCTCTGTGCAAAGTGAGTGATCTCATGTACCACTCCATGCTATCAGAGCAAAAATTCTCCTTGTATTTGTGCAAATGCAAGAAGCTTGCACTATGACATTGCAGATGCACAATGTGGTCAGTATAATATAGCAGATACTGTAGACATATTTGTGTTGGTGTTTTCCTCTAGTCCTAGAAAGAACATGGAAATCTCCACATCTAGATCTACTCCTTGTAACTGCACTACTGCTTACATATCTTTCTTATGCTATTTTTGTCCTGTGTTCCTCAGTGCAGCATCCACATTTCTGATGTTTAAGAGATAGCATTGGTGGGATTAATCTTCCATAATCATAAATGTTTACGACTGGAATAGACTCCATGTAGAGTCCCTTTATAAATGGTGAAAAACAAATTAACTCTGTTTGTGTATAATTTATAAGGTTTCATTTTCAGATGTCTACTTTAAAATAAGATGATTTATGTTGCAGAAGTATCTGTGCCTCTTCATCAGCTATAAAGAGAACTTAGATTAGCAGCTCCAGTGACAGAGTCTATTATATTTATATTTGGACAGATGAACTTCGTTTTGTGTTGTGATTTTTTTTTTTTTCCATTGAGATTTTATTTGACTGAGCTCTTGCAATGTAGAAATAGTGATTTATTTTTTCTGGATAGCCAACTGCAATAAAAGTAACTCAAGTAGCACAATGCTTGGAAGGGTCTTTTCCTGTTTTTATGGATCTCTTCTCACACATGGAAAGAGTTAGGGTATTTCGATTTTTGATGGAGAAGGGCTGAAGGATAGTGATACCTGTGGGACTATAGAATAGCTGGCAAAGTATGTGAATATGCAGATTACCTCCCAGAATTATCAATGTATTGGATACTCAACACTTATAAACTTGCAGGCCCTGCATTCTCTCTTTGGTATATTGCTGTCTATCAGCTGGCAGAGGGCAGACGTGGGAGAAATGCACGCCCAGTTGCCTACATAGAGCTGCCAAAAGTCCTCTGCCTTGATATTTTCAGTACCTCTGGAGTGAACTGTGTAAGCCAACCCCTTCCTAGAGTCAGGTGCATAGCCAACCACATAGGTGATCTTCTTTGCACAAAGCTAAGTGTGTCTGTTTTTGTATGTTTATCCATACATATGTGAAGTTAATATTATACACTCTTCATATGGTTATTGGTTTCTAGCTTTGTTTCATACATGTAGAACTAGTGAGTTCAATAACTCTATCAAGCAAATGTGTCTACACACACAACACAGATACAATGGCAACTTTTGAGCCAAAGACACTTGCTAGAAATTTTCCTACTAATTCAACACCTTAACCTCCTGCTAAGCTTTCTGTATTCACCTATCCATACAGTCTCCCAGTTATGAATTGCTGGTATTGTACATGGCCAAAAGGGGAGCCTTTGTGCGTAACACTGCACGTTAGTTACAAAACATAGGCTGATAGAGGTTATTTTATTTGTGTGTGTAACATAAAAAGAAGTTGAAAATATATACCTGTTCTCCACCAGTTGCTGAAATTACTTTGGAAGATCTATTATACTCTACATGACTGTAAGGTATGGATATTAATTTGTTGTAAGAAGTGTTGTTTTTTTTTTTTTTTTAAATACATTGAAGTATCTTCCCACATTGTAGACACAATGAACCACACCTGGAACTTCTGTAACACTTAAACTGTTTCTCGTTCATACATTTCAATGTTCAAGGTTAATACTTTTGCCTGTTGCAGTCTGTATTTGTGTATATGTAGCCTGCCCACTGAAAATAGCTAGGGTTTTCCTTCGTGCAACACAATATGGAAATAGTACAATTTAGAAATTTTCAAGTGGAAAATAAGACTGGGATGGTATCAGATGCTTCTCTTAAGAAGCTGATTTATAATCATTATTTATTATTTTAACAATAATGGGGCAGCAATATACATTAAAAAAAATCATTGACAAAAATAACATGTTCAAACTGGGACTTTGAATAATCACAAAAAAATCAATTTCTCCAGATGGCATTGAGAAGTTGCACTAGGAAAGCATGATGTGATTCCTGACATGGCTTATGTGCTATATAAAAAACCAAATTGTTCAGATAATGAACAATATCAGCAATGCCAAAGCAGATAGTTTATATGTTACCTTTATTCATGTCATTGTTCACTATGTATTGTCCTGGTTCCAGCCCAGATCAACAGGAGGGGACATGTCCAAAACATGTTGTTTGATACTACCTTGCAGCATTGCCAATGGCAGAAAAAACTCTCACTTTTGAGAAGAGCATTGCTTTCTGTTGTGAGAAAGCGTGGTGTGCAGAGAGAAGCCCTCCACAAATGTTTTCCATTGTATTGAGCTTGGTGACCATTTGGCATGTAAGCCACCCTCTCTTGTACACTTTGTTATTAGTATTGTTGCTGTTTCTGTTTGCTTTCTTATCTCATTGCTGTTTCCAATAAATTGTTCTTAACTAAAATTTTGTTTTCTGTGCTTCCAACTGGAGGGAGGGTGGGGGGCGAGCGAGTGCCAGCGTGGCTTTGGTGACAGCAATAAATTGGGGAATACCATTCCTAAACCATGAGAGTATCTAGAATATTTATGGAAGAGGTAACTTGTGAAAAAAATCTATGTATAGAATCATAGATATATTGATTAGGATGTGGGTGGTTTTTAGTGGTCATGTAGTTCAACTTCATGTTTGAAGGGGACTACCATCAACATTAGGCCAGGCCCTATCCAGCTAGGTCTTGAAAGCCTCTCTGGAGAAAGTTCCTACAGCCCTCCCAGCAGCCCCTTCCTTGCAGCACTGTAATGTCAGAAAGCTGTTCCTCATCACCAACCTGAGCCCCCCAACCTGCACCCTGCTATATTACAGCAGTGCTGAGAGGAGCTTAAGACTTTGGCTTCAATGTCTTTGGTACTATGTTTCAAGTAGGCATAGTTTGCAAGTAAGACATCTCTTGACCTCAGCTCTAAATGTGCTCTGTTTCCTCAGCTTCTCACAGTACATCTGTTCTGGGCTCCTGACCATCTCCAAAGCTGCCTAACAGGTTCCCTCTGATTTCTCAGCATCCACCTTGACCTTGTCGGTAGGGAGGACATGCCAAATCACTGTATTTGTCATTGTCCTGTAGTCACCAATGCTGAGCTTAGAGCAGTATAAGTTCCTTTGATCTGCAGGACACAGCCAACTATAGAGCTGCATGAGCAGTCATAAGAACACATTGTTACCTTGCATTCAGCCTGGCAATTGCTGCATTGCTTAATAGCTTCTCATGCTGCATTGTGAGCTGGTTACCAGTCTGTATTGATGCATTGGGTTTGTCTGCTCTCATATAGAGTGTTAGGCTTTTACTTACTGAGCTCCATTGGGTTTCTGTCTGTTTAGTCCTTAGCATAAACGCCATGAGTGGACCATGGGATGATTTATAATTCACTGAATTTGAAAATATTCAGTTTTCAGTTGCACTGTCAATATGTACTAATAACAGCATATATGTATTATAAATCTTATGAGTGCTTCTGAGACAGATACTCTGTATAATCAATTAATAAGCATTACAGCTCTCATTTACACTTCAACTAGCATGAACACTAGGAAGCAGAGAAGTCAATGGAAATTTTGCATTTAACTTTTATAGTTGTCATTGCTTTGAGCAGACAGTTCTATCAAAAAATAATGGTCAAAGCATTTGACCTGATATTTACCAACTTTTCTCTGGTAGAAGATGCATGAGTATCTTTAAAACAACAGTATTTCATAGTAAAAAATACTGGAAACAGAATGTCTTGGGCTTTGGAAGGGGCAAGGGTTTGGCTGAATATGAACTTTGTCAATTCATTTTCTACTGGGTTCTCTAGTCCCTTGACCTATAGTTGCATCCATTAAAATCTAATATTTTCTGAAAAAAACAAATCATTCATTAATATATTTATGGTTGCTTTCACTGGGAATGCCTTATGGATGAACTGTCACAGCCTCCACTCCTGTGTGTTTTAAGGTTTGCTCCTTCATGTATTTCAGGTGACCACCACATTAAGCTCTACAGGACTCAATGCTGTTTTCCCTCATGGTCATTACATATGCAGTACCATGGCACCAGGGCTGGCACAGACTTCAGTGCCCTCACTGCTGTGACAATACCTAACAACAATGTTCTGTCCTATCTGACTCAAGCAGTGCTATTTAGGTGTGGAGGGGAAAAAAAAGGAATGTCAGAGGTAAGAAAACCCACACAGGATAGCAGGGCATTCCTTGTTTACCTAAGAAGGGTGAATGTTTGTTTTTTTCTTGATTTTCTGTATTTCCTTTGACTCCTGCCTGACAACAGCAGGACAGCAGGCAAGCAGCTGCACCTTATCAAAGGATATCTTTTCAGCTCTGTTATGACTCATGATGCTGTTAAGACTAAGACTTGTTCTATATCTCATCTTCTGACAACCTAGAATCTAAAGCCACTATAGGATATAAAAATGTCTGCCTATGATATGTACTGGTTGCCCAAAACTAGAGGATGGGCTAATGAAAATCCCACAAACACAGATTTTACTTATATGATTTTTTTTTTTTTTAAGGCCAGTTCTGCTGCATTCTGCAGGAACATAAATTATAACACAAATAAGAAAACATGCAAGTTAATAAATTAAAAAAAAAAAATCTTGGCATACATTGCTGCATGTGAAACTTTAGCTCATATCAAGTATTTTGCATTGCTAGCACAGGTGCTTTCCATTCATGAAGCAACATTAAAAGTTTGAGGCTTTTTTTAACTATGGCTATTAAGTGACAGTAATCTTCTTATATTAGTCAGTAGGAAAATGTCTGTTTCGTTTATTCCTTATTCTTTATTTTCTGGATTGTTTCCTGATGTTCAGCTTTGCTCAGTTTCCATTTCACAAACTGAGTTTACTTTAACTGAAACTGTCAAGCAGTAATTCTTCTCTTAACTAGATTTGTGGTGGTGAGACAGAGGATAACATAAAAAGGCAGAACTTATTGGCACAATTCATCTTCATACTTTATTGCACACTTGAGTCTACTGGGCAGGAAATGTTATTAAATTGGAAGATGTATCAGAGCCTTCTGAATTTAGCAGAACGAGCACCTTAAACCTCTGGAAGGGCCGACGTGCTCAGCTCATTCCCCCTGAATGACTGCAAGAATATTGCTGATGTCCCAGGTTAAGTTCTGCAAGGGAGAAGAGCTGGCATTGTGTTCACACTGTGACAATGGCATGTGTTAATGACTAATGTGTAGAAGGAAAATAGTTATGGCAACAATTATTCTTACAGGTTATCCTGAAGAGTGAGGTATAACCACATCTACTTGGTTACTGTGTTTCTAGCATTGTTGTAACGAGTGTCAGCTGCTGTTAGGGAAGTCCAGAATCTGTGTTTGAGTAGACGAGTCAGTACTAGTAACTGGGTTTTGTGAAATAAAATGTCTGTTGGGAAAACATGCCTTAGTGGTAGGAACATGTAGAAAGTTTAAATATAAGAAGTTCAGATAGGGAAATCTGTGGGAACATGAGAACTCCAGGAAGTTTTCTTATTATCTGTGGTCCAGCTTGCAGTTCCAGTGCTACTATGGACGAGAATCCTGAAATGAAGTAGGCGTTTCACAGTCAGAGTGGGTTGAGACTGACAATTCTGAGTTCATGAATGTACAGAGGCAGGAATTAAATTGCATTCAAAGAGCATAAATCTAGAAGACAGTCTTAATAATAAGTGGCTGCTAAAGAAATTACTCCTGTAAAAATGCGAAGTGTAGTTTTAATAGGAAATTTCATTGTGTACTGAAAATTTGGGATTGGAAAAGTTTTGAAACCAAATGTGATTACAAGTTTTAAATTGCAGAGTCTTTACATTCCATCTGTTCATGCAAAAAAAACCCCAGCTTATTTCTGGATTTCTCTGAATTTTGTAGGATATTCTTGCCAGTTCAGGTTAGACCCACGGATAAACTGCAGTTTCAAATCTTTTAGATCAGTGAGTTCATGCTCGCTGTTGAAAATATTTTTAAATACTCTTGAAATTCCTTTCAAGAACATTCTATCAGAAAGGTAACACACTGTATCTTTTCTCTTAAGCAAATTTTCAGATATCTGTTTCTATTTCGTTGTCCTCAACTTCTATAAAAAAATACAACCACCAATACATGCACACAATGCTTGCATTTTCTGATAATGTGTATTTATTTGTATCCAGAAATACAAATGTTGGGATCAAAATACGAATATAAATAGTATTCTAGACGCACAGGCCTACTCCTTAACACAAAGTAAACTGGAATGGATGTGGTCAAAACTGGAAAGTCATCTGTGAACTAGAGAAGATGAAGCACACGAGTGTTTGACTTTTCTGATTAGGCCAGTCTGGGGGATCACTGGGATGGCTATCTAACTTAGAATGACATACTGGTGCTAGTGCTACCTGTATTATTCAAGGCACATTGGGCACATAATTGTACTTTCATTTCACTATGACATCACAAGCTGCACTGCTAGCAACAAAATCACATACCCCTAAGAAAAACTTAGGAAGTAAAGATAATTAGAAATCTAAAATTTTGTCTGTGTTCTATAAGAAAGTTCAATTTGGCACATAGTTGGCAGTATTTATGTGATTCCTAAAATTGCACTCACTTTGAAAAAAAATCCATGTGTTGTCATGATGGAAAAAAATGTTTTGAGAGCAGTATACTGTGAGTTTAGAACAGGATTATATGAGAGGTTTGATGATGGCCTGTGATAGCCACAAATTGGTCTCAGATTCCCACCAGGCTAGTGTTCCAACTTCTGATGGCCACAGGTTGGTCCATGATTTAAGGCTGTTATTGCATGTGAGCATGGATGACAATAAAGTCACAGGACTCCTTAATGACACCAAAAGAGAATTTGGGGGACTGATTCTCTAATCTCCCCATACAAGGTTTCCCACTGTTGTTCAGATGAACTGTTCTGTGGAAGATTATTCTGAATTTTTTCTTTTGGAGCACTCTGTCTGGCAGAGGCATACATCTCTGGGCTGCCTGCGTAGTACTGTCAAATGGTATTATTTTACCAGACTTCCATGAGTTCTATAGTCACCTGCATTCTAAGGATCCCAGGTGGTCTGTAAGCATGGAATTGATTCAGTAGTATGCTTTGTTCCACATTCATTCGGCAGTAGCTTTTTTTAAAAAAAATATGCCGTCAATATTATTAATTTCATCCATTTTATATTAATGTGCAATTTAGAAATTTTAGCACTTAACTGTTTTAAGCCTCACTCTAGGGATGTAAATCACAAATCTCACTTTAAATACTTACGTTACAAATCTACTCTCCGCTAGTTTTGAAGTAAATCAATGGATAATCAACCTCTCCAGAATATTATCCAATGCTCTTCCTGATTGCTTGTAAGAATCTTTGAACTTAAATCCCTGTTCTGGTCAATGGTCTTAATGTGGAAGGTTTCAACTCAGACCTAGTGGTCTTTTCTTTAAAACTTGTAATCATAACAGAGTCTCAGTAATAAGCCATCATCGGTTTCACTGTGGATATTTCATTCCTTGTATTTTAGAATATATTGTGTCAGTACATCTTCATGTCTCTCAAGCACTGCCACAGGCTGCAAGAAATTAAAGAGACATTTAGGAGAGTATTAAGTGCTGTATTAAACTCTAAAGGGAGCCCCTGGGTTCCCCTACAAGAAGCTCTACAGGCTGGCTTAGGGCTCCAAGTAAAGTTATGATAGTGTTTTTATGACACTAAAGAGGCTGTTGTGTCTTCTCTGATTAGTGCCATCCACTGCCTAGATAAAAAAATACCTGGCAAGTAACGGACTGTAGCAGTGCCTTATTTGCCTTATTCAGTCCTTGAGAAAGCCTACTTGTAGACGTATGAATAAACATAATCACATCTTCTGCTTGTCCTTCATAATTAGAGAATGATTAGAAGGCCAAAATGCATGTTTTGATAGAAAGTAGAGATTTCTCAGATGTCCAACTCTGATGCACTGAACTTCATAATGAATTTTCCTAGACTATATGTAAAATCTATAGTATAAGAATAATGACACCAAACTCATTTTCAGTAAGTGTAAGTTGAGCTAATTTTGCTTGCCATTTGTATAGGTGGAGGGAAGAAGGATCTAAAATTAACTCAGAAAAAGAAAAACCTCTAAAGGAAAAAGAATCTCACCTTTCAGCTGTAGAACTGCATTCCCAATGCACAGTCTGTTTTTTTCCTATTTTAAATAGTCTTCTTGAAAGTTATCTGGATGAGGCAAATATCAGTCTTGAGTATATGCTCTGTATTTCTTGGTGGAATGAAGTTTTTGAGTGAAGAAGGAAGGATTCTTCTAAACTGCTGAAATCCCACTGCAGTATTCTTGCTATTTAGGAAATGAGAAACTTACAGACTGTTTAGAAAAATAAAGAAAAAGCAGACAAATGCTCAGTCTGTTGGTTGAAGTAATTTAGAGTATTGATCACACACTGTGGTGCTCAGGAAGAACTCCAGCAAGGGCATTGTCCCTCTTTCTAACTCTCAGATGAGGAATAGTTTAGTATTAAGGAATTATTAAGGCACTGATGTAAGAGGCATAAAGATTTCACTGTGAGAAAGAAGATACCTTGAAAAAAAAATAATCTGTGTATGCAGCTAAGATTATGGGATATGGCTTTCCTTTTCTTGTTTATCATACCAAAACTGGGAAAGAGTGTCCAGTGGGAAGAACACAGTCTGCTACAGACAACATTTACGACTTTTGATGGGTGCTTTGTTTTACAGCTTAGAAGGTAACACCAACCATCCAGATCATGTGGCTAATGAAATCTGTCTGTCTTAAAATATAGAGTCTCCCTTTCCACAAAGTCAGCAGCTCCAGAGCTTCCTTGCACCTGGTTGCTTGGTGCATAGGCAGAAGAGTAATTTTTCTAGATGCATGGTGAAATTTGGTGTTAAAAGGAGGTAAACAACCTTCCTTTCATGAAATGACCAAGTAAGGTGAGTTGTGATAAATTCATGCAGCAACATGAGATGCTAGGCACTGAGACTGCAGAAGTGTTTGAGATAGCTATCTGTCTGAGTTATTTGGCAGGATGCTTCCAGTTCCAGAAATATCATTTGCTATCAGCTAAAGGCTCATGTGTCACTGCCGTTCTGGCTGATGAATGTGCAAACCTCCAGGAGGATGACTTGGAATTAGCTGTGGGTTGAATTGAATAAGAGGACTGCTACAGATAAGAATTGTACAACAATAAAAAATTATTTATTTCTCTTTCTTTTTTAGATTTACTACTCATTGCCATCCCTGTGAAGATAGGTCTGGCTTTTGTAATTTTTATCATTTTTATTGGTATGCACAATATACCAATATACAGTTAAGAGTTGATTAAGCAGAACATGAGCATCTGAAAGAAAGGAAAGGCTACCAAAGTGCCTAAGGTGTTTTAAACTACACCCGTACTTCTTGATTAGAAAGTTACATTAAAATTGTGTGGTGTATGGTCCACATTACTGCTGGACATGGAGACAGCACAAACTGGCTACAAGTTTTTATACCCTTATTCTTGGAAGAATAAAAGATGGAGCTGTCAGTATGCTAGTATGAGGGCCAGAAGAACTGAGATTGAATTAAACAGACCAGTATTTTTATACATTCTTAACTGCCTGGAAAATGCTGCCCTCAGTGCAGAAAAATGTTGTCCAACAACATCTAATTGAAGAGGGAGAATAAGGTGATTGACTTTAGAGCCTCCTGGGGGAAAAAAAAATCCTCATAATCATTTCTGTAATTTCAACAAGGAAGGAATGTAATGTAAAAATACTTGGGTTTGTGATTTTACATATAAATCTAAATGTTTTCATTTCACTGCTCATTTGTTTTTGCCTTCCTTTGTTCTCTTCTTTGGAAGGGTAAAAAGAAGAAGTAAGCAACAAAAAAAAAAAAGTACTTGAGTAAATGCAAGTCTTGAATATAAAATTATTCGCTAAGAAAATGCTCTAAAATGCTAAAATGCAGTTCTTACATTTCACTTGGGACAGTGTAGTGAAATGTTATTTTTATTTTTTTTTGATTTGTGAAAAAGAATATCTGGAGGTTAATGAGGATATTCTTACTACTACAGAAGGATATGGCACATAGTTATATGCAGACCACATTGTCTAGGTCTCTAGAATACTTGCATTCTGAAGGATTCAGAACCTAGAAAGCTTATCTTCCCTGACCTATAAGGTTTTTCATTGCCACCCAAAGCACAGAGCAGTAAAGCACCGAGAGTAAACCAAGTAACTAGGAATAAGCAGAGGAATGCATTAAGGAACCTGCCAGCCTGCAGCTGCTTACTTTGCATATAAATCAGTGTTTTGCAGAAAAGCCTAGAGTAGAATAAATGATACAGTAGAATATATCCTCTACTTTCAGTATAAGAGCAGAAGCCAGTAGTATCTGTAGGTTCTTTCTTGGTTATGACAATGGAAAAAAAGTTGAATTAAATTCTTCCAACTTCTCTTTATGAAAATACTCAGAACACAGGGCCAATATGAAGGGAGTTAGCAGAATCAGTCTTCCCAGGAAGGATCTGCTGGGATTTCATGCTTTCAATAGCTCTCATGGGCAGCCATGAGCACAAGTGTAAGAAAAACATATGTTCATCATCTAAAATGGGAATATTCCACTTACATTACACACTTACTCCCAGGACATTCACTCAAATATGAAACTGTTAAATAAACCTCTCAAGATGTAATGGTGGAAGGCACCTTATTGTGTGTCATTTGTCTCAATACTAACACCAAAATCAATTGATTATGCAGAAGGTTTGCAGGATCAACTCCCTGAAGGAAAACTGTTTCCATTCTTTTATTTAGGTTTGGAATATTTCTAATATTCTTGAAGAAAATGGCTGAAGGTGACTATTAGAGTAGACATTCATAATTAAAGATCAGGATATTCCACTTCAACTCAATCACCTTCTTGCACTGCTTAAAATATCACTTTCATAAAATCCATACTTCCAAGTGCAGGACTTGGAGATTTACAGAGCAATAGATTTTACAGAGTAATTTGCTAATGAAAGTCAGCAAGATCTTCAACATATGTTTTGAAACCAGAAAGTTATCATTGGTTTAGAAGACATATGAATGGGCAGATTTTGTTAAAATAAGGTTTAGATCTTGCCTCCAAACATTTCTTCTCTCTGCTTCTAATCTGAATTTTGTCAGTCCTTACAGAAGTGATTCCCCACCCTATCCTAAACTCAGCTATGTCTCTGATATTTCAGACAAGGGAAAAACAGGAGACTTTGAGTAACTACAGTTAACTTTTGTGTTAGACTTTTTTCAATTAAAAACTCACTGGAAGAACAGAACAACAGCAATGACAGACAGTGATGTTTCAAAGAACATGACAGGATTTCTGTTCCTTTAGAATTGTCACTGCATTAGCTTTTGCTTGTTTGCAGGGTTTTGCTTATGATGAAGAAAAGGAACTCCTTTTCAATCACATCCACTATTCATTTTCTTATCAAATATTTTGTAGAAGAGACACACAATTCTTGAGATTATAAAAAAAAAAAAAAAATATCTCCAGAAGAGAAAATAAATAGAATTGTGGATTTAGGCATGTTTCAACTTCAATCTTTTGTAACCCTTTGTCATCCAAAAGTAGTGAAAAAATATTTCTATTTAATTCTGAATCTGTTTTGTTTGCTTAATAACAATTACATAGACAGTCTGTAAAAGATGTCATCTAGCATAAGACTGTAAAACTAGCTTTTGAAAGTATGGGTAGCTTAAGAATTCAATGGTCAAAAGCTTGAAAAATACAAAATTGCTTCTTACAGTAAAATATAGTTGAAAATTGAGAAGAATGAAAACAACCTGCTTCTACATGTGGCAACTATACCATGTTTAATCCAAGTGTCACAATTGAGTTCCTGTAATGAACTATTCAAGCCAAAAGTGTTCAGTCTTCATTTCAGACCCAGGGAAAAACTGCAATGAGTAAATACTGCAATGTGTAACTTTATGAAGGGAAAAAAAAAAAGAGTCCTTTGGCACACTTTTTCAATTTTGTAAAACAACTTTAGGAGAAAAAGTAAAAATGTATAGGAACACTTTTTAGTAAATTGAAATCCAAAGAAAGTCACTTATTCATGGTGCTATTATATAGTGATTTTTACTCATAGGCTATCAACTATGACCTGCTACAATGACACAAACAAGCAGGAGTCTTGTCCTGCTTCAAGTGGAGTACTTTAGAAATCAGTGACGATCCTATGTCTAACCAGTCATAAAAAAAAGACAGTTAAAAGCTTGAAAAACTGTAGAAGTTATGCCTACAGCTGCCTCATAGATAGGCAAGCCTTATCTATATCAAAGTAATAGCTTTCTTATCACTTTGCCTTTTCACCTTTAAGTTAAAATCAATATGTATAGGTAAGTGCCTAATTCCACGAATCCCAGACCTTTGCAGAAAGTAACATCCAGGTTTTGATCCCACCAGAGACATTTCCTACGGTCTTTTGGTGGTTAATCTGTATCAAGGATATCACTAATGAAATATTTTCCAAAACCTATGGGATATAGCTCAAATAAATTTAAATACAAATGAGTTGTTTTGTCAGCTTTGGCTTATTTGCCAGTGTACGTTGCTCTGAGCCTCAGGGATATGACAGCATTTTGAAGTATGAGAATGAAAAATAAAAATTACATATTTAATCTTTGTCTGAATTGCAAATACCTTCTAGACCAATGGAGAATAGTAGAGATAATGATATACAATAATTATTGATAAACATTGCTTACACTACAAATTCAGCTGGACTTTGTAAGAATCTTTTCCTTAAAATGAATAGCAGTTACGAGATGATTCTTCCACGTTTTTCTTTTTCAGGAAATTACATATTAAAATCCTTCATCAGGCTCCGTAATGGTGATGGAAGAAGGTGAAGGTTAATGTGGTCTTCATAATTTAAGATGAAACTGACCAGGTCACTTTTTCTGCACTTTCACCATCCATCCACAGTGAGAAAACACAGCAGTCTTCACTGCTACAGGCAACATTTAAAGATAGAGGTATCCAACCCAGTAGACCAGGTTAAACAGCAGGAAGGATGTAGGAAAAAAGACCCTTGAGTAAGAGTCCAGTTCTAAGATGTCTATGTGAATTCGTCCTCTCCTCCATGAGCCTGATTTGCACTCTTCATAACAACAGAAAAAGCTCTGACAGTCTTTCCCATCCAGACATTCATAGACACACGCATCTTCAAATTCTTGCCAATACATGGCATTGTTCAATGTGATGACTGTAGTTGGTGGTCTCATATCAAGTACGGAATAATTCTGAGGAGAGAAAAAAAACCAATCAAAACCAAAACACAACAATTATATAAGCTTCTATGGATGATACAAATCAAAAATCACAGGTGCTGAGAATAAGAGGTCAATACTTTAGGAATTCTAGATCTAAGGGGTATCTTTCTTTCACTGAAATATGCCTTTTCAGGTGAATTTCCATAAACATATTGTGGAATGGCAAGTTAAATAATTCTAAGTGTATTTTGTACTTGGGCAACTCAAGCATATATTTGCCAGTAATAAGTTTTTCACACTTAGGAGTTCACTTACCTGTCAGAATATTATTTGCAAGTTGTTTTAAACACTTGCAGGCACTATATTTAGGAATGAATTCTGAAAAATAAGGATGATATCCCCCTTCTTCATTTAATTATAGAATGACCTTCACTTAGCATAGATGCATTGACTGCCTCTTAACTTTATCATGATTTATAAAAACAGATATGATCAGCAACAAATAGTGATCATTTTGGTACAGGATTTCCAAATGCAATCCCTAGGCATGTTCCCTTAGTGCTTATCACACTAACCCTGCTCAGAAATAGGACACTTTGATATCATCCATCCTCACAGTACCATTCACACCTACAGACCTCTCCCTCTTCAGTGTACTCCCTATTTACACTTTGTCAGCTTATCTGTCACATAATTTCCTTTTCATGAAAGATGCTTTCTCACAATAGTCTCCACTCTCATTAAGCCGCACATTCCGTCTTCACAAATGTCACTTCCTCCACTGACATCACTAGAAAAGGTCTCATCAGCTTCACTGCCTGTCTGCACTGCCCTGACAAAGCAGACACAAGCCCTGCCAGCATGGATTTCTTCTACTTAAGGGACCCTTCCTCTCCCTGTGGTTGCCCTGAGCTTTGCCTTTGCCTGCAGGAGCATTGCTGGCTGTGCGCTAGCAAACTGCTGGCATTCAGGAGGATGCTCTGAGCCCTTGGCTCCATACTTACTATAGAAAGTACTCAGCATTTCCTGTTAAAGGCATTAGAATGTATCTGAAAACTTTCATGCTGGATGTGGAAAATATCAGTGGTATGACTGATATGCCTCAGTGGAAATTTTTATTTTTCTATTGACTTCATTTTCTTTCTGTAAGTCATATGGTTTGACACACTGTAATATTACCCATTTTATTAAAACTGTTGGTCCCTGAGCTAAGAACCTGATGTGGCATCCCTCTGCTTATATGTTAGCATTGTCAACATAGATAACTAAATCTGAGCAATTGCCCTATAGAATCTGGTCAAGTACTTCTGGACACAATTCATTTCATCATAAGTAAATTCTAAAATCTTTCAGGTGCATTGTGCTGTGGACTGCAAGCAGACTGTAGTTTAGGAGCAGATTATTGCAAAATCTATTTGTTGTGAATTACTTTATGTCTCTCATTAGATGACAGAAATTACACCCTTATGGTCTAGTCTCTCATTTTGTAAAGTTTTGGGTGGTTGATTTCAAAGCTTTACAATGTTGCAAAGTGAAAAAGCTATAAGCAATCTTTTTTTGACTTCAGCACTTTGGGAGGGAAAAAAACTATGGCTAGAGTATACTTGGAATTCTGCTATACCACTGTGTTATATGTTGTAAATTTATTGTGGATCTTATTAAGATTTCTTACTCAGGGCCTGAAACTTTGCCATGCCTGGCTAAAATATTTATGTTAAAAAGTGGAAAGGTTAAGTTAGATTTTTGTAAGTGAAGATAAATAAATGTCTGTCTCTGCAAAGGAAACTTTCTCATCTGTGAATAGCCTGGGGATTTTTGTTGCTGTTTTATTAGATCAACTATTTCCTCAGGACAGAAGATAAAATAAATGCCCTGATAATACAGAGAGATTAATCTGGTTGTTTTAATCTCTGTCAGCCAGGAGGTGTCCTGAAACGACAAGATACCAGGAGAAGGTGGAAGGTCCCCACTGTCTTCTGAATGTCCAGCTGAGCTGGGGTTGGGATGGTAGAGCACACACAGTGGGCATCAGCCCAGTCCCACCCTGGAGGTCTGCCTTGGACAAGGCAGTTCAGATGCAGTGTTAAACATGCTTAATAGTATTATTTCAGACAAGGTATAAGTGTGTCCTCCAGGAGGAGAAAAAAGGGTTGAATATGGATTTACTAAGATTAATAAATTTAACTTTTTAGGTGTTATCACTACAAGGCTGGAAAAGACAAAATGATATCTTAAGAGCCAGAGTCACTGCTTATTTTAGCAATTTAAGCTATAATTTGAACTTGGAAATTGTTTACGTATAGAAAAAGGCCCTGCTCAGTATCTATACTATGGTGGAAAAAAAGAAAAGAGTGAGTAAAAAACTTGAAAATGCTGGAGATACAGCAGAAAAGACTAACTAGCTCTAGACAAAGACTGTTAAACCCTAATGTAGTTTTTAACTGTGTACCTTCTCCCTATCATTTTTAATTGGAAAAAGGAAAGTGCCAATACCCATTCAATGTGCCCTGTTAACTTCATCTCCCAGAGAAGTCTGTCCAGGGAGTGACATCAGCAGAGAGTGTATAAATGCAATGCTTCCTGTAAACCATTCATTTCAATGAGTGGACTTTAAAAGCTATAGAAGGTATTAAAATACATCAGAAAACTCGGGGGGTGGGGAATGAAAAATGTGTATAAGATTATTTGTAAAAGATAGGCTAATAACATGGAGCTAGCTGTTGTAAATGATAAACTCCAACATATCCAAACCAAGAAATGCAAAAACCAATGTTTTAGTTCTGAGTGTCTTCTTATCTGACAGCCAACCATTCAACCAGATGATTAACTGGCTTTCGGTATGCTTCTCTATGCTTTATATTTTTATCTATTATAGCATGCGTTCCAATTTCAGATTTCATACAAATAAGAGGCACTTATTTTGTGCTCTGTTTCAACTTTATTTCTGCAGTACATGTTTCATTTGTAGACATAGTACAGCTAACTGTGTTCAACTTGTGTGCCTAAATTATTTGAAAATCCACCCGAAAGCCTGCTAAAGATTTTGCAGATATGCATAAATGAAGTATTTTCTATGAAACTTAGTTAAAACTCCATATAATTTTGTGGCATAACTTGTGCTTATTACTCTTTTATAAAATACAATGAGCAACTGCAGTATTATATAAAACAGACGCACAACATTTCTGAGGTAAAAATAACACAGAATATTATACACTTGACCCTTCTCCCTCCCAAATCACTTGATAAGTTCTTATAGAAAGAGGCAGCTATGTTGCTCTTCCACAGCTGAAAACAAACTGACCTTTTAACAAAAAGAAAAATAATATTTATAGTGAAGTCAGGGTAAAGCATAACAAAGCAATACAGTTTTCTTGGGAATTAGTGCAAGCAAACATCAACCGTACATTCATGCCTCCATTGCTCTCACTGAATAATGTAGTTTACTTACCATCACATGACCAAAACTTACATCAGGTAGCTTAAATAAAGATGAAAAAGGAATTATTTAGAAGAAAATATACTTATTTCTTCATACACATCTACGTTCACTAGCATTCCTTGAACCAATACATTTGCTCATAAAACACTTTATGCTTTGTGTTGTATATATTCAGCATAATAATCTGTATACTTGAAAACCACATGAAACTTTAGCAGAATGCACACCTGATTTCCATACACTTAAAATCTTTATTCAACTCATTACATTTATTTATTTATCAAACAATAGCTAAGTGAGCATTTGTTGTGGTATTAATTCCAGCAATTTTGCATGCTTTCCCTCATCTTCATTCACAAGTCTGGAAATACATCCTACTAAAAAACATGCTCATGAATTTTTAATTCAGTCTTTCAATATGATGGCAACTTTAGTCTGGTCGTTAGCAAGTTCAGTTTGATTCTCTTATGTTTTTCTTTTGGTAACACTCTTTTGCCTTTTATGTGCATTAAATTTTTACAAGAAGCTATTATAGGTTTAATGGAGTTTTCATTGACTAAGTCTTTGGCTTTCTATGCTTTTTCTAATCCCATATTTGTTTCACCTTTTTGTTAATTAGTTCTTTATCCAATCATTTTCTATAACTCTTTTTCAATCCCTTTCTACCTTATGACATATTATTCCCTAAACTTAGCCTTCTCTCTCTTCCTCCTTCACACTTTTCCTATTTGGCTTTGATTTCTGAGTTTTGATTTCTGATTTTTGATTTCTGATGTCTTTATTTACCCCATTATGTACAAAGGCATCCAATATCTTCAACTACTGATACTGAACACATAAGTTTTACCACTAATCTTGAGTGGAGAACCCCCTTCCTTGTGTTTACACTGAGATTTTTTTTTCTCTGTTAAACTGCCCTCTCTCATTCTCATAGTCAGTTATGAAGTATATCAGGCAATTTTTCTTGCATGATTGTTTTAATTGATTCTAAATAAACAGCTTTTGTGTATGTCTGGGTGTTACATTTGGAAGTATTTTTTTGGCCAAAAATGCAGCCATGTATAATGATCTCTATTTCTGAACTTGGGAACAAGCACCTCTGTGCACAGGGCCAAAACCGAGTGCTGGTTCCCAGTGGAGAGATTGAAATATCACTTGTGAAGTTCATGAATATTTCTAGACCTGTTAAGCCATGAAATAACAATGTACTTGAATATACATTGATGTGCATATGTTTGTACAACAAGCTATGTAATCTGTTTTAGTGGGAGCCCTTTATGACTATCAGCACAGTAACTGGAGGACAAAAGACATATAGATAAGTTTGCTGCTTCATGGTCAGTAGGCTGCTTCTGTTGGAAATAGACGTCAGTCAGCAGGCACATAACTGCTTCTACTGTTACTGACGGTAACTTGTCTATCAACTTCCAGGGCAGATCACACCACAAACTGGGAAAATCTCAGAGGAGTGGAGTGTAATGGGATTACAGGCTATCACTGAATAATTATCCGCATTCTGAGCTGTGCATGAAAAGAAATTTAAATGCTTCCATCTTACCGACTTTTTCTTTTTAGTACAGCTTGGTTTCCTGCAACTTGAGTAGTAGTTCAGTGTGGCATACTCCATCAGAGCAGCAAAGACAAATAGAAAGCATACAGTCACAAACAAATCCATAGCGGTGACATAGGAGACACGGGGTAATGACTTTCTTGCAATGGTACTCAAAGTTGTCATGGTCAATACTGTGGTGATGCCTGCAGAAAGAAGCTTGATTTAATTGTATGCAACATCACTTCTGCATATCACAGAACAATCTTTGGAAATAAACATAAAAAACAGTAATCCAGGCTGTATCCTAGTAATTAATTAATTTCATTTAGCAGTATTAAAAATTAAGGGAAAATAACATCAGTAGAGCCAATGTTATTTTGTAAACAAAGATTGGCTTATTTATTTTCATCTTTGCAAGAGTGACATTCCTATACCTCTCAATATGCTTTTCCTCATCTCTTCCTTTTCCTGTTCCCAGTTAGACTGGAGATGGGGGTGAGAGAGAAGGAGAGAATAAAATATATTAAGAAAAGCATAAAGCAGAACTTCCTTGGGAATCCTCCACTGCTATTTTCTTTCTGAGTAAGGGAACTCAGTGTCACTTGCTCAGTCTGAGTAAGACTCTTGTACAAACTTCAGATGTAACATTAATGAAAATAGCCTTTTTTATTCATAGAAAGTATCACTTCTTAGATTGATTTAGTAATAATTAATAGAATTGGAATTATTTTGTGTGAGACAATTAAAACAATAAAAACAGTCCTAGAATGAAATCTATGCCATGTCAGTTATTTAACTGCTGTTAATTAATACAATTTCTCTTCATTCCTTAGGAATAGAAGTCTTTTCATTTCCAGCTTGGACTGATACTTTTAATCATTTATACGAACTGCATGTCTTCTGACAGAAAAAAAATAAAACTTCTCAATGGCTTAGGAAAAAAATAAAGCTTTCGCTCAAATACATCTCAAGAGAGAACCTGCTTTACAAACAACAAAACCATAAGGTAATCTTTCTTTTTTATAGCTAAAGTGATACTTCACAATGGTCCACAGTGTTTGAAATGTCAAGGGCTGACTGAAATTATGCCTTATAGTAAAATTACTTCTCATAAAGAGCACTCTGGAGAGACAGAAGTGTCTGTGGATTACTTTTGACTATGTTCTCTTTATGAAAGATGGTCTGAATCTGCTTTGTAACATTTGATAGAAGCTACAGTGATTCACAGGAATAACCTTCTCCATTCAAACTAACAGAAATTCCCTGGAAAAGCCAGAAGGCAAATTACTGCTCAGGTCTCGACCTTCTTCTGCAATGAATAATTAATTGAATTCCTAAAATATCCATTAAACAGAAGCAAACAAAAAAAAAGTTTATGAAAAGAAACACAAGTGAATAATCAAGATGAAAGCCATGCTGATAGGAAGTGGGAAGTGTGGACTTTGTGTGTACCTTGAACATCTAAAAGATATTGGGAAAATATTTCCATTTCCTGACACCTGTGCCACCTCCCAGTATAAGCAGATGTGGCTGAAAGGATCCAGCAACCTCTTCAGATCCCTCAGCATCAGTTCTGTAGCTAGTTGATGCTTTGAAAAGCTCCAGAGACAAAGACCATGCTTAGGCATTTATCACAGTCATCAACTGCAAAGATGTCCAACTGCAAAAGGTATTGACTCACTGGCCTTAATTTAGTCCTTACTAACTATTGGTTAATTAGTCTTTCTATATGTCCTTGGCTCAGGCTTTGAGAGTCACTAACTTCGAAAGAACTGCAGCCAGATTATGGCATATTCTGCAATATAAAATGAAGTTTTTAACCCTTACTAGCTCACATTTAGATTTCTAACACAGATTTGTCCTTTTCAGAGCCACATGTACAGGCACCTGCCTTCAGGTATTTTGCTACCTTTAGAAAATTCCTCAAAACCTATAGAGTTCTTCCAGTACAATATGCAGTGTCCTGTTTACCTGGGCTCAAATGAAAGTTTTTATTTCCTACTCATGCTGTGATAGGACAGTTTCAATTAAAAGGCTAAAAAGAAATAAAAGGGAGAAAAAAAGCTTGCAGTGCTCAAAAGCATTTTTTGAAAGGTCTGCAATATTTCTATTGAATGGTGTGTTGACAGTGGAATATTTTTCCTCAGTTGTTACTGAAATAGAGGTATAACTCTACATTATCTGTGACAAGAAGTACCGTGCAGGTATCTGTAATGATGACCAGCTTCCAAAGTGACTATGAACAGGAAGGCAGAGAAGTAAAAAAATAATTACCATTAGCCTCTGTGCTTAAGTCCTCAACTCAGCCTGAGTCCTATATCCGTGCCCTAAGCTTGAATGTGAAATGCCAGCTCAAATCATGCTTGAGACTGAATTCCATCTCACGCCATTATCAAACATTGAATTTTTGAAATAATGAAAATTCTATCTATCAATTTTATATCTAGCACATCAGCACAAATTTTCAAATATTAAAATGCGTTTATGGGGAGATATACAGAGAAGAAAGAAAGAACATGCACCAGATGATACAGTTTTGTATTCCTATATATTTGTAAGTCAGAACATAGATATGTATATATGAATAACATGCAGCATTATTATTTACAACCATAATACCTATATCTGATACCCTTAGTTCATTGAATCTCTTATGCTAAGAAAATTCAGTTTGTTGAGTGGTTTCAAATGCAATAAACCTTGCCAGATAAAATTGTTAAGTCTCTCACTTTGCAGAGTCACCTATGGCAGTGAGCTTTGCATCTGTTATTGAAATTCACAGTGCTCATGAACTGTTTCAACAGAATTTTAATATCAGCCAAGGACAGTTTTGAAGTAACCTGACTTTGGAATTTTCAGGTAGAAAGTGTGAGTGTGAGCTTACAAGTTTGTGTATAATACAGTTTTGTGCTGTTATATTCTCTGAATAAATCCCATACCATAGATGTTATTTGATAAAACAGAAAGGACTGTCCGGGAGATCAAATGATACAGATAAGCACAATGGATCAAAACACTTTAATCTTTAGATCATTGGGCTAAAGCATTATTTAAGATCATTACTGTTTGAAATCTGCTTACTGGACAACTGTGTGCAAAGTGAGGTAGCAGTAGTTTCAGTGTTAGAAACTCTTTGGTCAGCAAGAATAAATTTTCCTTATTTTCCTGAGGATAAGTTGGTGGGACATTGAAGGAAATGTCACCTACTTTCACGTATGCTATCACTTGGTTATAAACTTAATTCTCCACCTTTCTTGTCGGGCATCTGTTTTTTGAGAACTTTCTTGGTTTTCTAGTGAATGATTTTAGGATGAAATGGCAAGAAAACCAATGTTCATTTTTTATTAAGCATCATCTCTATTTTCTTTTACATCAACATTGGTGGATTGATACCTACTGTATCTTTTTAAACTGCAGTTTGAAGTTGCTCTGTAGCAACTGGTTGGTCCTATTCCATATTATACTCATTTTGAAAAAAAATAGGGGGAAACTGGGATGAAAGCTTCAGTTTAACCTAATTCCCTTCATCTTCAAGGAAAACAACTTATTCTTTTCCAGTTCATAACTTCTTCAGACACTTGCTGGCTGTTCTGCACTATGAGAAGATCCTTTTGATTACTGGAGACAAGTAGAAACTGCAGAGAGCCTTTTTTTTTTTCTTCTCTTTGAATGAAGAGCAGAATAACCTGGGATCACAAAACATAGTTCTCATCCAACACTCAAATTTTACTTCAATTTTCCCACTGAATCTTCAGATGGCCTGGAGTTAGTCTCATTGCCACTCTGGATCTCAGTCCTTCAAAGCGCATGTGAAAAGGGGACTATGATGCCAATTTTTAAAGGGTACTTTGATACCTCTCAACAGTACTGCTGAAAGAATATTTATGGCCTCTAATATTGGGTTATACCCTAATGATGTTTTTTTCCCCCCGACACAGAAGTAGTTTATTACTTAGCATTGTTCAAAAAGGAGTAAAAGCTGTCCTTCATGTAACTGTGAGTAGTTGCCAATAGCTTAGGAAATTCTTATTAATTAATTTCAGAGAGAGAAATATTTCCCTGGTGCTAGCCCGTTACATTAATGCAACTATACCTGGGGAAAGTTTGGTGCACAGGGTCTACAATTAATTTCAACTAATTAGTGGGAAAATTTCAGCAGTTTGCCTTTGGCTGTATTACTCATAATTTCACCATGTACCACTATCCAAATGTGGATGTGTGCTGTTGCTCAGACAGATTTATAAGTTGCATTATACAAACAGACCTACAGTAAAATGGGAACATCTGCTTACTGCATCCCAGCAGTCAACAGGCCATTGCTGATTTGGGAGCAACAGGACTCTGTGCACAAAAAGAAATGACTCATGTATATAAAATTTTTTTGTTATTGGACTTTTTTTATAGAAAAGTCATATTTTAACCTAGAAATTTAGTTCTTTGTCAGAGTTTTAGGAGTGAGTCATGATATCCATTCAATGTAGTTTTGGAACATCTCATTTTTATGCTCTTACTCCAATTTTGTGACCTCAGTATCTGAACACATATTTTGTCTGAACTTCCTGCTGGCTCAGGGCGTGAAGCAGGGAGAGTCACACTATAGTGATTAGTGATCTAACCTACTTCTGTATCTAACTGATTAGAAAACTCAGCTGTGTGAAGTGGGGAACCAACTTTAAGAACAGGATATGAACACTGCTTATGGTAAATTAGTAATGCAAACTGTGAGATGTCTTTTGTTTCTTTTCTCTTATGTATTAAGAAGGGTAACCCAAATGGATGCTGTGTGACTCTGCCCACACATGGGGCTTCAGACTCCCTATTTAAAAAGATGGAGCATGGTCAGTCTTTCTTTATCTCCCCTGAGTGACCCCATCTAAGAAGATGTTCAGCAAAGAAATACACTAAAGACCTATTTCTCAGTGTTCTGACTGTCACAGGCAAGTCTACACAGCCAGGAACAAGCAGTTGTATAGCTGCTCTCTGGTCGTTTTTGCTGTCCTGAAGGTCACAGAATAACCATCATGTTGCTGGAGCCACAGTGTAATGGCACCTTGGCACTCATATGAAAGGAGTGAGTATTGAATATTCCTTTCTTGTAAAATAACCTCAGAAATATGGATGCACAAACTCCAGCAGAAGGATGCAAGGAATAGCTGGGAATGGTAACCTCTATACTTGGAAACAGACCTGTAAACTATGACATGGCCTCTCCTTTTTTCTACACTGGTAGATGTATGAATCAATTCATATTGGCAGACCTGGCAACCACAACCTGAACTAAGATGTTGTTTATCCTTCATTTAGGATGTATACCTACATGTGGCAGTTACATAGCACTCTATCCTTGATGCTGGTTTTCCTATAGACACAAGAGTAAATTTGCAAGTGTCTAAGTCAACATTTCTAAGTGTGTCCTAAAGCACATTGTCAAAATGCATATGCTGGTCCTGATATAAACAAGCTTCTGGAAAACTTAAACCAGCATAAATCTCCACAATCTATGAAAAATATCAATACACCCAGTGTGGATCTTCATTTCAAGCATGCATGCTAAAACACTTTGCATGAGTTAACACTATTATATCCCACAGTCTTCTGTATATATAAGACATAATGTCCTGTGAGGGAGAGTTTCAGATGGGAAGGAATCTGACACTACAACTAATTAATTCTTTCAAAATGTTACTAAACTATCATAGTGAGAACAAGGAAACAGACATTAATACAAGAGTTTTATGCAAAATAGGTGGCAGTGTCATCCAAAGGGTCAGGCTAGTATCCTTTTAATTCTTTAATTTCTTCCTGTTACAGAAAGAAAATCAGAAGTTTCAATGATAAGAAGATCTGGGTCTGCAAGACATAGTAGCAATAATCCAAAGTGCATAGCTAGTGGTCTCTTTGAAAGGAAGCTGACATTTTTAAATGGTAGTGTAGGAACATCACAAAGACAGCAGAAAAGGGAAATATTAACAACTTACCTAATGCTGTTCTTGCTGGTGTGGCATCTTTTTTGATCCAAAAGGATACCCAGGAAAGAACAACTGTTAATATACAAGGAATGTATGTTTGAATAGTAAAGTATCCCATTCTTCTACTTAAGTCGAAGTATATAGTCATGACTACGTAATCACCTGCAATAAGAGCACAGAAAATAAATTGGCATTGTGGTGGGATACAGATAATTGTTCACTGACCTGCTTATATTTCAAGCTTCATAAAAACACTGCATATGAAATATTTTTTAGTGTTTCAATGGCATCTGTTCAGTAATGTTCATATGAAATTTAAGTAAACTTTGCCATTCTAATTTCCTTAAATTTTAGGTCTCTGTAGGAATTATGTGTTTGAATAGACAGAGGCTGTTAGCAATGATTTTGGATGAGTAAAGTTTTGAAAGGTATCTTGAATTTTCAAACATGATGTTTCTGGATGGCTTCATGACCACAAACATGAAGATACTATCATGCACCAGACCCTGCAACTAAGGTGTACAGACTCCTTCCTTCTGCAGATCGTGTCTTCTGTTCCCTAGTTTCAGGTTTGAGTGATTTCTGTTATCCTCTTTTGAGATATGAATCAGAAATTAGGGGTCTTTGTGGCAAGTATAGCATGCATGTGAATATGCCTTTACAAAAGAAGTAATTTCTAAACACTAGAACCTCAATACTGGTGAGAAACTCTCTTTTTGTCAGCATTCCTCCATTCTGAAACAGTTGCAGCCATTCCTGATACCTGTAAATCTTCAGACGGTCAGTCTGGATATAGAGTTTATTATTCTGCTGGATACTAAAAATCATAAAATCAAGAGCTCAGTAAGAAGGCTGGTTTATCTCACATTACATGACTTTTTTGCACTGTATCTCTTCTGCTAACCCTTGTGACTTCTCAGGGGATAAAAATCTGTCCTTCTCTCTCTCCTCTGCAGAGGCCCCTGACCTTATCACCCCAGTTCCATAGACATTAACTATCCTTCACTCTCATAGAGTCACAGTGATTAACAGTAACGAAACTAAGCTGTGAACAATTTCTGTACTTTGCTTGAAGTACATTGCCTCTTTTTCAGATGCGTGAAAGAGTTTACATGCCTAAGAATTTTTAAGAGCTTTTGTCTGACTGCATCAGACTTGGCCTAATGAACTATATAACTTGTTGTTACAAACCTTAACTTTCTAGAGTATGACATTTACAGAAGGCACCATTTGCAATAGCTAAGTAGATACATATTGTTATGGCAATGTTACAGAACATACAGTTTAATCCCTCAAGGAATGTACATACAACCTATCCAAGTAGAGGCAAAATGAGTTTATTAGTTGAAGCAAATTAAAGCATAATCTTTTAGTAACAGAGAGCATATAAACAAATACATTCAATATGGTGGGCAATTTGACTATAGCTAAATATTACATGGGGAAAAAAAAATTCAGTAAGAATAACTTTCATCCAAAACATCTCTGAAGGCACTGTAAAATTGATGAATTATCATAAGCTACATAGTTAAAGGTAAATAAAAATCTGATAGTGGGAACTGGAGAAAGAAACTTAAAGCAATATGCCAAAAGGAAAAGTTTCTATGTGTTAAGTCCATCAGTTTGAGATAGATATATTTAGAAGAGTTTGATAACCCTGTGAGTGTTTCCATAATGCCTTTTTTAGATGAATGTGTACATTTGGACAATTATTGTGCCAGTAAAAAATGCGTGAGCCTAAGAAGTTGGGCAGCAATTTCAGAAGCCTTGTGTATTTGGCATGACGGGACAGAGCTTTAATAATAGATCTCACTGCTTTTACAAGTAGGAAGTACTGAAGCACATCTCAACATAGTGATTTGTGTGGGTTGTTCTACAGGATAAGGGTCATTTCCATTCCACTAATTCCCAGCACTTTTCTCCATGTGGGAATGGCACCAGGGAATTGATGTGGGTTAGAAACCATAGGTTCTGCAGCTTATTGTTAGATTGATTTGCTGCACTGAAGAAAGACTTACACTACAAGAACTGAAATAATTTCATAGAAACAGGTGTAGGGAGTCAGGCACCATGTAAACCAGTACTTCTACAGATAGGAACCAATCAAAAAAACATGGCAAAAATGTTAAAATGAAATCGAAGTCCCTAAAGGAAATGCAAAAAGCCTTTACCTTTTTCTTACTTAGTTACTGTATCTAGAGCTGTGCATTTATGGATAAACTGCTTGAGAACAGTATAAAGTCAAGCAATCTATAGACCTCTCATTGTGTACAATGATACACACAATTTCAGTATCCACACAGGTCATTGTCCCTCTCAATAGTGTAATCTGATACCTAGCACAGCAACTAAGAGTAGGAGTAGATACTGGGCCATAAGATACTTGGAAAGTAAGGCAGAGTCCGTGCTTCCAAGATTGTTGACTGAAATAAACCTGATAAACCTCATAGACTGAGAGTGGGAGAAAATTATTGCATCTTACATGATGTAGAGAGTCTGTCATCACATTTAGTCACAAACTGATTTAGTGTCTTTCAGGCAGGATTAATTTCCTGTGATTTTAAGGTAAATTCTACAGACGACCTGCACACTGTGGTCTCCTTTATACACTTAATTAAAAGAAATTGGTATTTTCAGTATATGGGTTTTCTTGGATTTAGTGGTATATTTTAGAAAGTGAATGTATCCAAAACATCTCAGTTTCTCTCCTGTGATTAAAAAATGAGAGTGTGTGGCTCAGATGTGGACAGTAAAATTGTAGACACTTGCAGATCACCCAAGGACTTAATCACACCCCTTGATTCCATGGTGAGAGCTAAATTGGGCTACTTCTGTGAGGCTGCTAAGGTTATTTTACTTAAATATAATAACCTTCTTAACATTTTAAAGGGTATTTTAGTTATTTTTCTGCTATGTTTCATAGTTAATGTTGATATCTTCATTCTTTATGATATGCACAATTTCTTCTCTTTCCTTCCTTCCTTCCTTCCTTCCTTCCTTCCTTCCTTCCTTCCTTCCTTCCTTCCTTCCTTCCTTCCTTCCTT
>JAWWEE010000001.1:86288539-86302057 GCA_035221455.1 Xenops minutus
GCCAGAAGGTCCCCCCTGAGCCTCCTTTTCTCCAGGCTGAGCCCCCCCAGCTCCCTCAGCCCCTCCTGCTGCTCCACCTCCTTCCCAGCTCCCTTCCCTTCCCTGCACACCCTCCAGCCCCCAATACTGAGCTCAGCAGCATCTCCAGGGAGCAGGAGCCACACGAAAGCCAGAGAGGAGGAGTCGTGGTGTTCCGACCCACAAGACGCTCCAGGAAAGCCGGGCAGTGACATCCCAGCCCTGAATTCCTTCGTGCTGAGCCTTTCTTTGCAAACACCTTCGGTGGCCAAGGGAAGGTGTGCCCTGACCCCGGCTGACTCGGGGAAAATGGGAGAGAAGACACAGCAATGCTTCACAAACAACTGCAGCTCCTCCAGGGAGGGTGGTTTGGTGAGCAAAGTTTGGTGAGCACCTTCTCCCCAGGTGTCCATGGCACACGTGGGGAGAAGAACCACATGTGAACCATCCCCAGGAGCTCTGGGAGCTTCCCTGGATCCACTCAGCATCCTGAAGGGAGACACGGAGCATGTGAGCCCACTCAGCTGAGCATGGAGAGGGAAGAGTTTGCCCAAGCCCACGTGGTTTGGAAATGGGCACGTCTGTGGCTCCCAGGACGAGTGGTTGGCTCTGCTGCAGCACAATTCCACCAGCAGTGGTGGCTTATGCAAATGGCCTCTTTGATTAAAAGCAGGCATGGAGTCACTGCTGATGTTTCCATTTGTTTTGTTGTTCCAGCCGTGGGGACCCAGAAAAGCAGCAGAGGCCAAGCCTGCATGTCACTGCTTTTGAATTTATCACACACCAGCCAGGTGGGCTCTCCCACCTGGGAGAGGGTCTGTCCACCCCGGTGGAAATAAAAAAAATCTGGGATTAAAAAAAAAAAAAAACTGGGATAAAAATATCCCTGGATAAAAAAAAAACTAATCCCACGGAGCGTATTTATTTCAATCACAATTGGCTTTTGCTTCTCTTTCACCACAAGGGAAATTGTCTCATCAGAGCAGCTGGAAACAACAACAAAAAATACAAACTTTAGCAAAAAGGCGAATTAAAAGGAGATCAGGGGAAAAGAGGGGGGTCTTTCTGACAAGGGGAAATTTTCCACTGAGCATCTTCCCAAAGAGGAAGGTTTCATTCCTGCTCCAAAGCCTTCCAAGCAGCTCTGCTCCTGATACAGAGAGGCTGTGGTGTCCCCATGGAATTCCCTGCATGACAGTCCTGTGTCCCAAGACCTGCTCACCACAGCCCAGCTGGGAAGACCCTCCTTTAGAAAAGCCATCCTGCAGCGTGGCTTTTCCTGCCTCTGGAGCATTCCAGCTGGGAGACAGGGACTGGTGGCACAGGGAAGGACAGGGATGGGGGAGCCCTGGTGGTCCTCAGCAACTTTCTCTGAGAGCTGGTTGCAGCTTGGGAAGGTCCAGGTGGAGCAGGGCAGAGAGAAAGGGGGAGGTGTTGTTGAGTCTTTGGAGCTGTGCTGGTGATTCATAATCTCCCTGGGAATGATTATTCCCACCTTCCCAGCATCTTCCTCCCCCGAGGACACCGTGGTTTTGAAAGGTGCTCCAAGCAGGATATGCATTTCATGTTTCCTTCGCCATCAAATCAGTCCCTCCAGGTCTTTTCAACCAGAAGAGGTGAAGTTGGGATGGGATATTGGGAAGGAATTGCTGGCTGGGAGGGTGAGGATGGGCTGGAATGGAATTCCCAGAGAAGCTGTGGCTGCCCCTGGATCCCTGGCAGTGTCCAAGGCCAGGTTGGGCAGGGCTTGGAGCAGCCTGGGCTGGTGGGAGGTGGAATGAGATGATCCTTAATCCAACCCAAACCATTCTGGGACTCCACAGAAAGCAAACCAGGTGCTGTGGTGACAATTCAGCAACAGAGCCAGCTGTGACCCTGATGGGGAGGGGTGCAGGATGGCTGGAATTCCTACGGCCCAACTCTCTTTTTTCCCCAAAAAATATTGATTTCCTCAGCCTGCAATAGGAGATGGACATTCTTGGTCCATCCTGGGTGTTCCTCCACATCCATTTAACAGGAGCTGCAGTTGCTCCCGAGCTGCCAGGAGTGTTGAACAGCCCTGGGTTGACTCTCTGACAAACATTTACTCCAAGCTGTTGCTACCGAAGGATTTGACACTTCATTGTGTGAATAATCCTGGGATTCCCCAGGGCTCCCTCCAGGGTCTGAAGCCAAGGAAGTCAATAAATGCCAAAGAAAGACTTTGCTCCTGGTGCTCTGAGCTGGTCTGAGTTTTCTCCTGTGGATATTTGGAGTGGGAAACCTCCAGTTAGAGAAAAAAGTCCAAGATTTGAAGTCTTAGCGTGTTTTATAAAAAGCAGAAAAAGAGGGAGAAGTTCTGATGTGTTGCCACTGGAAAGGTGAATTTTGGGAGATGCCTCCAGTCCTGTCCCCACTATCAGATCCCACTTTAACCAGGATAAAACAGGTAACAGGGAGAAAATCACTCTTGGCATCCTTAAATGGAGGATGGGTCTGGAAAGAAGAGGATTCGGATTCATCCTGGGTGGTTCCAGACACCAAAATGTGGAGGCTTCTCCCAACTTCTCCAAGGAGGAATCCCCTTCCCAAGGCAATCCAGGCCCTCTTGGCTGCACAGCAATTTTAGGGATGAACAAGCCCCTCTTTGCAGCCCCTGATCATTCCCAGTTGACTCTGGAGGGGCCCAAGGAGCTGCTGGGGACTGGATGCTCCACACTTGGGCAGCTGCAGCTAATGGAGACAAACCCCTCTCGCAGAGCCCGAGCACGGACACAATTCCACACGCCAGCTGGAGGCTGCTCCTGGCTGCAGAGCCACTGAATGGTGCCCACGGGGGGTTGGCAAGGGGCTGCCACAGCCTGCAGTGCCACGGGGAGGGCACAGCGGGGTCGTGCCATGGGTGGGCTGAGCCGTCCAAGCTCTGAATCCGGATTTTCCAGTGCTGAGCCTGCAGATCCTGAAGGGAGGAGGGGAAAGGTGGAATAACCCACTCCATCACCCCACACAGCGCCGTGGAGGAGCTGGAAGGGGTTCCCAGGGCGGGGTGGCACCCTTTGGGTGGGAGTAGCTGCTCAGAAGGGCTGAAGGACAAGGAGAAGGAGGCCAGGAGAACTGGAAGCTCCTGGCTGGAGCTGGGACTAGCCCTGGGCTCTTCTTGGCCCAGGCTGTTCCTGCCAAGGCACCTCTGTCACCTCCGGGGTGATGGAGCCCTGGGGGATCTCCTCCTGCCCCTGTGTCCTCAGGGAGGAGCATTCCCAAGGGGGACTCAAATGCATGAAGTGGGTTTGGAGGCACAGAATGAACCAGAGGTTGGAGCAGACAAAGTCCTTCTATAGGAAAAGTGGCCATTTGGCTGGGCAAAAGTGCTGCAACAATTTCTGGTCCCACCCCTTTGGAAAGGCAGGGAAGGGGAGTGTGGGGTGAGCAATGGACAGGGGGGAGGATGGCATGGGATGGAGTGGAATGGAGTGGAATGGAAGGGAATGGAATGGAATAGAATAGAATAGAATAGAATAGAATAGAATAGAATAGAATAGAATAGAATAGAATAGAATAGAATTTCAGTTGGGAGGGACATACAACAATCATCTAGTCCAACTGCCTGACCACTTCAGGGCTGACCACAAGTTAAAGCCTGTTATTTAGGGCCTTGTTCAAATGACTGTTAAACACTGATAGGCTTGGGGCAATGACCACCTCTCTAGGAAGCCTTTTCTGGTGTTTGACCACACTCTCAGTATAGAAATGCTTGCTAATGTCCAGTCTGAACCTCCCCTGGCACAGCTTTGAACCATTCTCATGTGTCCTGTAACTAAACACCAGGGACATCCATCTCCACTTCCCTTCCACAGGAAGCTGCACAGAACAGTGAGGTAACATCTCTGCCTTCTTTTCTCCAAACTAGACAAACCCAAAGTCTTCAGATGCTCCTCTCAGCGCCTTCCAGCCCTTTTGCCACCTTTGTTGCCATCCTCTGGATGCATTCAAGGACTTCCACATCCTTGTTAAATTGTTCTTTCTTTTCTACAAACAGTAAGTGATTACATGCATTCATAAAATGCAAGAGCTGGTTTACCTTTTATACTCTAACTTTCCATCTCACATCAAATTCCTGCATGCTGAAGACAATACCATTTTATTTAAGGAATTGTAAAGGGTAAGGTTGAGAAAGTCCGACAAATACTGGTATTTGCAGGAGGAGCTTTCTAACACAGTCTATCTGATTAAAGCCATGTGGTGAAGTTATTTCTCACTTCTCATTATAGGTAGATAAGTTTTGTTTTCCTACAAATGTATTTGGCAGTCTGTAACAGATGCAAGTTTGCATTCCGAGTGCTGTTTTATCTGGTAGAGTAAAGAACAGCATTGATCCATATGCAGTCACACTTATTTACTTCCAAGACCTTTGACAGTGGGACAAAGACTGAGTGTTATTTTAGCTCCTCCTGTGTCTACTCAAGCCTTTCTAACTGAATTATTATCATTCTTTCTTACATTCCAAGGAATGATTGTTTTGTCTCCTCAAATTTCACTGATATCACCTTTTCAAATATATATTCATAATCAGGACATGAGCATTGCTTTTGTTAATTTCCCTACCTTGCACGTCTGGTATTAACATAATGTTTTTTTACTTCACATCCCCTAGTGCCTTTGCTACAATGTGCTATTAATAAATTAGTTTTGTGATTTAAAAAATGCTCCCTTTTTCCTCTTTCTACTAGCCCTTTTTCTTTAGTGTACTGTCTGCCTGTATTGTCTAGTCGGTTTGTGTACTAGTCTAGTCCCTTTGTGAGGAATGAAAAAGCCACCTTAAATCTCATCCAAATCCTACTGCTTCTGACCTGGTCATCTATTTATGAGTAATGTTTTTCATTTCTGAACTCCATGCTCAAACTTTCACTTGGTTTCATAAGAAAGGTGTTTTGTCATTTTAGTTCAACTGAAAATAAACCTGGCTTTAACTTGCCAATAATGTTAGCTTAAAATTTTTGAAGACACAAAATCATAGATTTAGCCCAAGGCTCTTGATATCCCTCCCCTTGCTGTCTCTAGGGAATTGCTTGTGCTTGTAATTAATTCTCTTTATCTGATATTCTGCAGTGTGAAACATTTAACTTACAGAACAATAACATGCACTGTTTTTTTAAGGGGATTCTGTCAAATTACACACTGTCAGAAAAACTACCAATGCTCTCCCTGTTGCAAATGGAAAAATAGAGCTGTTTACCCCAAGTAGCATTCAGTAACACCTTCAAATAGTTCTTTTCACTCTTGGGCAAGAGTTCACTTCTTTCTACATCAACTCTGCATGATCTGGAATAATGACCACAAAGAACTGAAGAGAGAAGAAAGGAGTCCTGAAAAATTCTAAAGAAAGGGATGAGCAAGCTAAATGATTCATTGACAAAAAGGTGATGTTTCATTCACAAGTCATAGTTAATTGTAGAATAGACCAACTATAGTGCAGGACATTATCAATATCCATTGTTAGGTTTTGGCAAACAAAGCAAAAGGCATTCTGTGTAGTGAAGCCAGATGAAATTATGGATTTCTTTTTCAATTATGTTAACTTTTAGAAGAGCATATGGTAATGTCTTTGATTCTTACTTCATAGGTTCCAGTTTTCTTTCACTACAGATACTTATGCAACTACCTAAAAATGTATGAGTTTTTGGGGGGGAATGGAGTGGCCTGCTGTACTTCAATGGATGAATCACCACTAAATGCTTATTCACATGGGCCTGGTTGAAGAGGACTGTGTGTCAGATATGTGCAAATTAAAAGAGAACATGAGATGAATTCTATTGGACTGTAACTCTAGAAAGCCTTTGAAAATTCAGCAACTTCAAACAACTGTTTACAAGAACAGAACAATTTGGGAATGGCTATATATGGGATTGCTTTTTTAACTCTTTAATGTCTGTGATGTTGTGGTGGCTAAAGCTCCAGTCAGTAGACAGAAGTAAAGTACAGAATGCATGATTTTAAGATTTATTTTTGTCCCTAAACTGTAGAATCACAGAATGATTTGGATTGGATAGGACCCTAAAGACCATCTAGTTCCATCCCTCTCGCCATGGGCGGGGACACCTTCCACTATACCAAAGCACCATCCAGCCTGGCTTTGAACATGTGCAGGAATGAGGCATCAACAACTTCTCCAGACAACCTGTTACAGTGCCTCACCATCCCCACAGCAAAGAATGTCTTCCTAATATCTATACTTAATCTCTCCCTTTCCAGTTTAAAGCCCCTTCCACTTGTTCTATCACTGCATGCCCTTGTACAGAGTTCTTCTACAGCTCTCTTGTGGCCCTTTAAGAATTGGAAGGTGCTATACAGTCTCTGTACTCCAACTCTGTCATCCTGTCTTCATAGGAGAGGTGCTCCAGTCTTCTCATCAGCCCCACCCAGGAATTCTTCCTCTCCTCATGTAATGGGTTTTTTCAGTCTGCAGAGAGGTGAAGTGGTTCTATGAGGGCACCTCAGGCTTTGGGGGAAGTCTCTGCCTAGAGGTCCTTGCTTTTGCAAGCACACATTCTTCTGCATTATTGACTCCCTCCCTCCTGTTTGTTCTGCTGGGGTAGTTTTTGGCTGCTTATCTGTGGGTGCCTGTCCACTGCAGACTGTGTTTGGAACCAGCTAATTGCTTCTCTGCCTTTCTGATGTTACACAGGTCTGCTGCCTGTCCCTGCCCCAGGAGAATAGTCCAGGCACTTCCCAGTCCGATTCTGAGGTCCACCCTGCTGTCCCTCCCCTCAGCACCTCTATCTAGGTGAGGCACTGGTTACCACCAGGATAGATCTTGTAGACCCTATAGGGGGCACTCCCTTTTAGGAGTAGGGGACAGTTGCCATCTCTCCTGGCTCTGCCCAGACCTCATCATCCACTCTTCTGTGAGGTGCCAGCCCCTTGACAGTCTCAGGAACCCCTTGGGGTTTCCCTGGCTCAGGAAATCCCCACCCTGTGCACCAAGATTGCCTGCTCCCCTGGAGAACGTGCCTGTCCTGGAGCTGCTCACCCTGGGGAGTCTGCGAAAGATTACATTTTAAAGAATGTTTGATCAAAACATGCCAAGTCTGGTTCATCCACATCAAAGGACTGAGTTAAAAATTTGAAGAGCTACACTGGTGGAATGGCTATGGAAGTGCTGGAGGCTGGCAGTTCATAATTGCTGCGTACCTCTGTTTATACAGCTTGTTTTCAGCATGAACAGCCTTCCTTGCTGTGTCTTGCAGGCCCGGGACTTGCCTTCATTAAGCAATGGGATGTGAACTCCAGCCCAGTAGATATCTTCTGCTGATGGCAGCTTAAATATTAGTGGTAGCACTTTCAAAAGCACTTCGCTGTATTGTAAATCAATGGGGTACAGGTTTCTAAGTTACTTATTCCATGTATTTATCAGGTAATTGGATAAGCATGAGAGAACCTTTAAGCACAGCATGCTCTGGCACCAGCACACATTGCAGCTATAGAGCACCTTGTTAATACTGATGGATTTCCAGTCTTATTGGGATCATTTTGGGACTACTGATACTGTGCATCCAGAGCATGCAAGTCCCCCATGACTGTGCACTCCACAGATTGACCAACAGACACTTCTGAGATTTTTCTCCTACAATTACTAGTTTTAAATATGTAAACAGAATCTGTCAGTACTGGTCAACTAATGAAAGGAATACATGACTTATATTTCATATTTCACTCAAATTAAGTCTTCTGAAGAAGAAAGTGTAGGAATGTTTCAATTTCAGAAGGGCTTGGGACTGCAAAACATGAAGTGTTTAATGCAGTGTCTGAGGGGCAGCCAAAAAATTTCATTGGTAGTCTTAATTTAAACCCTTGATTTATATATATTTTTTCACAACCAATAGTCTCTGGCCTGAGCTTTGCTTCCACAGATGAATCTCATTTGCACTATCATTTGGGCAGAAGCATTTCTAATATTTTTAATAACTGGATCATAACACTCCCCAATAAGAGTACTATTTTAGAATCCATCAGACAGACTGGAGAATGAAGTATTTTATTTATATAAGTTGGTCACAGTTCTCAGCAAGACAATATTCATGGACCATAGTATGCATCAACCTGAGGGGAGGAGTTAGCTCAAGGAAGAACATTAGTCTTAAGTTTCATTCTGGGAAGGGTGTAGTAATCAAATGCTGTGGTTGAAGCTGTGTTGACAGCACCTGCTTACTGAACACTAGCTCTTGACATTTCAGTGATCTGCAGCATACAGAACACTAAAGAAGGGCATTAGATCAGGGTAGATACTGGAACTGTGCAAATAGAGGCTCAAGGAGTATCTGTCAATAAAAACTAAATATTGCTAATATTGCCTGTACATTTGCTCCAATAAAAAGTGTTTTAGGAAAAAACCTTTTTCTCCTTTTTTTTTTTTTTTTGCTTTGTTTGGCATCTGTTTTTTTAATTTGCATTTGTCTGTTGTTTTTTTTTTAAATAGGATATGTTTCCATCAGTGTTTTTTTTTTTTTTTTTGACTACATATATTGAGCCCTGATTACCAGTACATCTAGACCCTTTCAAGGTATTGTCCCCTGTTTGTACCAGGCTGTGCAGTAGGTTTGCAATAGGAATAAAAGGAATAAACACACTAGTGCCCTTCTTGGGTAAAAGACCATTGTGTTAAGCCCCTACCTGGTTAAGCCCCTGGAATTCGGTTTCTATGGCAGTGCTGATCAGTCATGGTAAACTTTGGGTCTTTGTACATAAATTAAATGTTAATGAGTTGATAATGGCAACTGTAATCTCCTTAAACTGTCAGAAAATAAATTGGAGAGATTGTTAAAACTGAAGTGCTTGGAAGAGCCTGAAAGTACACTTGTGATGCAAGTAGGTTGCTTTTCTATTAATATTTAAGTATATTTTTAGGACAAGGACTATAATATTGATACATATCAAACTGAAAATGACAGACCACCTATGAGCATTGCCCTGAGGTGTTTTTTTTTTTTTTTTTTTTTTTTTTTTTTTTTTTTTTTTTTTTAATGCATAGCTGCATTTGGTTAGTATTTCCCAGAGATTTTAGGGATGCATGGGCCATCTGTGAAAGAACTGAATTTTTTCCAACACTACTACAGGCTGGAAGCTTTTTACTTGGAGAAATTTCAGAAAGATTACCCTAAAAAACAGAAGAAAGTTATTCCCTTGGTTAAAGATTTCTTAGTACAACTTGTAACCTGGTTTAATTTAAACTGTTATTTTTGGCAAGTTTGACATAAACTAATTGCCTTTTCTATTTTTGAAACAGCACATTTAAATAACCACAATAAAGAAAAAAATCCCAACCAAATCCCTTTTTATTCTGAAAACAGTTCCATTGTGAAACCTCTAATGACTTCTTCCTTGATTTTCTCCTTGAATCAACCTTCTTCTACCTGGTTTAGAGTTGCAGTTGGAGCTACCTATCCTCAGGCAGTTTTCATTCTGTTTCATTATTTTCTTATTAGGATTATTTTCCTACTTTAAGCAAAGAGAGAGATGAAATTTTGCTCCAACTCAAACTATCACACAAAGTTTTTTACCTCTATCATACTCCCTCTTAGCTTATGAATTGCTTTGGAAATTGTCACTTCAAAAGTTTTCTGTACATTGACTTTTAATGTTAGAAATTGCAATTTGTTCTTTAAGGCAATCATTAAACACAGCTTTTTGATGAAGCCAATGGAACCAATGAATAATGTTGTCATTTAAATATCAGCCAGAGTGATTTATACTCTTGCAAGATAACATATATATCTCCATCAGAAATGGCAAACGTAATTAGTTCCCATGAGCACTCAGCAATACACTCCTATACTTGTGATATTTTTTATGATGCTACCCATGAATTACTAATTTTAAATTGTTTTAATCAGGGCTTGGAAGATTTAATGTTGTAGACTATATTATAAAAAACATTTCTAATACGATTCTATAGATGTGAAAATATATAAACTTCAAAGATAACTATTAGACTCAAGCAATATATAAAGCTGGCAGCTCAAGATTCTAAGATTATGGTTTTGTTAAACTTTCTATACATATTATTCCTTGCATTCCCACCTTCTCAACCTTGAAGTAATGAATTTCATCAATAACTAATATTCTTCCTTCATGATTATATGTCTTCCCCATATTTGAATAGATTTCTACATAACCCCATAATAATTGAAGTTTTTTGTTTTGGTTTGGTTTTGTGGTTTTTTTTGGGGGTTTTTTTTGGGGGAAAGGGTGAGGTTAAGACCAAGACAGTCAGGATTATTCCTTACTACAGACAGTACAGGATCTGAAACTTCCCATCTACCTACCTTCTAAGCTACCTGTGATATTTCTAATGTAATAAAAGGGTAGCCATAAGCAAGACCAGTTATAAATATAAATATAAATCTAAGTCTGGCATTGTGTTTTTTCTGTTGCTGGCTATACGTCTTTTCCCTTGAAAGACTTTTCTTAAAGGAAAGTGCCATCACTGTAATTGTAAAGGGTAACTCTTTAAACAGGTTCATGTCAAAACCAGCAGGTTACAATGTTACAAGCTGAAACCTTCTTTCTTGTCCCCCGTGTTCTAGAAGGGTCTTTCAGAAGAGAGCAGTATGTTGTTAATGCAGATTGCCTTGATTTTCCCTGCAGGAGCCTATCAAGTCTCATAAAGCTTGATGCCTTGCCAACAAGGAATATTATATTTTCAGCAGTTTCTTCCAGATAGGAATGAATGACAAAAGCCAGAATGGTCAAAGCTTTGTGTTTCTTGCATTTAGGAAGTTGGTTGGTTGTTCATTTTGTTTCATGATTTTCATCCAATGTTTTGCTAGATCAAATAGCCTCTATTGAATCTCTTTCCCAACTGAATAAAAAGGTTCCCTTGAACATTTTCTTTCCTTATTTTATCTGTCCACCATCCTGAAGCCCTGATACTTGAACTCAGTGACTGATACTGTCTGTGATCATTTAGCACCTAATTTAGACCAAGCAAAAAGGCATTTTGCCATATATTTATAAATATTTTATTGACAGTGAGGTATTGGTGAGATCTGAAAGTCTTGGACTCCCTTCTGGGCTCTGGACAGCAATGTAGTCTTTTCACCAAGCTTAATATACTTTGCCTCTGTCTGAAGCCTTTCCTCATTCACAGCTCCAACTTCTTAGAATTTTTGTACAAGTGGCTCCAGCACCAGTTCACCAGCTTCTTATCCCATCCCCAGCCCACTCATCCCTGTCATCTCCCTTCTCACCTGTGTCCCAGTCTTTCCTACACTATATAGCTTCATTTCCTATGACAGAAGTTGTCTTCTACAGCATTCTGCAAACTCCTTCTCTGTTTTTCACTCTTCTCCTCTCAAGAGCTGCTTGCCTCTCCCTGGGTGTTAGTGTTCTTGTCCAACCAGGCCCCTGATCTGAGCTTCCAGGTTCTCATTACTTCCCAGGTTTTCATTACTTCCCCGCTCTGTCTTTAAATATTTTAAGATTGTTTAATGGTTTTTTTTAAAATCGCCTGTGAACAAAAATGAGGCAAAATCACCAAATGAGGCATACTTTTAGGTCAATTAAGTTAGGAGACAAAGGTGACCTGGAAGAGAGGATTTATTTCCTACTGGATCTACAGGACATTTTTTCATTTGTCCTTCAGTCTGATCTCCTGACCAGAGGGAGCCTGGACTGGGCCCACAAACTCTTCAAACACAGAATGAGACAAAGTATTTTCCCTGGAAAGCCTTTGCTGTGAATTTATTAACTCTAAGGTGCAAGCTCTTCTTTGCATGCCTTAATTCACACGGTGGTCTCACGCAGGTGGAAAGAGAAAATTTTAAACTTATCTAGCCCTCTTCCTCAAATTTTTGTAATTGCACATCTATTTCCACAATATGATATTATTTGCTATCTTTTTTGGTTTACTTTTGGACTGAAATCTTTTGGAAACAATTTCTTCCATTGGTCATAGGTCCTGAGCAAGATGCAGTGAAGCATTAAACAGAGTTCTTAACTGACCAAAACTGCTTAGAATTTAGCTACTTAAATGGTTGGGCAGGAAGGAGAATGGGCCAGTCTTATAAAAGTCAGAGCAGGCCTGTTTATGATTTACATTGTTGGATCACATAGTTAAAGAAAAATAGAGTGCTACATACTTTCTTGACACTTCAATTACTGTTAAATCAGTATTTCATGAAAATATTTCCAGGTGCTTAAGCATTTGAACTCTAAGATCAGGAATGATATTTGGGTGGCTAAACATGTTTGACTGATAAAGTTGCTGATTTTTATTACTAGTGAAAATCATCAGAGATTCTGTAATATTACTGCTTGAGGCTGCATTTACATGGAATTGCAGAGGGAGAAAACTGTTTTATCATAAATAAAAACAGTACATGTTTAATTCCACAGACACTGTGATAAATAGGTTTTTTCTGACTTTTTTTTTCTCTTTTCCTTATGCATATTTAACTAGAACTAAATGCAAGTCTCAAAGCTTTTATATTACAGGTGAACAAGTAAATCCTTCCTCTTACTGTTTCATCATTCAGATAATTTCATGCTCTGTTTTTGCAGTAAAAAAATTGCATAAATACATCTATAGTAGGAAATCATTACTGTTATATCCTACATAATTAGAATGTTCTCTTGCTTTTTATGAAGTCATGTAAATGTTGTTAATTTTCAATATTACATACCAGTTGGCTGTTATTTTTACATCCCCCTTAAACTGATAAAAGTTACTACAGTAGATTCAAGGGAAGACAGAATATCTTCTCTACTTCTTCTTGGTTTCCTGATTCTAGTGGTCTTCCTATGACATATATCTAACCCATTGATCATATTCCATGAAGGTCCATATAAGTAGTGTGAACACAGAAGACAATCTACCTTTTAAGCAGTTTGCCAAACTGAATTTACAGCATGAAAATCTACTAGTGTCAGAAGAAAGAAAAAAATCAAAACCAAACCAAATCAACCAACCAGAAACAAAACAAAACCAAAACCAAGCAAAAACCGTAAAAAAAAGGAGGAAAGTAAACCTTTAATAGTTCCATTTGATTTTCTCTTTTTGATAGAAAATGATTGAAATACCCAGTGTTATGAAATACCCAACTGGCAGTCTCATAATATTAAGTTCTGGGGAACAGGGAAGGCAAGGGGGAAAACATAGTATCCTGACAAGAGTGAATCAAGTTGAAATATTGCTATTTTTATCTATTGTCAAGCAGCTAGTAGTTTGAGTCAGTTCTGATTCAGCGGTAAACCCATGATCACAGTCCCCCAGCAGAAGAGGGCTAGGGACAGGTAAGGTACAGAAGAAAAGGAGAAAGCCTTTCATGATGCATAATATCACCTTGAATCTTAACTCCTCACTAGGATGTCTTCTGATTGCTTTCAGGAGAAACATGGTAAAAAATTAGTGATCATGTGTAGTGGTTTTGGTTTGGGTTTTTCCTGGTACCTGGGTCATAACTAAGGAAGTATTCCATCTCATTTCTTTACGTAAGCAAAGATATAAAGAGGGGAGTCGGAAGTCAG
>JAWWEE010000001.1:86302427-86341227 GCA_035221455.1 Xenops minutus
AAACTTGTTTTCTGTCTCTTTTCTTCTCTGTATATACATATATAAACTGTTTTAGTTCTACTGAAGTTCGGTTTCGCGGTTTTTCTTCCCCGCACTACCCCCCACACCCTCTCCTTCCCCTGTGGCTGGGAGGGGCCTTTGGGGTCTCTGTCCTGGGCCCTTTGGCTCTTGGCATTTGGACAATTTTTCAACCCTTCACATCATGCTAGAGTCAGTTTCCAGCTTTGCTGAATACTTGCATTTATGGGCAACTCATTTCACCTTTGCTTCTCACTTTATTGGCCATTTCATCATTCTGTGCAAAATTTACTTTGTTCTGCTTTTCTGTGTCTTTTCCTTCTACAGCAGGAACTCTAAGGTAGAGGAAATCAGGTTGATTGAATTTCTTTGTTCATGCCCATAAATTCTTTTAGAGTTAACACAATCCTGTAATTTTTCATTTAATCTAGTGCAAAAACCATTGTGCTGTTTTTCTTAAGATAAAAATTGACTGGAATTCAAAAATGGGCCTAAGACTTTCTGCATGCTGTGGTTTGCTAAATCATTACAATAACATTTTTCTGTGCTGTGGAATCAATCAAAAGCCAAAAGTGGATGGAAAAAAGCAGAAGAAAGACAGACTTGAGGCTGTGACTTCAAAGCAAAAACAGTCTTATAGACTGCCTTATGCCATGCCACTACCAGGTGAAAGTGCCACTGCAGGAGTAACGTCCTCTATATCCTGCACTGCATGCACACGTCATGCAACCATAAGCAATGTTATTCATGCCTGCAGTTGAGGTGTTGATAAAAATGCTTCGAATTTCTCTATGGGCCACATATGACCCAAAAAAGTGAGCACGTGAGGGTCCAATGCACCATGGATATTGCACAGGCCAAGGAATTTGGTAGAGATGAGAGTCAGCCTAGAAGGAAAGAAATTGAAGTGCTGGGCTGGACTTGTACACTTGTGCTCTGGGAAGAACAACCATCAGAGCAGGAGGAAATTCAGGCAGGAAAAGACAACATTCATGAAGAATCATACTGCTCTTAACCCCTATTTGTTGTAGCAGATAGCTAAAGAAAACATACTACCAGGTATGGAAAGAGATCTGAGTTTGAAGCTGGTAGTGCTTGACTACCACTGCTCTGCTGACTGCAGAGCGCAATCAGACCATATCTGGAAAACAACAACCACCTACATGATTCAAAAAGATGGCCTATGTGATTCAAAAGGTGACATCTGTTATTCCTGAGGTTCTTGGTTGGCATTACCATGTGGATGATTGACACAAAAGGCAAAGCATTCTGTTGATCCTGCTGCCCAGAAATATTGAAATGAGTTGATCCTCTGTAGGGATCTGATTGCTGGGAATTTACACAATCTGTCCAATTGTCCCTGCTCTCACAAATATCTGCTAATGATCTGTGAATCCCCCTTGCCCTTAGAGTAGTAGAATTAGGTTTTTATAAAAGGGAATCCTAGATTTATTTCTCTCGCATTCCAGAATTATTTTCTCATCCTCATATGGCTGCTCAATCCATCCCCTATTTGATTGAGGTATGATTCTAAAAATGACCTTGAGTATTGCCAAATGGATTTACTGTTATTTGTTTGGTATTATTTAATACTGTCAATAAATGTTTTAACAATAAATTTACAATACAAATATAATAGTTTATGATGCATCGACCACAACTGCACTGTCTGTGCTTTAACTGGCTGACAGCTTTCCTGAATAGAATAATAAATGGCTTTCAGAGCAAAGCAAAACCAAAGTAATAAAAATTATAAACCCGGGTTTTCACATACTCAAAGATTTATGAACTCTGTGAATCAAAAACATGAACGCAATGGAAAAAAAAAACGCTTCAATTTTATTGTTTTCAGTTTCTTAACTCCTTCTGGAATGACTTATGCCCTTCTTTACTTAGAGAAATTCAAATGAGATAATATGAAATGAAATTATTTCTGAAATATGTAATGCCATAGTTACTTCATTTTCACTGCCTTTCACATTAGCTTTCTGAAGAAAAGCTGAAAATTATAACAGCATCTTATATCTACTCTATGAAATCAGCATGAAGCTTAAAATAAGCAGACCATAATTTAATTTTCTTTTTTTTTTCTGAGACAGTATCAGTACTAACAAACACTTCAAAATACCAATTAGAGGGTTATACAAAAATCCTGCCGTCAAAAAGAGATTACCTCAAGAAAATTCTGAGATTTTTCCAGCAATTTATCCTTAAGTATGTACAGTTATGTTTACAACATTCAACATTCTTCAAGAAATTATTACTTCCACAAGCTGCAGCGCTTGAAATCTGATTTTTTTTCTTGTCAATTTGTTAAATATTTTGGGAAGAAGTAGAGGAAAATGGACATTTATGTATGAATTTGGGAACTGCAAAAAAAAAAAGTTCACAAATTGCCTTATAATGCAATGCTTAATACTCTATTAGTAGGATTGAAACTGCTTCAGAATATTGTCATTGGTTCAGTCTAAGATAAAACTATAAGAGGAAATTTTTTTCCTCCCAAGAACTGAGACTAGATGTCAGCAATGCTCATATTTTAGAAAAGGTTTTGAGTATAGAGTAAAAAAAGGTGTATATTGGCAGTTCAATATCAGAGAAAATCAGAAGTTACCAGAAACAGAAACAATCAAAAAAGTATTGCTACCTGTAATTCCTGAATTTCTCTGGAGTTGTTCTGTCCTAAGAAGGAGGGATTTTGCCATAAAAATGCCAATTTTTTTAAAAAAAGAAATTGAATCTGTTTGAGCTGCTGTTTTATTTTAAAGTTGTGACAATGGGAAGATTATGTATTATTTTTTAAAAAATCATCCATTACTAGATGATAGGGATGTTTATTAACATCCTGTAATCCTGTTCTCTGCACATCTCACCATGGGTGTGATTTTTAAACACATGATGTTAGAGGAAGGGATTAAGCACCATTTACAATGGGCTTTGACCTGAAATGAGTTCTGAGGCTACCACTGAGTTAAAGGGGCTTTTGTTATCTCAGATGATATGGCTAAAAGGTAACTCTCTACACTTGTACGTGACAGTTTAGAATGTTAAGACCAAAACACTTTCCAGCTACTTTATTTACTGCTAAAAGTCAGCTCTGACCCTTGCTAGTGCTCCCTGAGGGTGATGGAGGGAGCTTTTGTCAGTCCAGTATTGAGAATACACTTCAAGGATGTACTTCCTTGCAAAGGGGATGGTCCCACCACGCAATAGTTTTTCTGCCTTAATGTTTCAAGCAGTAAAGATAGTCCAGGTTTGCTCCTTGAAGCTTTTTGATGATGTGTGTCCCAAGAGCAGACACATCCTGGAGGCAGCTTGAGTTAAAAAAAACATGAATTAATCCCAGGAGCGTAAGCCAGAGATGAGCTGAAGTTCAGTTTTTGCTGAGAGGATTCTTGCAGGCACTGTGGAAACCTGTTCAAGGATTTGTTTGGGTTTTTTTTCAGACATAATACTCAAGATGTGTCCTTAGAAATAACTCTCTCTATTCATTTAAATAAGAGCAAGCTGCAACAGTATTTTTTTCTTCACATTGGAATCTGCTTCTGTTCTTACTGTGTTAACAAAGGTAACATTTGCCAAGCCTTTATTCTTTGAAAGGAAGCATTTAGAAAAATAGACAGACGTGTTACCTCTCCGTGGAGAAATGGAAGAATAAGAATAAAATAGAAAATTTAGAATAAGAGTGTGCAATTAGTATTACTGTAACAGACAATTTAATCAATGTTTTATATAAATAGACATATATTTAACAGATTGGGATTTTTTTCTGGGATGTATCCTTATAAAAAAAAATAAAATTGACTAGACAGAGAGAAATTCAAAACAAAGTATATCAAGACACAAGTTAAAACTGTGATCTGCCTGCTGTTTTCAGCTTTGCCTAAAGATTTGCAATATTTTGAAAAATGTCCAGCTACAGTTGGAAGATGCAGGGGAATTTCAATAGACCTTTAACATCTTTCTGTGTTTCATAGCAACCTGCATCCAGTGAAGAATGTATGAGATGCATATTCTTTTTTTCTCTTCAAACTGCTTTGTAATTCTTCTATGATACTCCTACTTCATTATTGTAGGACAATTTCTGTTTTCAACCAATATTGCTGAAGAAATAACTTGGTGCTCTGTTTATAGTATGCAAAGGACATGCCTGAAGTTGTGGATATGAAGTGCAGAAAAGGCTTTCTACATTTTTTTCAATCTAACTGCTCCTGCTTGTAGGAGGTTTGCCATTAACTTTGGTTCTGTCTTGAATTAGAATGTGGGTGGTGGTTCTGTACTGCCTTGAAGAAAATATCTATTTTCTACCTATCTTAAAATAAACTGTTCTCCCCTGGTACAACACCATGCACTGTTTTGTTTGCAGGTAGGGAGGGAAAGATGCACTGAAGTGGAGGTGTCCCCAAGTCCAAAACAGACTTGGAAGATTTTTACAAGCTAAAGGGAACCTACTGCAGTTGCATATACTTAAAACAATTAGAAGAGGACTAACTGTGGATTGTTTCTGGTAAAGAAAGATAATGTGTTCTAAATGTCTTGCACTGGGGAGCAGACTACAGATCTTCAGGATAGCTAAATGCAGTCTTTCAAATACCAGTCTAGGGGTCATAAAATAATGCAAATTTTAATTTTCATCTCCGCTGAGGATAAATACAAGATCATAATTTCTGATAGAGACCAAAAGCTTTTGAAAGAAATCCTGACAAGAAAATACCTCACTGTCATGCAGATTTATCCTACATACAGATCATCACCATTTTATAGAACAAGGTCTAAATGATCAAATGTATTCACTTACAAGGCTCATTCAAGAAGGCAGTGTATTCAAGAGGATTTATCTTTTCAGAAGCACAAGGACATTGGCAAAACTTGTTACAAGTCACTTGAGTATTTTGAGATACTTGTCCTAATGCCACATTCCTGTACTCTTGAGATTATATATTTTACTGCAGTGAAACTCAGGTCCATACCTTGAGTTTGTCTCAAGTTGACTATGATTAACTCTCTCTGATGTAATGAGCAATAGTCTTTTTTGGTGTCTTTTGCCAAAATTATTTTGTAAACACTGCAATACATTGTGACTGCTGCCAGACAGGATTTCTGTCACAGCCATACTGACACATGCAAGTGCCAAGGATTCTCCCCTGGTGTTCTGTGGGATGGTGTGGTAGTCCCTGTCGCAGAAGGCTTGCTTACATTTTCAGAATACATTCATGTTGTCTCATATCACCAGTTTGGTTGTATTTGCTGGACAGTTTGGACACTTTCCAAACACTTACTCTTGTACTGTGCCATTTCCTTAGGTTTCTGATAGCATAGCTCATATGTGCCAGGTTCTCTGGCAGATAAAGGTAAGATGCATATTGGCTTCAGTAGGCAGCAGAAGATTACTTGCCAGCATCAGGCAAGTAATCATGGAAGAGATTTTGTCTCTTGCCAGTGTAACTACAGAGCAGAAGGTGTTGACTGAAATGGAGCTGTTGTTATGAACAAGACCCAAATGTTGTGAATATTAGCTGCAGAAAAGAGTCCCAGAGGGAAAGAACTTCAACAACCCCATGGAAGAATTCTGAAAATGTGTCCCTGATATGAAGAAGTAAAGGTTAATTTTAGAGAGCTCTTGCTAGCGAGTAACTAGTCTGTGCTGCACTTTTTCTTAGGTTATGGGAAATTAAAATCTAAAAAGACACTTAGCAACATTCCGCAGCATGTGAATAGCTGCCCCAGTCTTTCTGTATCTTAAAATTTTCATTAAGATTTTAGATTCAGAAGTGAATAAAATATAAAATATCCTGTGCAATACTGTGAGTTTTAAATTAAGTACAATTGCCACTTAGGAAAGACTTTTAGATAACATTGTATTGACCCTGGGCAAAGGCAAAACCTTCACAGTTTGCATTAATATAAGACTTTTGATTGAGCCAGCCATATATCACGCATACAGTGGTGTAATGGCAGAGAAATAGGAATAAAAGACAGACATGCTGGAACAGCAAGACTAGAAAGTTGTTCTCAGCTGAATGAATGCAAACAGGCTCACAGTTCTTATGTAATATGTCTTTCCACCCCCATTATGGTGACATTAATAACTGATATTGTATTGTTAACCTGCATTGCAGGTCAGAATATCTCAAGGTATGTTTCATAATTTGAGTAAAAATATTCTGTCTACATTGTGCACCTAATTAGAAGTCAATACAACATATTGATCAATTTTTTTTTTATATTTTATATATTAAAGACACTTGTAAAGCCATTCTGACTGCAATCACAGTGTCTTTTCTATGGAAATACTTCCCTCTCTCCCTACTGCTTTAGCCACCACAACAGCATGCTACTGCCTTTATAAACATAGCCCAGCAGACCAAGGTTTTATTCTAAAGGCGTGGGTATCATATACATGGCAATGGGGCTTCTCATTTGGCAAACCCTGGATGCACAGTAATCCTCACAGACCTAATTTTGCCATGGCCAAGCAAAATTTTTGCAGCAAGTGAGGACATTAGGCATCTCAGAATGAATCCCTAAAAGCTACCAGCTTACCACAGTGTCATCCAAACTGGGCAGAAAAAGGTACAGATGAAGAGAAGTGACTGCTAAGAGGGCCTCTGTTGCTATGAAGAATTCACAACTCTGTCCTTAGAAGTAAGGAACCAAAATCTTTTTCCTAGAAAAACATGGAAGCAATTCCAGCCTTTTGTCTTTTACCTTGTGATCTACCAGTAAAAGCACCAGGACATGAGAGACCAAAGCCCCTACCTCTCAAGCAAGTCATTTAGCAAGCATTGCCCTGGTAAGTTATCCTAGAATGGAAAATGATGTAGCTCCAGCAGAAGGGAGTAGGAGATCAGGACTCCATGTCCAAAGAGGGGCAACAAATACAGTGTGGCCACTGGATGAGTGCATGAGGACATTAATTCAGGAAGCTCTTAAAGTTAGACACATAAAAATCTTCCAAAATAAGGAGCTATCCAATATAAACATCAGGTGAAAAAAAAATATAATAGAAAAAACACTGCATGTTTTTTGATTTCTTTCCATGCAATATGAAAATCTTTGCAAAGGACAACTTGAGGGCCTTTAATGATGACAAATGGATGTTATTTTAGGGAAAAATCACTTCCTACTGAAATTTTCCCTTAAGCAGAAAAGTGCAGGTGAAGACCTGTCTCCAAGTCTTCCACTCTTCTTTTTTTTTTTTTCTACTTTTGCCTTTACTGCTAAGTAAAATTACCTAATTTCTTATCTCTCTCACCGTTTTCAGCAGTGAGAGTCTATACAAAGGACACTAAGCATTTGTCTCTGCAAGGCAAAGCATAAGTATGAAAATAATTGTATCTGCAGTTCTGCTGAACTTACAAAGCATGGAGAGGAATCATATTCTCTCCTCTCCTCTTATTCTAGTTATCTTTTGTACTATTTGTGAACAGAAGAAGGAAGGTGTCTTTAGAGCACATTATACTTATCTGACTCATATATCATTAAGCTGAGCTTTCTCTGGTTTCTAGTGACTAAAGAGTTACATTAAATATAGAGTTCATGCTTCTACATTTTAGGATCTGATCCCAGGCCAGCACCAGATAAATGTTCTGTTACCTTCAGTAGGCTACTGATGAAGTTGTAAATCACTGTCTTCAGAATCTGTCTTACTATGAGCTTTGTGAGGCGCTTTTGTAACAAGATGGGCAAGTGCTGGATTTGCAGTGCAAGTTTGTCAGTCAAACTTGCAACCAACATAGGAAAACACTTCAATAGACTGGAAGTATTATTAATAATGGTCTATTTATTTATTACATTTCTAACCTGAGTGGGTAATTACAAAGTTATCAGACTCATATGAATTACTGTTAAAAAATAAAAATAGAAATTTCTCTTTGAAAAATTGTAACTTTTTCAAAATATGCATTCTGATAGATTGCTATTTGACATATGAATGTCTGAATGTCTTTCAAAAGTCAATACTGTTGATTATCTCTGCTAAAATGGGATTTGGTTTATTCCATATACTGTATCAGAGATAAAAACTCTGTTTACAAAAGGATTATTGCTAAATCTTCTTTTAAATAGGTTAATTTTATGTTTTCACATAAACTGGTATTTACTGTCAAAAAATAAGTCCTACATTTTTCCCTCATTCCAAAGATGACTGCAAAGGCAAAGGACCTACAGTATTATTCTGTTCTTCTGAAAAAAGCCAAAGAATGAGAGAGTAAATTCAAATCCAGGCTATGTATTTGGCACTGCAAGAAAATAATTTTAAACAGTATAAAACTTCTGGATTTAAAGATGTTATTGGAGCTATATTTCACAGTGAACTATGAAAAATGAACAAGGGAAATAAGGGAGTGAATTCACTGCATATGTTATGGTTCAGTTCTGTGGGCCAGTACTCAGTGTTGTTTTCAAGTACTGAGTAGGGTTTTCAACCTATTTAAAGTCCTAAATGGGATTTTATGCTCTTGTACTGGATCTGATGGATTTCATTAAGGAAAAAAGTATAGAGAAAGCTACAGATAAGAAGGAAAAGATGAATGGAAACTAGGTTACAAGTGCTAGTACAGTGTGTTTCTCTGCCTGTTTAATGGTAGCCAGGAGAGGTATCCTCATCATTGGAGCTGGAGATTTGGTCAAGGGCTTTGAAGGGTGCATTCCTGGTCCCTTCTAGTTTGACAGTGTTGGAGCTGGTGGGAATGAGGGCCCATGGAAGCAGAAGATGCACAAGGACTCTGAGAAATTGTATGCGTGTGTTTGTGTAGGTAAGGTCTGATGGCTGGGCTGGGTGGGGATCCTGCTCCATCAACAGGGATCTATGGAGTGATGATTGGACTGCTGACTAGCCCTGGACTGTCACTGGTCAGTCTGGCTTATCTTGTGTGGGTACCTGTGGACTCTCTGCTCCTACAGCTAAGTGATCTGGGAGTATTTAACAGCCGAAAGTAAGCAGAGGTGACTATTTTGAAATGCTTTCTCGAGTCAGCTGTTCTTTGCTCACCTAGTAGAAGAGCTAGGCGCATGAGCATCATTTTCTCTGGTTAAATCCCTGAGAGTGTGTTGACCTTCTTTTTGTTTTTTTTTTTTCTTGGTCTTTGCTTTTGTTATCACCTCAAGTTTATTTGGAAGGTCTAGGACTCAGAAACCTGAAATTCACTGCAAACACACACAGAATGCTTTTAAGGATGATGTTCTTCTTCTTTCTCCCATTGTCTGGGTCACCTTTCTATTGGCTCATTTTCAGTTTTAGAATCAGAATTTTCTCCTTACATGCAGTTTGCCCTTTTTTTCACAGCTCAATGCCAGGTGGCTTAATAGTCCCTCTACTTTAATTATCTTTGTCAGCCTTTATTTGACATTGCAGCAAGTATCTGAGCTATAGTATCTGAGTATCTTGCCAGATGGCAACAGGGAAATTTTTAAGTACTTGTGAATTAATTTGGTATCACCTGACAGGGAGGGCTTACTTAGGGTGTAAGATAAAGGCTTATGACCACAGCACCAGCACAGTGATTTCTGCTCTTTATTCCATGTAATCACCATATGCAGTAGGTATTTATTTTGTTGTGCTTGTATCTTAGCATGAAATTTTTTAAAAAATCCTTAGGAAAAAACCTGCATTCCTCTTATACATGCAATGAAGACTTTATCTGGATGTCAGATTATTGTAACAAAAAGACAGTCGTCTTGCAAGTGTAAAGCATAGTGCTGTAGCAATGCTTTAAGCCACTGCTGGTTCAACGCAAGACATGACAACTTTTCTCATCTAGCTTATTTCAGAAATATACTCTGTGACAGCGGCTTCCTACTTATGTACCTCTGAAATTGTTGCATATTAATGTAAAGGTTATTTAGTTGTCTGAAAAAGGTTTAGGAAGACTGAAAAAAATATCAAATAGCAGAACTCTGTTGAGTAGCAAATCTAGTCATTCTGTGGTGAAAATTACTAGCAAGAAAAGACTTAACACAAGTGCTGGAACAGAAGCAGCGTGTTGCCCTGTGGCCAGTGTGACCTCTTCATTAGAGCCAGAACATGGCTGAAGAAGAGCTAAAAGAGAGATCCCCATATTGGACGCAGGAAGGTAGCACTGCAGCAGCTCTCACATTATACAGATGAACACATAATTCAGTGAGAAGCAATACTGTCACAAATGAGCAGGAAGGTGTAAGTCAGAAGCAAAAAAAAGAAGTTAGGGTTTTGAATCTGTGTCCTGTTAGTGCTGGACGGCTCCCTGCAGTACATTTTCTCATGCTTTGCCTAGTTTGCTTTTAAATGCCCTCTCTAATAGTAGTTTCCATAATTTCCCTTGGGAGGAAGAGATGATGTTTAGTGCCTCTCTTTGTTAGAAAGCTGCTGTTGGTAACCTGCCTGCTTTCCTTTTCCTAACTCCATCTCATTAGTCTGAATGGTTCCCTGTGCTGTACTCTGCACAATGCTACCCTTCCTTTCTGTCCTGAGTCTGCAAAGGGATGGTGACTGCTGGGGCCTTTACAGGCTCCTGTGTGGCTGAGAAGGGCCCCAGACAGACCAGAGGCTGGTTGGTGGATACTGGTTGCTCTGGGGAGCAGCACAAGTTTCAGGGGAGTCCTATACCCATAGCGTCCTAGAGGCAGCCTCAGCGCAGTCTCTCTCTTCAGGCAGCTTGAGTGTAAATGTGCCACAGACCGTCCATGACAGAACCCAGTATGCCTTTTTTGATCACCTGTAGCCCACTGTGGCATAGCTGTGAAGGAGATGTGACATATGTAAGCAGCAGCTGCCACCTCCCCTTTATCAGAGATTGTCCAAATGTTAGAAAACAACAGCTTCCTAATTCTCATACTTCTTGGATAAGGCTTTAATTCCATAAATAGGCATGTACCTTAGTACAGATGTCTCTTTATTCTACTAGTTCATATATACTTAAACACTTGCAGCAGGTAGTCATTGACTTACCCTAAATTTTGTCTGACATATATTGTATAGTGCTAGGGGAATTGTGTCCTGCCCTCTTCCTCCATTTTTGGGACTCCTTCCTCTAGAGAATACTGCATACTCAAGGTTTTTCAGTGTAACTGTTTTTAATCAAATCCTGGACCTGGGTTTGCTCCTGGAAGTAAATATTTTTGATATTCAGTAAATCTGTCCTTGAACGTATTCAAACTATAGTATAAAAAAATATAGTCTATTTTATGCAAACTCAGGTCCATGTGCAAAGTCAGGGGGTTATTTTTCACATATCTCTTATATACTTGTTGACTATGAGCCCCTTCTCAGATATCTCTGTAAATATGGTTTTATCCTGGCAAAGGAAGAGTTTAATAGATCGGTTTATCAAGACACTGTCAGTATCTTAATATAGCTGACTTGGCAATTCTTGCATGCCTATTTAGCAGTTCTTGGTGCAAGCTCAAGATGGCATCACTCCTGATGTAAGCAAAGCAGAAGGAGCTGGGCTTTCTCTGCTGTTCCTACGATTCCTTCCACTGAGCTCCTGTGTGGATTTTGGCTGGGGTAGCATTCCATTTCTTCCTAGTAGATAGCATGGGGTTGTGTTTTGGATTTCTGCTGGAATCAGTGTTGGTAATATAGGGATGATTCCACTATTGCTGAGGAGCACTTGTACAGATTCAAGCACTTTTCTGCTCCTCACCCCACCCCATGAGCAAGGAGGCTGGGGGGGCACAAGGAGGTGGGAGGGGACACAGCCAGGACAACTGACCCTAAATGGCCACAGGGATGCCCCAGACCATATGGAATCATGCTTGGCATATAAAGTTGAGGGGAGAAGGAGGAAGGGAGGGCATATTCTTAGAGATGGTTTTTGTCTCCTCAAGTCATCACTATGTGTGAGGGAGCCCAGCTTTCCTTGAGGCGGCTGAATACCTGCCTGCCCATGGAAAGCAGTCAATGAACTTGTTTTGCTTTGCTTCTGTGTACAGCTTTTGCTTTATCTACTAAATTGTCTTTATCTCAACCCATGAGTTTTCTCACTCTTCCAAATCTCTTCCCCATCCCATGAAAGTGAGTGAGCAGCTGCACAGGCCTGAGCTGCCACTGGGGTTAAACCACATGCACAGATACTGTAATGATTTGGTATTTTGTACGTGACTATTATCTGCAAAAATCTGATTTAATTTATGGGAAATCTGCCTTCCTGAGAAACTTACAGACTGCAAGGCTTAGTATCCATAACAGGACTTTTACTTGTATGCTATTTGTGACATTTTGTTCTGCTAAACCACCAGCTCAAAATATTCACTAAAGTTTTAATGACTCTTCATTATAAAAATTGCTATCCAGTCCTGAGAATACATTGCTGATGTTACTGGATGGGACATGACCCAACAGCAGTAGTTTCACAGATTTATAATTTTTGATGATTAATGCTATTCACAGTGTTTCAAAAATAATAACTTAGCTTTGCTTACATTTTGAAAAAATAAAATAAATATTGGATTTTTCAAAAATTTACTACCAGTTAAGCAGAAGGTTGTTCCCAGCAGGTTCCTTCAGCAGTGTGAAAGTTACCAAATGGTGATCATGGAGATTACTGCAGTCTCATGTATAAAGTTTAGATATTGAGTCAATTTTATAAGAATTTATCCAGTTCAAGTAATTTATTGTATTTTAACACCTTTATTTTTCTCTATATTACTGTTATTATAAGAAACTGCAAGATTTCTGGAGAAATAAAATAGGCATGATTGGATTTTAATTACAGTCAATCGGTAGGGTCACTAGCAAAGGCATTTATCAACTGAGAAATAAAGAGTACCTTTGAAATACCAAGAGAAATATTAAACCTGTGGCTGAATGACTAACTAGTATTGAAAGTGTCTAATTTCACAAACCTACCATTGTATATAAAATCTTTCTTTTTAATTTACAGGGAAAATGCACTCAATGAGAATGAATGGCCTAATACACTTAGATAAGAAATGAGAATCATATAGTAATTTCAAGTATATAACTAACAGCTGTATCAGCTTAGTAGCTCAGCTTGTGAAATTACCAGAAGAGTAGAGAAGTTATCAAAAATCTAGACAAAATCAATATTTTTGAAGACTGCACTTTATAGATTTAAAATATGAACATTGGTATACATTGAAATCAATTTTAATTCAAATGAAAGAAAAATTGGAATTAATATTGTCAAATAATATGATTTCCAGAAAAAGCTCTACCATTTGTATAATTCTTACCTGCAGAGGTTTTCACAATTTCTGAAGTATTTCTGAGACCCATAAAGTCAAACTGATAGAGTCTCCAAGATTTCTGGTCAGCAGCCTCCACTGAGTTTTTCCTCCATCTGTAAATCATTTCCTCTTTAGGGTAGCCATCTAGAAATTAATATGTATATATATGAATATATTGCATTTTGTAAAAGAATATACTGCAAAGCGGTATCAGTTCACTCTTTCACTGCTATTTGAAACACCTGAATTTCTGATCAAATGCTTTGTCAGTGAGTTAAGTGATATAATTCAGCTCAAGTTGTATGGCACACAAAAAGAGAGTCATAATACTGGCAAGCCTGTGATTTTTTCATAGTTTTTTTGGTTTTTTTTTTAACAATGGAAAAAATATGACTGGTTCCATCAGAAGCAGATCTCTTCCAGAGGTGCAGTTGATCATGCCGTTGAGGTCCAGAAATATTCTGCTTTACATAGGCTCTGAAGGAGCTGTGCTAACCAATAGGTTGCAAAAAAGGGGGAGTCTTTCAGTGTAAGATAAGAGCAATTGAAAAGGACACATTGTTCTGAAAGTTGCAATAATTCTATTGGGGAGTGTGCTACTGTGCTTCTGAAATTAACTTCATACAGTGCAAAAAAAAGCAAACTTTTAATTAACATGGGAATTTTAAAGTGATTATGTCACCATATTACTTCTAAAGTCTGTGGTATTTAATGAGACATCACCTGATCTCTACAGCTGAAATGGCTTCTGAAAGTCTTTATGAGTTTAGCACTCAGTGATCATAAATAATCCTCATGCCAATATTTAATCTCCTTTTTGTTAAAGAATGGCATTTTTCAATAGGAGTGCAACAACAAATCTTCCACCAGTCCAAAACATAATAACAAACCATCCAGAAAACAACAACATGCCCATTCTAGTTAAAACTAGATTGTTCTCTAATGCATAATACAATCAATTTTTATTAATCTAATTAATAGAGTAAATGTAGATTACAAGGCAAATTAAAAGCCTAACAACAACAATAGATGGCTAATATAACTGCCTTATCAGTAATTTTTTTTCACATTGGATACCAATAAATTCTTATATTTGCATTGCAAAACAGCTTCTCTGGTCACAGTGCTATTTCCTTGATGAGTGTCTTCTTAATCTTGTTTCAGGTTCACCCTCCTGGGGTACTGCTGTAAGGTGGGCATGGCCTCATTTATCCCTCTCACTAACACAGCAAGAAAAATACCCACAAGCCCCTTAGTTCTAATCTGTAGAAAATTACTATCTGTTAATCCAAAATGTCACATTTGTGTATTTCCCATCAATGTAAACAAAGAAATATACTGCAAAGGACCTGACTGAGTAACAAACACTGTTCTCCATGAAAACTCTTGCTGCCAAAAGATTTCACTGCCAATTCTGCTATGCCAGTCTGTGAGACTGACCTAGAAGGTTAATTTTTTTTTGGCTGGCAAATTATATCAGAGGATGGAATGGTACAGCAAAAGAAGTCAAGCTTTGCAGGGCCTCTGAGCCTTAACCCTGCATCATCTGAAATCTTCTTGTGTCTGGCTCCTGTTTAACTGAGCCTTCTGATGACAATTCTTCTTCTGAGTAACAAACAGTGAGACAAGAGGAAATGGCCTCAAGTTGCACCGAGGGTAAGGGAGGGTTAGACTGAATATTAGGAAACATTTATTCACTGAAAGAGTTGTCAAACACTGGAATAGGCTGCCCAGGGAAATGGCTGAGACACCATCCCTGGAGGTGTTTTAAAAGATTTAAAGATTTTAGAGATGTAAAGATATGTAGATGTGCCACTTAGGGACATGGTTTAGGAACAGACATGGCAGAGCTTTTGTTTTGATTGAACTAGATAATCTTAGAAGTCTTTTTCAGCCTAAATGATTCCATTATTCTAATTCTGAGTGAATAATACCTCCCTCTAATGGAAAGCCCTATATTTTTCATCAGGAGCCTTCTCAAATTGGTTTCATCCATGGAGACTCTGCTACCTTTTCCCTGCAGTTCAGAAGAGAAGAAGCACCAGATGGCTTCCTTGTTGTGCTGTGGCTGCCCTGCCCTTATGTCGGGTGGTGGTGGCAGAACTGACCATTCCCCACAAGGCAGTATCAGTATCACACAGGGGGCTGTAATGCCGTCTGAGTCCTAATTCTACCTCCTGATGTGAAGAAAAGGAAACTCTTGTCCTGTTGCACCAGCTCCTACTGCAGAACTTCTGGCCTCAAGTGTTAATTTGCAGACAGTAGAGGAAGTCCCTTTTCTCAGATAAATTTCACCATAATCAATTCAAGTAAAAATGTTTCAAATATCTTGGAAGTAACAAAGTTTTTAAATACATTTATTTTAAATTGATCTAAATTGAACATTTTTCCGCAAATTTCCCCAAACTGAAAAAGTTCTGTTAGCTAACCTTGAATTTAATTCCTTCCAGGTTTTTTTTTGCTTTCTTTTCATCCATGAGCATCCCATCTAAAGAAATCCATTACACTGTCAGTATGCTGGAAAGCTTGCTATCATATTACCCAAGGCACAGTTGTTTAGCCTGGCAAGAGCAGCATGTAGTCAGGAACAAGTTCAAGAGACTCTCATCCTTCAGGAGTTTTCCTATATTTTTGACTAAGATGGGTCAGATTAAATTTCAGAGCAACTACTTTCCATATTATTCATCATCATTAAATCATAAACAACTGACCTCAGGAGACCATCTAGACCTTTCAATAGTCCCTTAATTCACAGTAGCTGACATCTGCTTTTACACTGGCTGGATTGCTTATTTCAAAAGAGAAAAGTACTAGGGATTCAATGGGAGCTTTTTCAACCTGTTAAACAACTGCTATTTTGTTATGCTCTAGTGCCAGGACACTTTACTTTTCAATTAATTTAAAAGAATAATAACTTGTACAGAACAGTAACACATCTATTTAGGCAGTATATCTACTCATTTTAGGCAGTATATCTATTCATTTCCATTTCATATCCATTCATTTAACTTGTAAAATGGACTATCCATGATGGTTCTTCTTTCAGCGATATTCAATATTTCTTGCACACAGCCCAATTGTTTCTAGTTCTTTAAAGCTTTCGTTGTAGAAAATACCAGAACTGGAAACTTCTCTACTTCCACAAGAAAATGCACTTCTATTGTTCCATTCTCAACACAACTAAGAGTATGTTTTCTATAGAAATATCTCCTTTCTTTCACTTTCTCAGCATGATGAATGTCAGTAAATGACCTTAAATGCTTGGCCTTGTTCTTCAAGCCATCCACACTGAACAGATTTCTATCAAGTGTATTTACCCTTGCTTAAGGTTATATAAGAATATTCATACTGCAGCAGGGCAAGTCTCCAGGAGGTCCTGGAGACTTTCCAGAAGGTGCCAGCAAAATGGCAAGGGGGATGGCATGGGAAGAAGACAACCATGCCATGTGTTCTGTATTACAGCCATCTAAGTTCTGGCGATCTGCAACTCAGGATCTTCTTTAGCAAGGTCAACAATTTAATTTTTCTTTCTAAGAACTTTACTTGAATAAGTTCTCCTAATTTTTAGCCTGATAGTTATTTTGCAGGCTGTGTTGTAGTTTTTATATACTATATCAAAGACTTTTAGAGAGCATCCTGACCATTTGCTTTTTTGTAAGACTGGTACTACATGGTTTTGTACAAGGAAGTAAAGAATTAATTTGGTTATTTCTTTAAGAGCCCAGGAGAAAGTATCCATGCAATAACTCCTGTTTATTTTCACCGAACATACTCAGTGACTTTGCTTTTCCAATTTTTGCCATTTTGGAGGTGAACCTACTGTAACAGAAAGCGAAATTATCATGACAACCTGTAAGATTGTCTGGATTTTGTTTTATTTCCCCTTTATTATTGGAATAATTGAACTGCCATTACCACATCTTCTCACATCACCACCATATGACTTAGAACTGACAGGTTAAAAAATTTAAACTTCATTCTTCATGTTCATATTGCTCCACTTTCTAGGGAGACTGATCTGTGCAGAAGCCTCCACCAAACTTCTGAAAAAATGGTCAAGGCCAGAAACATCTCCAGGGTGGATGAGAGGCATATGCAACCATAAGTCAGCCATGAGAATTGGTGTCAAGTGGCCCTGAAGCATGTCTGCTACATGAATCAACAGTGATGGAAAATCACCAACTTCTGTAATATGACCACTGATGCCTGTTAGTGCATACTGTCTCTAACCTTGATTTCCCCAATGCTGTTGTTGGTCTTGGTATCTTAGATCAATCTTTGATATATTTGTTTCACTTTCTGTTCTGTGATAATGGGTCTATTTTACAAAGTGAGTAGACGTATGAAAAGATAGCCAAAAAGGGGGCATGGCAGAAAAGGTCACAGATCACTTGAAGAGTTAAAAAGCTGTCCTTAGGAAAGTATCAAAGACATGGAAAGACAGATGGACAGAGAAAAAGAAATAATCTCTTTCATCTCTTCAGACATCTTTTCTGCACTCTGTGAGATAAGCTTATTTTACTGCTGGTTTCCCATACTTCATATTCTCACATAACACAGGCAGACTCAGATTGTAGCAGAAGCAAATACAACTAGGAAAGTCCTTTCTCCTTCTTAGCCTTCCAAAAATTTGCATGTTCAGAGTATGCAATGAGGAGTTAATGAAAGCAGCAGCAAAACTGAAAATGTGGGGCAAATAAGCAAGGAAGGATTGGTTCTGTGATTTATTTGCCAGAGACTCATGCTTGTGATAGGAGTGTATATATGAAAGACATAGCCAGATTCTGAGAAGGTTCTGCTTTTTCAGGGGTGTTAAATACACACTCAAAGTCTGGGGAAAGTGTGATCTGAAAGATAAGCTTTTACCATCAGTAAGTAGTTGGAGTTTACATCATGAGCATGGACGGAGTGTTGTAGATTCAACTGTTGCTGATGAAGTTGCTCAGTATAGTGAGGATGCTCTGCCCCAGTCAGAGACAAGGAATGAGCAGCCCTTTGCACCTTACAGCCAGATGCTTCCAGAAACACTTTGCCTTCTTGAATGTTGTCTTTTTAAGCCTTCTTCAGTCTAATTGGGAGACCTCTGTCAACACAGCCTGTCAGAAGAGGATAATGAAGTCCAGAAATGCACCTTTCTCTGGCACTGTGTTGTGTATCACAACTCATATGCTTCCACAAAACCTTCCTGGGATCTTTTTCATCTTAGCAGTCTTTATAACTGTTTCTTTGTTGTCAAGCAAACTGCATTTTAATCCAAATTTCTCAACATTTGGAGGAAGAGGTTTCTCAGTGATCTATTCCTATATCTGTAATGGTGTTTTTTTCTCAGAAGGCTTTTAAGTAGGAGAATCTTGGAAGTTCTCTTATTAAAATTGGTATTACCTTCGATTTCATGACAGTATGCACTTATGAAACGTAATTGGATGGCAGAAAGAACATAGTTTCAGTTCAATTAGTTTAAAATAAAACAAAATAAAAAATAGGTTCTATAGACAATTCATTATGTCTTTTCAGAAGGAACCCTTCAGGGTAGACTGAAACAGAAATAGGGAAAGAGAATGGAGATGTTTCATAGTTTACTTCAGATCTATTGAAAACAATAATCATAATTGAATGAATATTGAGCTCTCTCTGTTCACTAATGAAGGTGACTATCTTTTTTTCTCACTCACTGATTTAAAAAAATACAGAAAAAGAAAAATGATGAGCTATTTTAAAAGGCAACTATGATAATAATAATAATTAAAAAAGACAAACCTGAATGTTGTAAAGATAGCTTTGAATCCTGAAGTGATTTATTTCAGCAGTAGTAGATAATTGCACTTAGGTGATAACTACAGCAATTAGAAACATTATTCTTTGCCCTGTTTGCTTGGATCAGTAATTGACACCTTATTAACAGTACATTAGCTCATGAAAAAAAATCAACCAATATGACCATGACTGCAGAATAATGAATCTAATACTGTCCTGAAGTTAAAGGATACATCTCCCATTGTAGATAGCTTTTCTACCCAAAAATGTGCTTTAATAGAACTGTGATATCACTTTGATGAAGAACTAGAGAATCCAGTCACTATCATCAACAGTAATGTTTAAATATCCTTTGTCTAAGTCTGTTTTATGACTGAAGTGTAGAATGATGATATGGTTTACTGATAAACTACATGGTAGCTTAGCTTTTGGGAGGAACTTGTAGCATAAATTCTTTTTTTTTTGGCCTTCAAAATAGAAAGGAGGAAAAGAGAAATGTTGCTGTTATAGAAATAATAGAAAGGATTGTCTGTGAACCCGCTCTTGTAGGAGGTAATTTTTTTTTGCTACTCATAGACAAATTATAATTTTAGTTCACATAAAATGCCAAAGAGAATAGAAAGGTGAAAATGAGAAGGGAAAGAAGGCAGAGAACAATGACCAGAATTAGATTGAAAAGAGAGAAATTTCCCCTTGAAGACATTTTGAGCTGTGGCTTTTCAATGTACTCACTTTCTGTTACAATCAAACAGGTACTTCTCACATAGGAGTGCTAAAACTTTGTCACACACAGCTCTAGTAGTTCTGAGTATCAGATCCTAAAAGATAGGTGAAGTAAATTGAAATTACATTAAGAAACTAAGGCAGTTCTGTTGCATCATCATACCTTTGTGCTCTGTCCTTATGTCCAAACCATTTCCATTTTGGCAATTTGCAAGTGGCACCAAGAGTCATTTGGTTTTGGAAGATGGTTGGTTTTATCATATATTGTCCCTATAATTATACTTTTCCATAGTTTTGTAAATGCCTTCACCTTTTCTCAATAAACCCACCAAAACTAAAACCAGAAAACCAGTCTCATCTTACAGCCTGCATGAAGGTTGAGAGGACCCTCCGTGGCTAAAAGAAACATGGAGAGAATATGTAAGAACAACCACCCTTTGTCTTTCCCTCAGAGATGTTTCCAGGCTAAGCTAGGTGAGGCAGATAACCCTTACCTGAGAAGAAGCAAAAAAGCATTCCTTTCCTCACAGGTGAGGGAAGGGAAGGGAAGGGAAGAGAAGGAGGGAAAGGGAATGGCTCAGAAAGCAGCACAAGGCATGTCTGAAGCCATTTGATATATATAGCCAAGAAAACCTGCAGTCTGTGTGTATGTTTTTGGCCACCCAGCTGTGAGTTCTGGCAGCTGTGTAGTGTTCCCAAAAAAATCTTCCTTTCTTGCTTGGAAGCCCCTGGCTTAGCTCTCTGATTACCTGTGTGAACACTGGAGCCTGCACCTGTATTAATGATTTGCTATGCATTTTTATTTATATACATGTTTTTACTGCTTGCTAAGTTTTATTTGAAAGGCAATTTTCAGAAGCCTCATGTGAAACAATTGCTTTTGCTTTTGCTTATCCTGCTTGCATGGTTTTGACCAGCAGATGATTTCACAAATTAATCCACTGGTAGCTAGAACACCTGATAAATGTTCAGATTCCTCTGATTTAGCCATAATCTATCCTTATTTCTGACATTATTAACAGTAAATGGGCTGACCTCACTCCTAGCTTATTGGATATAAATTGTATCTTGTCTAAGGAGAGAATTCTTGCATGGATCAGAGTCATAAGGACATATAGAGAGAGGTTGCCCAGCCATATGTCGTCTTCTTCGTGCTTTCTATGTAGTGTATACTTCACCCCAACCTCCTGTTCTTTTATGAACAACATGAAAATTTTACTCCAGGTTTTCTGCAATACCAATAGTTTGCAGAGAAGAATGAAAATCCTGAAAGGAGTTTTCCAGCTCAAGTTCTTTTCTGAACGGAATGATTTTGGAATATGTACTTGTTCTATTTTCCCTGTATTTAGAAGTTTTATGCTAATGAACAATTACATGTTGTTTATGAGCAATAAAAAAAAAAATAATTCTAGCTCTCTCTACTGATTTTCCACAGCTAACATAACTATTTGATAGTGAACTTGTGATGCTTCACAAATGTGTGTCTTTACAAAGAATAGACTTTATTCATAGTGTGGTTCAGACAACTGTTGATTATGTAGACCAAGTCTCACATTTCTGCTGGCTGAGAGACTGCAGATGGTGATTTCAGGTAAAAAGCAATTTTCAGAAATGCATGGTAAAGGGAGGGCCTGTGAAAGTCTGCTGGAATCCTGAGCTGCTGCTTTGTCCTGGCCTCAATCTTACACATCACAGCCAGCTCGGCATAGAGATGGGAGGCTTCACCTGAGCACTTGCTGTGTTCCCTAGAATTTGGGCTGAGATTCAAATCGATGGCAGTCTCACCATGTCTTCCTTCTTTTATATGTGCCCTACAACAATGACTGAATGATGCAGAGAATTCAAGAGCTATGTACTACTGCTGAGCGATCAGCCTCATTACTGTAGTGCTAAATATGTGCTTGAGCTCTGTAGCAGAAAAACAAACAGCTCAAAATAAATATTTTAGCAGCTAAAATATTGCATTTGGCTGACTGCATGAGCTGAAGTGAGAAGAGAAAAAAATAGCTTCTTTTTACAGGTTATAACTGAATCTTGAAAATCTTAAGCTGCATGCAATGTTTGCTCATGTCCTTTTAAACATGAATTTTGTGCTGGATGCCTTGAGGGTGAATTTTGAGGTGCTTCCCAGAATTTTTGCTGAGATGTGCAAAGTCTGAGCGACTGCATACTGAAGTAGCATCTCAGACAGATGAAGATGATGCCAATCACTCACAGTTTTCTGTATAGAAGTTTGCTCTTAATTCAGCATTACGAAAAAGAGGAAGGCAACATCATTACAATAGAGCAGATTAAAAATATTTGGATAAGCCAGAGCAAGTCAAATCTCTTAGTATCAGAATTTAAAATCAAACCTAGTGGGGCTTGCTTTTGGTAATTTAGAAATCAAAGCTATAAAATAGGCAAAGTAGAATATAAACCTCAGGTTATTAAAGGAATATCTGCAGTTCTTTGATCTGACAACATTATAGCCAGCACACAGTCTTCCTCATTCATTCATTTAAACTGCAGTTTTATTGAAGATGTTTAATGACATTGGCCTTCTAAAGCAAGTACTTAAATTTCTTTTGACTAGGATGGACAGCAGTGACACCAAACAATGCTGGCAAATTGATTCCAAATACCCCAGCAGTAGCTGAATACCATTCTCTAGAGGACTTTAAAAATACCTTTTTTTTTTTCCCTACTCACTATGTAGGCCATCTCAAAGTTAAGGGCAGAATAGCTGTGCAAGTCAAATAAAGTAAACTCAGTCAAAGATCTTTAACACAAATATATGTGTATTGGATTTAACAAAAGCCCATAAATGTTCAGTATCAGCTTTAATCTTACTGGATATTACAAGATAAAATAATCCTGCCTTTACTAATTTAATTGCATTAATTAACTGTATCCTTCATATAAGACTACTAAGATTTCCTTTAAGACTATCCTGATGAGAAAGATAACATTGTTTACTTCATATATTGCTTTGTTAAGCAAAGTGCTGAGAAAATGTGTTTTGGCTCATCTGAAAACATTTAATGAACAAGCAGAGATTCTGGTGGAGACTCAGAGCTCTAGTAAAGTAAACAACACAGCCATAAATAGGTCAGGAAATGAAAGAAAATACACCTGTGAAGTTTTTTACTTCATGCAAGTCGGGAGGAATAGAGAGAACATAAATTACTTACAGGTCTCTTTTTTTCATTGAAAAGTAATCTATCTAAAGTTTTTATTTGAACACTTCATAAGATGTTTTTAACACTAAGAACTCGTTTTGTGTTTCTCATGTGGGTTTCAGAGTATTTAAAGATTATGCTAAACATGATTAATCCTTTATCTTCAAACTGCTACTCAACAATCAGTATGTGTATGTTAAGTACGAGTGCAGTTAAAAGAGGGATATCTATTGGCACTAAAATAATACAATATGATTGGATGTATACTATTACTGACATGTAAATATAAGTGAATAAGCTGTTTGTTGCACCAAGTATATAAAAAAGAATGAGCAAGGAATAGCCTGTATTTCTAGAGACATACAAGAAGGTATTTTATCGTCATACAAAAAAAAAATAAAGTATAGATAGAAAAAAAATCGGTATTTGCAACTTGAAGACAGATGTTACAGTGAAATAGTAATAACATCATCAGGAGTATTGACATCCATCTATTTATCAGTGCCCAACTTCTTAGGTTAGAAACACTCTATATATCCACACTGTACCATGTACAGAAATTTATTCTCCAATTTTGATTGCAAAAATAATCGTAGATGGATATTCATTTTACATAGTCCTTAGGGTTTGTGACTAGCCTGAACTGTACATTTTCATGTCCATGAAAATGAAATGTAGATATCAGTGAAGTTTTTTCCTGAATTGCCATGAAACGCATTACAAGCTTCACAGGAGCTACATCAGCAAAGCCTGATGTAAGCAAAGCTTTACAAAAGCCTTCAGAAATGTACTATGCTCAGTCAACATAGCATTAATGGAACCAGGTTGTGAATTAAAGATTTCCATACAAGGTTATTATGACTTTTTTATAGGTCTTCTCATAATACATCAAGAATGAATAGTAAACTGTAAAACAACAGAACACTCCAAATTGAAAACACAGTCTTTTTTGAGTCCTGCCATTTCATAGAATAAAACAATTTGAGCATGAAATTCAAAACTAAACAGCAAACTTCACTGAGCCTGAGATTAAGCAGGGCTAGCTTTTAAATGATTTGTGAAAGAGAGTTGTTGCTGTTGGGGAAAAAAAAAAGCCCATACAAATAATTTTTTGTTGAACAACTAACAGCTCTGTTTTGCGTCATAGTGTAACTTAACATGTGAACTGACATTGAAAAATCAAAATCAGTTGTTTATGACAAATTTCTTCTATTTAGTTTTTTAGTCTATTTACAGAGAAATGTGTTATTTGCTTATTAATGTAGTTATTATCATTCTGTATGCAGATTTATTGTAATTTACACAACTTTATAATCATTTACACAAACTAAAATTCACAAAAAATAAGTTTTTATAGCTTAGTAAAGTAAAGGAACAAAGAGATTTCTACCTTTTGTTATATTTTCCTAGTTTTCAGTTTTAGCTCCCTAGTACTTCCTTACACATTACTGGCAAAGCATGCAAGACTCAGCAACCAAAGACAAATGTTAACATACTTTTTTCTGTTTCATGCTTACAGGAATACCAGTTCCTGAAAAGGTCATGGCTAAGCTGTAATCTCCCTAATCATGGTAACAGCTCATAAGAAATTATCTCACAAAAGGAAGTTTCATATGAACAGGACACATTGTTGATTCTGACTTTAAATTTAGAGTCACACATACTCAAATTAGTGAGAGCATTGCATTGCTTTCACTTAAACATCAGCAACAGTGTTATGATGACTTGGTAAATACATTAATTTTGCATTCACTGAATTTGTCCTTCCTCTTCTCTGGAAACATTTATCAGTGTCTTGGTTTGTCATTTACTTTCCAAGCAGCTCAGGGCTGTTTCTTCACTGGTTATTGCCTCCCTCCTTCTTCAGTATTTGAATCTCACTTGGTCTCAGGACACTTCTGCTGAAAATTACCTGATACTCCTGTGCAGTACACCAGTCCAAATATTCTACATGTCCTTTTCTCACCTTTTGATATATCTGTATTGATCACAGTGAGCTTTCTGTGGTGTGTCTGTGTATCTCAATGCCTCAATCTCTAATTTGGGTACATTACTTCAAGCACATGGTTAGTTTTACTTGGTGTTAGCTAAAACATTCTTGTTAAAACCTCTGAGAAGTCATGCTCTTCCAGGGCATCAGGCAGCTGTCATCACCCAAAATGTCATGGCTACAAGGGTGGTCCAAGCTGCACCCCTGGAAGCCTACCAGTTCTGTCCCCAAAAAAGGTGCTTTCTGGCCCTTGCGTGATTGAGAGTCAAACTGCCTTTCCTATGTCAGTGAAAATGGCAGTGATGCCAGATTCACAAAGCAGTTGCTAGGGTCTGTCAGAATCATTTGTTCTTGCAAAATGTGTGGCCATGTTTCTGAAAGAAAATATTATCCATGTACCCAGCTCATGGAAAACTTTTTTAAAAATTTTGTTTGAAAAAAAAAGAAAACCAAAACACTGTTATAAAACAGTGATGCTCTTTGTGCAAGATCCTATCTGTGAAAAGTTTTTGGGGGAGAATTTTTGCAATAGCTCAGATTTCAGTTTCTTCCCAAGTTCCTCCTTGTTCTGCACTTTTGTTACTCCTTGTATCCCAGCACCAGGCTGAACACTGTTCTGAAAAGTGTGCAGCTATTCCAGGCCCAATATAAATCATACTGACAACTATTAAAAAAAAAATCCCCAGACAGAAAATCAAAACCTCAACAGCTTTTGCTTCATGTGTCTCTTGGCCAAGTCACAGTAATTAAATCGTTTTTAGCTTGGTTTGCTTAGGAAATGAGGCTTATGTAACTACATTCATTGTCTATGTTTATGCACATGTTATCTGTCCTTGCTGCAAGAACTTTTGCACCCTTCACCAGTATGACTATAATTTGACAGAAAAAAGTAAGCCTCAGATATTATATATTCTTGAAAAGAAGCTCCCATATACAGGAAATGTTTTGCTGCAATGCCTTCCAAGAAGGAAAAAGTTGCAGTCATTAAGGATCAGATAAAGACCACTCATCCTCGAGTCGTATGCCCTGGAATGTCGGTCTGCTCCTGCAATCAAAAATGTTTCTGGACACTGCACTACTCCATAGGGCTGAGAGGTCTGGTCCCACTAAAGAAAAAGGAAAAAAACAAAAGAGCACCTACTCTTAAAATTAGGAATGGGGACTCATCCAATCCTAATGACACATGCGTTGTGGAGCTCAGAGTCTCCACTTTGAGTCTCAACAGGTTTTCTGGCATTATCTGTAATATACCATCTCCTTGGTGTTGTCTTCATCACACATTTCTCCAGCAGCGATATTTATTTTAGCAGATCTCCCAAAAGAACTTTCTCTTACTACCAGCCAGTGATATAGCAGATGTTATTTTGATGGGGCCTTAGACTGCCTGAATGGCTTTGCCAAAGGATACTGACAAGTAAAGCATCTCATCCTTTAGCCTACCAGCAGACAAAAAGTGTGTCATCGCAGCTTTCTGGACACTGCTTTCTGCTTCTCAGCAAGCACAGATTTTTCAGCTGCAATGTCTGGTTTTGCCACGGCATGCTGTTGTTTCATGCCAATTACATTCATTTGAAGATGATTTATAGCATGCCCCAGATCACTGTTGGTGCTGAGTCTTCTCCAAGCACATTACCTTAAGCCTTTTTGCCTTCTGTCTTTATCTTAAATATTAGTCTTGGATTTTCTTTCCACCCTATGGCATTGCTTTTCCTTGAAAGTGCTTTGGAAGAGTTGGATGTTTTAGTTACCTCCTTTTTCCCCATCTGTCTCCTTCTCACGATGGGTATTGAAAACCCCAGCGGAAGCGATCATTCTGTTTGCCCAATCACTGAGGACAGACTGCTGAAGGTGCTAGAAGCAGCTATGGTTTGACAGGTCACCAGGATGGGAAGCCCAGCTCCAAAACACAGCCCATGTCCCAGTGGAGAGAACTCTCACATAATGACAGGGTAAAGCAATTCAAATGCAAGGGGCTCAGATGGTCGGTCGAAGTCTTTAAGTCTTGTGCAAGCTTTCCAGTGCTCTGGAACAGGCAAAAGGGTCAGAAGAAACTTTCACACTTCTATGCCAAACAGCAGACTGCTGCTGACTTTGCCTGCCCCAGTGCTGCCTCTCCTTGCTTGCAAGAAGCAGGCTTTTAAAGCAAGGAAATCAAGATGACAAAAATCAATGCCCAAGTGAAAAAGGAAAACAAGTAGAACCCTACAGCCCAAAGCATGCTCCTTGACTTATAGCAAAGCATACCAGAATGACAAAGACAGTATAAGTAGAAGAGCACAGGGGACAGCACCTTTCTCTTTGGAAGTGAACTCCACTAAGAAATGAGAAAGTTCCAACGGGAATCTGCATATGCTGGATATGTGTGATAACCTATTACAATATTTATGGATCAAGAAATTATTAAATTTTGGGAAAGTAAGAGCTCCCTTTCTTGAATGATAAGACAGAAGATGTACTTCAGTCTCAGTTCTAGGAACATAAAAATCTCCTTTCGCAGCTGAAGAAAGGGGAAACAGCTCTACCACCCACTCATTACAGCAGTGTATCTAGTTGTACAAGACTCCCTCTCCAAATTGTCCACAGCTTCCTGTTTCCTTTGAAAGGGAATAGTGAAGCCCAGGGCTGTCTGCATAGGGTCCTCACACCTTTCACAGAAATATCTCCATACCTTGCACAGAAATTGTATGACCTGTAAGGAAGCCATCTGTCTAGATGTGACCAATTCTGCTCCTTTCTGTAAAAAGTCTCCCACGTCTGCTAATCTGGCAGCCTAAATAAACACAGGAACAGAATAGTAACTGTCCTGAATTTTCAGCTAGCAAAAGAACCTTTCAAAGGAAGGAAACAACAGCCACATGGCAGAGCAAACAATGCGGTAGCCCACCCAGCACTGGAGTAACCCTCCTCTCATCAGTAAGGTTCAATGGATTTCCATGAATTATGTAAGAAGTGAAACTGGGTTTAAAGTTCACACTTGCGATCAGCAGCAGTTAGGCAAATTTCATGGGCATATGAAACCAGTTGCTCCACCTCAGAAAACATGAAGCTTTTCCACAGGAGGCTAGAATGAAAAACTATTGTCTCCTGAAAGCACTCTCTCCATTTTATTTTTCTCTTTCTTCTTTTTCCTTTAATCAATAGACATATATAACTTCTAGTGACTCACCCTTCAGTTTACCACTCTTATGTCTGAGTGCAAAGAATCAGAGAAGTGAGAAAGAGAAATTGCCTCTGCCTTCTGCTGTGCAGTGTTAGAGAGAAGGTGGGATGCTCACTATGCTTCATTTACTTTATTGAGAACATAAGCGTGATGCTCAGTATTTTAAGTGTTTATTGCTGTCTTTATAATATTTCAGTCTCCTCTTCCTGACCACTCTATATACACTGACATTTGCTCTGCAATGCTCCCCATTGTGATACTTAACTATTTTGAGCCTCAAAGCCATTGTATTGTTACAAGAAAAGTATATAGTTCTCATGTTTCCAGAGATGATAATTAGCATGTCAGAGATGATAATTAGCTGCAGTGCCCCTCACTTCAGAACATGATGGCACATGTGAGAGGACACTGTGCAAATGTCCTCCCTCTACATGAAAAGACAGTCATAGGTTTGTTTTTTTGTTTGTTTTTTGGTTTGTTTTTTTTTTTTTTTCTGGTGGTGCAGATGCTTCTGGTGGCTGGACACCCCTTAATCTGCTTCTCTTTAAAAAAATATCATCCAATCTCTGAGGAAATACTTTGGATCTATATTTGTTCTTACTTTTTGAGCATATTAAGATACTGGCAAGAGTAATTTAAAGTTTATAATGTCGACAGATGATTTGAAGAGATCATTTCATAAGGCATGTTTCCTTTATAACTGCACAGAATCCAAGAGAATTTTAAGAGTGAAAATTTGGTTTTTCAGGCCCAGCATCTTATAATGAGTTGGTCCCTGCTGCTCATCTGTGTTATAATGAAGTCAAGCAATGCCATTCAAAACTGAGTCATGACATATGGCGAGGTAGATGTTGGTGCTGCTGCATAGGCTGCCTAGCAGGTTACTTCAGCTAAGTGCTGTGTGTAAGCATAATTTGAAGGACACTTTAACTGCAAAATGGAACTCAAAAGTCTAACCCTTAATGTAGACTGCTTACAGCAGAGTTTCTATAAAACATGAGGAGATACGGGCTGAAGGGAGAAATTCCTTCCAGTCAGCCTGTTAGTTTTTCAATTAAAACTCCATTTAAAAGTGATCCACTTCTCCCATCCTTTTGGCTAAGGAGGCAGCTACATGTACTTCTGATTTAAACTTGCTGTTTCTGACACACCAGATATATTGGTGGGCAATTAAAGCACTCACCCACTTCCTGTCCCTAGGGTAGAATATAGAAATGTGGCTACACTGTTTGCTCTTGCTCTCCCTATTCCTTCTTCCCCACTTGTGCAGGCCACTTGCCCAGGGAGTCTGAGATCAACTTCAATTTGGATTACCGTTCAAAGCAAACACAGTCTCAATTTCCCGGGGCTGCAATAGATACAGATGTATCTACAGACTGTGTAGATACAGATGCTTGATCCAGAGGCAGTACACATGCCATACATCATCTTGGTCCTGATGACTGCTGAAGTATAAAAAGAAGCAGCTGAAGTTAAACACTACGGTAGCTGATATTTATAACATTCACAGTATGAGCACAGGATTCCCTTCCATGACTTTATGACATGAACGTTATCATGTGTCTCAGTTTAAAAAAAACAAGATGTCTGTCAAGGAAAGTGAGGAATCTTCCTGGACTAGAAAGAGGACTCATCTCTCCTCGAGCTACCATAACCCCTGAAATCAAGATGCACAAAAATGTAGAAAAAAAGGATAAGTTACTTACTACAAATATATACAAAACCCCCAAACCAAACAAACAAAAAAAACCCCCAGAACAAACAACAGCACCATAACTGAAACTTTCAAGCAATTAACACCTACTTTGTCTTTCGGTGCAGTTACAGCCACAAACAGCTGTTGGGATCTGGTGGCTGTAGCTACTCCAAGGCACCTGCAGAAGGTGGTGGCTGGGTGGGTTCACCGGGGGCTTCTCCCAGGTGGGAATGGCCACCAGCGGCATGGGAAGGGAAAGGGAAAGGGAGGGGGTGGTTCTCCCCTCAGGGGGTTCCCGTGAACTCACTGCTGGTGGCTGACTTCAACACGGTCAGCCAGTAAGGTCTGAACCAGCAAGGGGGATGAGCTGGGACCCTCCTGTCAGCAGGGAGCACGGGTGGGGATGGCAATAGGACACAAAGCCAATCCAAAGCAAGAGGGCACAACTCCAGGAGAAGCACATGTGGCCACCCTGGCAATCCTGGTCCCCCCAACAAGAGAGAGAAGCACCCCCTCCATCCCCAAGGAAAAAAAAGAATGAGAACTAGCCAGCCCCCTATTTTCTTTTCCCTTCCCTCCTCCCTTTTTGCTGGTGCTTCAGCCAAAGTTCTCCAGGCCAAAAATGGAGTGTCCACCACTGCCTTAGCGCATAGGCAAAAGAAAAAAAGAAAAGTCCCACTTTTGCAATGAAAGCTATTAGCTTTCCAATGGAACAACCAATAGAATCCAAGTTAGAAAACAATGAAGCCTTGAAGCTTGTTCATCTCTCCCTAGTAGAGGGACATGCTAGACACATGCCTAGCTATGTGTTGGTGTGAAATATTCACCCAAAAGTTTGAAACTATAACACCAAGAAAACAGAGTTAGTAGACCACCAGTACTGAAGATAGCAACAGAAAAGTCCATAGACTTCCCATAACTGACTTCTCTGATAATTTCTCTATATACTTATCCCCTTCAACTATACATAATTCTTATTTTTTACTTTAATTTTCATCTCACTAGTTATCAATCTGGCCTAAAGTACTTTAAATACTACTAAAAGATATCACTCTTGTAAATCTTCAAAATGTAGTGATTTGCCAAAACAGATTGACACCTAGATAAGTATTCTGAGTCAAAACAGTGCTCCTTTCTGTGTTTTTATCAATTTTGGTTTTGAAGAAGATGTGTGGTGGCAATGCAGACGCATGGTACCAAATTCAGAAACTCCATTAAATTTGAAGTGATTATCATTGCTTGAATAACAGCTGGTTACAACGAGATGTCGAATATTGTTTGAAATAAATAGCCTGGCATTATGGTTTGCTGTGATTCAAGACATTAAAGTTTCTAGGTGATCTGAGAGACTTCTTGTTTTCCCCTTGCAATGTGCCATTGGATTAACCACTTTTTAAGGAGAAAGCAGACTTCTGTAATGGAGAAGCAGATATTTTGTGGGGTTATATAATATATATATTGCTCGAGGTCTCATTTTGTTTGAGCTTTCTCATATCTAGCAATAAGTGGTGTCTCACGAGACTAGATGTCTCACTAGATGTCTGAAGCCCAGGACCCACATGACAGAATGCCTGTTAAGGCAGGGCTAAAGGTGATCATTGGTGGGATAGAGTGGCTTTTCTCTGACACAGCATAAATCCCATCCAGATCCAATGCGTCTCTCAAGTTTTCACATTCTTATGCTCCTTCCCCAAAGAACAGATCTCACTGCAGTGACTATTGCCATTCAGCCACAAGGATTTATGCAGCTATTCCAGACCTTTTCATTTAGGAGACTCAGGTGTGCAGCAGAAATGAAAGGTGTTTGAAATCGTTGTTGGCAAGTGCCTTAAATCCTTTTATCTCACACCTTTCCTACAACTCAGTGATGATAATCTAAAATCTCTCACCAGGAGCTTATTTGGCATCTGTGATTCCTTGCAACAACTCCAATAATTGGCTGGTAGAACCTTGTCACCTCTTTGGTGACATAACGCACACTGAGTGGGCGACTCTGAGTTATTAAAACAGCTTCCCAGTACCTAAATTAAAGCTGAAACTAGTCTTGGATTTCACTGAAAACCCTGCCAGCGAAGGGCTGCAGCACTCAGAAAATAAATTGAAATAAAATGAAATTTTAGAACCAACAAGAGTGGAAAATCAGCCTAAAAAATACAATTCTGTTACGAAGTGCATTTTCGCCTAAAACAAGGTGTTCATCTCCAGATGTCCTTTTTAAAAAAGCCTGAGAACAGCATAAGAGATAAATTATGAGAGTGGCTGGATTCAGAAACTGCATTTGTGTGAGGAGAGATTGAAAATTTTGAAACTGTTTATTTTACAAAAAAAGGCGAAGATGCAAAGTCTTTCAAAACAATGCATGACATCAAGTAGGTGGCACAAGTGCTTCTAGATGTGTCTCTACAGTATATAAAACATAAAGAGCTTGTTATTAAATTCAGAGGGCAGAAAATTAAAAAAGGTAGAATTATTTTTCAATTGAGCACACAATCGGACAATAAAATTTATTGCCCATTGATGGTTGTTATCAAAGCTATCATTAAAAAAGTCCCCAAACATTAAACAAGCCTACAGTTAAGACACCAAGCTGCACAGTTTGAATGTATAGTTTAAAAAATTAAATACGATTAGGGAAAGAGAGAAACCCTCATTTCCTTTCAGGATATCTCAACCTGTACACAAGAGCATTGGAAACAAAGGTTTTATCTTGGGAGAGGTGATGGGGTCAACCATGGAGAGAGGAAGACAGAAGGGCTACAATAGCTGTTTCCAGGAAATCTACCAATACTGATGGGTGCAAGGTCTTTCCTCACAAGTTTGCCAATTTTGGCAATTTTTCAGCTTGAGGTGAATAAAATAGCAAAAATTGATGATCTTGTCCTTGTATCACCGGATTAGCCTCTGATATGGCTCTGGCTGCTGGATCATTAATCTGGGGAAGGGAGAGTTGCTGGACCTAACAGTGCACACTAGTTCTGGAAATTATACAGATACCCGGGCCAGCTGTCAAAAAGCCAGCCTGGCTCTCAGGACAGCTGGGCAGGGTGACACAGATCACAGTGTTTAAGCCCACTGAGGGGAGGGGACATTGCCACAGCAGTTCTGCCTGTCAGCCCAAACCTTCCGAGGAGGAGAAGATTGCTATCCTTATTTCTGTTGTGTATCTGTGGCAGCAAAAACCAACAGATGTTCTCTGTCATCCAGGACTCTTAAGGAGGAATAATTTAAGGCAAAAGCAAGCCAAAGATCCAAGAAATATCAGCTTGTGATCTGAGTGAAGTTTTCATCTGATTCCCACACATATAGAATCCACAAAGCTCACAGAGACAGCTTCCCAAATTATCAAAATAATTTAATTTTCTCTTAAGTTTCTCAGAAACTTTAGGTATGATCCATTGCAAGAACATGATGCTGGTCTAGATTTAGAGTCCAGTTCAATCTAGCCATATTTATGTTTTTACCAACAGAGCACTTATGGTAATAATATACTCCATTTCTTCTGTCCTTGTGCACTCATCAGGTGTGAGCCAAAGTAATTTCCTTCCTTGCAATATTAAGCAGAGTTAAAGGGGTGAGTCCTTTTCCAAAATAGCTTGGAGACATGTTCATTCTTTTAGTGTTCTTCACACTTTGCTGATAATACATTTCTTGTTTATGTCTGAAAAACAAAAGTACTCCCTTTTGTTATCAGTCTTAGATGCTGCTACAGTACTGCAGATCTCTCTGCCGTTCCAGCAGCTATGTTGTAAACCATTTCATTGCCTCAGGACCTTACATTTGCAAGGTCAATTGCAGCTGAAATGATGATTGCTATACAGCTGCTATGTATAAAGAGGGTGACAATCACAGTGCCCTTGAGCATTGACTGTAGGAGGTGGCTACCATCCCATTTTCTGCGCCAGACAAAACTATAGTTAACCAGTGTACTGTTCCCTGGTATGGTCCCAGAGAGGGAAAAACTGAACAGCTGTCCTGTGATTTCATCTCTGTCACTAATATTAAACAAAAATGTATCCAGAAAATATGTTTAAAACTAAGGTTTTCACAGACATAATGCTGATCTGGCTTATTAATTTACTTCTTATTATATAATTCAAATAAAAATCTCCTTACTGCACAGTTTCGTATTTGCAGCTGGAAACCAAACGTGAATTTCTTATCTACTATGGAACAATGGGGTCTAATTTCTATTTTGCAAATATAAAGCTACACAAAATAGAAGAATGAGGCTTCAAAATTTAACAAGGTAACTGCAGTTCTGGACTGACACTGTCTCCTGCTCTGGTAATGTCCACCACAACCTGACTTTCTGCCCTGGTGACATGGGAAGCCAGCAAAGGTCCTCCTCCCTACTTTGAACAAACTAGCAGGGGAAGCAACACAGAGGAGAAGTGACCAGCTGCAGATCATTCCACAAGACCAGCAACAGAATCAGAAGAACTACAGAGGGCTCTGGTGTCTTGAGCCACATCTGCTACAATGCACTGCTTATCCCAGTGGCTTTCTGAATGTACTGATGACTGTTTGAGATGATCGTTCAAAATGTTTTTGTTGTTAGGGTAAGCTTATTTTGAGATCCATACATTATCTCAGTCTCTAGACATTAAAGTTCACAACCTTGAATATGTTGGTTTCTTTGGCTATTGTAAAATTTGCAAACAGTTCTCTTTGTACACGACCTGGAAATCAGCTTAGCAGGCAAAGGCCAATAGCATCACCTTCACTCCTTGGTGGCATTGAAATCCTTATTTGTAGATAGAACAGCAATTTTTTTTGTGCTCAGGATATCTTGGAACACAATGAGTATCTCAGGCAGGAAAGCTTAGGCTTTTTTTGCCTTCAATTGTTAAATCTGAGGAATTTACATAAACATAGCTCATAGTTTATTGAATTTCACTCAAAAGAAATAAAAATTTAAAAGAATATTATCAGTCATCTATCATCATGTAACACAGGATATATAATACATCAGGCTAAACTGAAGATGTGAAGTAGTTTCCTCTACAATTTGGCATGTCTTGGTGACTTTTTTTCCTGTTAAGTGTTAAAAAAACATAAAGGCGAGTTTTTCATCAACAGATTTTTTTTTTTCTAGTTGTTTCCTTAATAATCCACCCCAGTTTTTTAAGAAACAAGAGAGCTGAACCCAGATATCATGTTCCACTTCTCCGCAAGATGGGGCCATGCATGAAAGAACAAGTGTTTTCCAGCCTCCTCCTTGCTGGTGCTCAGAGCACAAGGGGACTGCAGCACTTGAGCAGACCCAGGCACCTCCAGGCTCCATCCAGGATATTTTCCCAGACATCTAGCTAAATTACTTTGTTTGCTCAAGAGTGGCTAAATACTTCAGGATGCAGCCCAATTTCTCTTCACATCAGTGTGAAAGGGCCTTGAGACATCCCTGAAAGGATGGTAAACACTGCTAGCACTGGTGTTGCTCACCAGTCAGAAGCTGGTGGTTTATAGCGTGTGTCCACCTACTAGAGTTTAAGGAAAGAGCTGAGTTACTTCTACTACCTTTTTGAAGGGTTAATGGTAAGATTTCCTCTCAGATCTCCTTTTCCCTGCATGGTTCCTGGGAAGATGAAGCAAAATCTACCCTTTGGTTCAGAAGGAACCAAAACCAGATAAAGAGAAAAGGCCGCTCTGGGAATTTCACATGACTTTTGAATGTGTGGGGCACTGATGAAAGCAAATGGTATCTGGCCTGCTTTTCCCTCTGTGACAATTTCAGAGCAAAAGGATACTCTAATAATGAAAAAATATTGATAGCTGTTCCTCAGTAATGAATTAAAAGTTTACAGAACATAGCAGGAAGCCTGGCGTAACAACATGGCATTTCCTAAGAAACATAGTTATTACAAAAATATTATTTTTCAATCAAATAATTCATACACTGAAACACATAAAGCAGCTGGAGCAAAAAAATCAAATTCTAATTCTTTCTTTAAACCCTGGTGATAAAAGGCTTCCTTCAGATTCCAGGAGACAGATAAATTTAAAGGCAGGCTCGCATGCAGCCTTGATTTCTGCTATCCGCTCAACTAGGGCTCAGGAATGCCATATTGAAGATAAAATTTAATTTCCATGAGAGGACAGGGTGACTCTGGGAGTTGATAATGGCACATAGAGCCTTTTGCCTCTGTAAGTCGCTGGTTCAGATAGAGGTCAAAGTGTGACTGAACTTTGCTGCTCTCTGATGGCGGTTGGGTATATGGTCCGTGATAAGAATCAGTCCTTTGCAGCTGCTTTCTGCATGCTTGGAGCTGGCACAGTCCCAGCTACTTTATTTGCCAGATACTGCAGGGTTTGGGGGCAGTGTTGGTAGTCAGGAGGCCAATGACTTCTTTGTCATTGCTGGATTTTTGTCCCTCCTTCTGACCAAGGTGCAAGTTATAGACTTGGCAGCATAACATTAACTACACTGCACATATTATACTATTTCTATAGCTGGCAGAGAATTTAACTCTGCAGTGCTGCTGGCCAAACAGCTTCCAGTAAGACTAAAAATAAATTTAAACCCAATGCCCTTCCCTCCTCCCCATACACAGTATATTTCCACATATACTAAAACCCCCAACATAAACCATGACTAGAGATACTTCCACCTTCCTGTATATGAGCTAGTCTTTGAAAGACTATCAATTATGTCAGTGAATTATAGATTGTTTGCCACTGAACTGATATGGGAGGAGAAAAATAAGTCTATTCTTTGAAAATCACAGGAAGAGCTTGTGTTAAGAAGGCTTCTCTCAACTGTGCTGCCATTGCTTTTGAAAAACCTGACCTTCATAAATGCTATAGTTTTATATTTTTAAGCCACAGAATAGCTCCACATTAAAGGCATGAGAAGTCCAGGGTCTGTACTGGGTCTGATATTCATGAAGGGAAAATAACAGTGTAATATAAGTCCTTGAATGTTTGCTGTATGTCTTCATAAGGAGGCAAAATAAGATTTGATTCTAAAGAAAAAGGCAGAAATAGAGGAAGGATAATGTACATCCTCATCTCCCTTCATGCTCTCACCTCAAACTGAACCTGCCATCCTGCACAGCCTGCTACCCACAGTTAACATCTCACTGAGTGTATGCACAACACCTTGGTGTGAATGTTTCTTATTACCTTATGTTTTTCACATTCTATTTACAAGATCATCAAGCTGTAGCTCTCTGTGGTACTGTAACTTTGCATAGATCAACATGAAGTCAAAAATCATATTTCCGTGGCCCTAAATTTACAGTTGTCAATAACAATGACTGTATCAATGATTGGCTTTTTGTTTCCTTTGGACCATATCAGCATATAATTCTGCTTCTGTTTTCTTATCAGCATGATACATCAAGTACAACAACAACATTATGACTGTAGTTTTGGAAATTGAAATTGCTGGAAACACAGCAATGTGATAATTTTCATCTCCTACTGTCTACAGATACAAAATGCCTACTCTCTTTTTTCTCTGAAGAAAAATATTAAGAGACATTTGGTATTTCTTTTGATAAGCTTAATCTTACATAGAAATACCAAAACATTTCACAAAAACAGTTGAAACTGCTGTCAGAGGTTTTAGAGACATCAAACCTTCTGTGGAGTTCCAGGAGGAAAAGGCTGTAGTAAATAAAAAATACATGGAAACTTACTACTGTCTGTAGAGAACTGATGCTTATTTTTCAGGAAATGTTAATTAAAAATAATTTCCAGAGCAAGTACATTTAGGCTTAGGGTGTTTCTTAGTTTTAATGCAAAGCAAATATTCAGAAAGTCCCTTAAAAGACTCAGGAAAATGATTTTTGTTGGGTTTTTTGTAGTTTGTTTTATTTTGTTTTGTTTTTATTTAAAATTCACTGAAAGCTTTTCAGAAAAATACCATGTAAACATGATTGCTTTTCAATCCAAAAATATATATACCTCATATATATATATCTAATTTTCAGTAGATGAGGTCCCTAGAGTACCTTTACTATATTCAGAAGCCTGAAAGCTTTGCAACGCATTTGCCTGGGTGACAAAGCAGTATTCAGGTTGAAGAGATTTTGCAAAGATTCAAATGTGGAATAATTAAAGCTAGACCTTTCTCTTGGAAAAGGTAAGACCACCTTCAGCAGGATGTGCTTTTTTCCCCACAACTCAGATCTCAGTGGAATCACTGATCAAAGATTTTACTAAACTCATCACACTCACAACACTTCCTACAGTTGCGAGTTCACTTATAAGAATAAATAATAATTATGCAAATTTATATAAATACTTGTAAAACATCTTTATTTTAATGTGTTATGATTAATAAATTATTCTTGATTATCAGCAAACTGTCAGCCTAATTATATGAACCAGTACATTTAATTATGATTTCACAAGAAAGCAGAAAACAGTTCGGAGATGTACTTTCAAATGTTTTTTTTCATGATTTTTCTAGCAAAATCTGTTTGATTCCCAGAAATATAAACATGATTAGCATCTTTGTATTCAAATAATGTTTATATAACAATGAAATCTTAACGTCAATGCACATGCAAACTGTCAGGGTTACAGCTGAGACATTAGATTTCTCACTTATTTGATTTTCAGGCATCCAGTCAGAAAGAATAAGCAATGTTTAGTTAGCTATGTACAGAAAAAGGTGTGCAGTTAGTTTTTCCCAAGTAAAAGTTCTTTTTATGTACTGTTAGCACAAAGGTTTCATCAATTATTGCAAGTAGCATACTGATAAAATTGAAAATATATGAATGAATTATTTTTAAAAGCAAAAGCTATGTTGAAGTGTAGGGCATCTCTTTTACATTAATCATCGTGTGTCCAGTTATTCAGCGATGTACTCAAAAACATATGAAAAAAATCCCCACTCCATAACTTCAAATGCCAATATGAGTCTTTAGTTCAACAGCTAATCTCTTAGTTCATTATTCTAGATCTCCTAACAAATGCTTTAATCTAATTTTGTTGACAGATATCCATTTTCCTGATCTGCTGCCCAAACAGCTAATATCACTTACTGATGTTTTTCTTGATGAACTATCCAAAATTCTTCTCCACGGACACCCCCTTGTCGTAGGGGAGAAGCTTGAGTGCCCTTATGAGGTTGTGAGCTGTGCTGGCGGTGGTTCATGCCTCCGGTAGGGTCTCCCATG
>JAWWEE010000001.1:86341327-86370435 GCA_035221455.1 Xenops minutus
GCCACCAGCGTGCTTGTAGCAAGCGTGGGTAGAGCCCTTGTAAATCTTCGTTCACGAAGCCTAGCCATGATGATGATCCAAAATTATAAGGAATGTAAATAAATAAATTCTGTACTATTGACACAGGTGCTGTGGCAAATTAGTTGTATAAATTGTGTGTTGATATTAATGCAGGTTAGTTAATGTCTGTTGGTTAACACTGAATTTCACTAGGTAAATATATACCTTTCTTCACTCTAATAATACACTTGGTCCTTAACTCCATGCCACATAGATGTAGATCAGGAAAACAAATTTGGAGTCCAGTGCTCCTGGAATACTGACTGTTACCTTACACTGCTCCTGATGAACAATGATTGATCTTGGAAGTAGTTCCTTGATTAGGACCAAGGACAGATTGAGAAGATCTGGCCTGTAGTGTCCTGACTGAATCTTAGCATTCATTTGCCATTGTTCAGTATTGCCCTACAATGGAAGGAGGAGCTGTGACTAAGATTATGCATTTCCTTGTTCTCTGTGTTTAGACTGAAAGCAGTATGGAGTGACCGCAGTGCTATCCGGTCTGCTATGGCCCATTAAGGTCCAGTGCCTCCATCCACTGCAAGCACCAGATGAAAAATCTTCACCTCATTTTTAGTGCAGCCTATGATTAATTACACTGATGTATTGGTCCATGACTCACTCAAGGACATCTTGAACCTTAGAAAGTAAACAACTAATTGATCATTCATTGAATAAAATAAAATAATAATTGAATAATTAGAATTAATTAACTGAATTAATAATCTTTCATTTAACATGTATATTCATCTTCAAAAGCATCTGGGCTCATGCAAATGTTTCTGATTGCAGAAAACTTTAAAAGAATTACATTTTGATGGAACACAAAATGCATCAGTACTTTTCTTTTTTCAGTGGGGATTATAATAACAAAGACTTTCTTTTTGAAGAATAGGAAGCCATATACCATTAGGAAATTATTTCAAAATAAAGATAATAAAACAAATTTGTCCTCCGTGGGGACATATTGCCTAAAAAAATGTCTACCAAATATATTTTCACTGATTTTTGTTTGTTTGTTTGTTTTTCTTTGCATGACTGCAACTAAAATAAATAAATAAAAAAAAGAATCTCTTTTTTCATCATTGGGGACATTAGGGACCAGGTCATACAATATCTTCAAAAATATTTTCATCTGGTACAAGAAAGCATCCAAGAACACTTTGTATTTGGAGTTTTCCTAAAGCAGCCGAGATCCAGTGAAATTTTTACCTCACATAAATTTCTTGGCCTTCTTTAGGAAAGTGTTAAGCATACTATTTATTAGTGAAATCTGCAAATAAGCATCACTCAGTTCAACAAAACATTAATTATAAATAGATCTTCTGCCAGATCTAAGTATTGGATGTTTATGAAATTTGTTTGTGCATGTAGGGTAAAGACTGTAAAGCATAAATCTAGTCATTAACTTGAATAGCATGTGCTTTTCTCATGTATTTCAAAACATTTTTCAATTAATTGAAGTTCCTTCTTATGAAGTGAATGATCTCTGTGGAATCTGATTCCTTCAGCATCCATTTTTCTTCCCTCTGTCTTCAGGGCTTGTATACTTCTTTTGCATATTAAAATCCCGTTTTTCTTCAAAATATTTGGGTACTTATATAAATGCATGTATATAATTATTCCAGGTACTTTAAATGATACAATAGTCTGAATGAATATTGTGACTTGAAAATTATGTTTTGTACATCAGAGCTACTGAAAGGTTGAATTAGTTCAGACAAACCAAAACTGTGACTCAGATGGAGAATAAGGCTTGTTATTTAAAATAAGATTTCACAAAATAATTGCTCAGAAGTTAAGATAAAACTGAAACCTCGAGGAGAAAGAAAGTATCATTATGTCTATCTCTTTATTTTATGGGTTTATGCTTTTTCCCACCTTCTGGTCTCCAGCTAGGATCATGAATGCAAAAAGGCAGTGAAAAAAGCTGTTCTAACACCACCTGCTCAGCAGCAGAAACCAACAATGCTCACAGCACAAGCACAGCTGCTCCTGTAAGCTTCAGCACAGGTTTACAAACTGATGAGCATGACGTTTGGGGAACTCTTACTTCATAATAAAAATAAAAATCACAGAAAAGGTGTCCAGTTGCTCTGTCAATGAAAATCGTCTACATCTGGAACCAGCCGTATGCTGTCAGTGAATATGTAACTTGCACTAACTTCTCAAATGAAGAATAATTTGGTCTGATTTAATCTGCGTTCATTAGGCAAGTTTGAGATAACACCAAGAAATTGCCAAAAATTTCCAGAAATATGTCCAAGTTTTTAATGTTTTTATTTAGTTCTAAATGTATCTCCAGTTACTTAGATTTCTTTTGTAATTCCTCCAAAGCCTATGTCTGTCTGAATCAATTGACATGGGGAGTTAAGCTGTGAGAGTGTTAGAAAGTTTTTAACAATGGAGGAGTCGGGCATGGAAAAGCAGCAGTGGTTCCAGGGCCTCTCTTCTGTTCAGGTACCACAGAGAGACAAAAAAACTCTTCCCAGGGCATGAGCCAGAGCTGACAGTAACAGCCAGCTCTGGAAGTAATTTAGTTTGAAGAAAATTCTAGAAGCAGCTAATACAACACAATTTGACCAAAATGTAGATTTCTGGAGAGTGTCCAAATGGCTGGGCTACTGTGGTCAGGGCATGAATTGGGCTGAATATTTTTCTAAAGTGAAATATTTAAAATGTCAACGTTGCATCATACCCGATTCCATTATTCATTTCCCACCTGAAACATGCACAGGTTCATAGCTGTCTATTCTGGCTCCCAATTGCTCCCACACACACATGTAAGGTGTAGTGTGATTTGCAGTGCTGGAAGTCCATGAATACCAACCCCCCTTAAACTAATCACGTTGCAGGATGTTTCATAGGCAGTGATGCGAGGAAGTTCAGGGAGCTGTAGTGTTCCAATACAGGTATGTCCTTGTGAAGCTCTGTTTGAAAGACTACAACTCCCAGAATATTCCACTTTTTCATTAACTGCTGCAGAGCTTTTGTAAGATGACACCTGCTGCAGGAGAAAAAGAAATAAATAATGGCAGGAATCAATTGTTAGTGTGCAGAAAAAAATTAGGAAAGCAAACTCTTAAATTGATACGCCAGAATCCATGTTGGGCTTGGTTTAGGTGGCTGGAGAAACTGAGATACAGAGGACTTCATACAAAAAGAAAAACAGCAATACAAGACCAATTCTTTGTACTTTATGGAATCTCCTTTTCAAATTTCCAGCTTAGCAGTGAAAGGCTGCTCTAGATCTGGAGTTGAATTCCAAAAATACCACCCCAGAAGGCAATATTTTGGGCACCTATAAATAGAGTCTGAATGGGAATGCTTAGCAACACTATGGACTTGGGGATATACTCGTCATCCTGGGAGGTATTCAGTGACTGGAGCATACCCCATAAGAAGACATATATAACCTCTTTTTATTTAAATATATTTATATATATATATATAATTTGGTCTTACCAGAAATCATTTATACAGTGCAGTAAACAGTGCGTTTGAGAGGACTTGCACAAACTTCCAGTCCTGATCCCCAAATACTTCTCCATGATTATTTTTGCAACTGTGAACTTTGCAAAAATTAATGCAAAAATAATTTGTTGAGGATTATCTTCCAGCATATGGTAAAAGTTTCTGTGTCTTTCAAATTCTTACCTAAAAATCAGTGCTCCCAGACAGCAGCACATCGAGACCACTTCAAATAATTTCGTGGTCCAAATATTTTGAAGACTGATAATAACCCATGCCACAACAGAGTGAAATACCTGAAATACACTCTTAATACTTTTCTGCCGTCAACAACATCCCTTAGAAAAGCCTGAAACAGCACAATAAAAATGGAAGCTGCTACACATTGTAAGGCTATGAAATGGATTATTTCAAACTGTTAATGCTTCTAGCGCTATATTTTATTCAGTATTTAACCAAGGACAGATAGGATCCATGCCAGGCACACTGCATTTTCTACAATTTTAGTTTCACCAGTTCTTTGGATTGGCCCTAGAGTTTCTGTGGGTTCCCTGGACATTAATACCCTCCTGAAGATGTTCCTTTATTCACTGTTATTACAGAGCAACAGTTTCTTCTCTTCTGCAATCAACAAAGACTGCATCAGTGGCTCAGTGGTAATGATAATGGCCAAATATCTTAGTTATGGCCTAGGACATGAGGAGGTGGAGCCTGCAGCCCTGTGGGCATGTCTAGGTTGTTATTCTATAATAATATGTCATCACTGTGGGAGTGGAAGTAAGGGATTCTCACTTCCAAGAAGAATGGGGCATGGCTTCAGGTGGAGGAAAAATGTGATACGGAGTTGGCTCTGCAGCCATTTTTGTCCTTTTCTGGGGGAGCCAGGGGCGAGGGAAGTGTGGGGTGGCACTGTTCCTGACCAGAGAGTTTGTCCACCACTGGTTTTCTTTCATTGTCTTGGGCATGGTGGGAAACGTGGGCATGGACAGTTTGTTCTCCATTGTTTTTCATCGTTTGGGCTTTCAGGAAAAACATGGTGGAGGGAGTTCTGGGGTGGTGCCAGTTGTAGTCATGTCACATCACTTCAGACTTGGTGAGCATTTTGCATGTAATCACCCTCTTTTATACAATGTTGTTATTAGTATTGTTGCTGCTACTGCTCATTTTCTTGTCTCATTACTGTTTCCAGTAAATTTTTATCTCATTCCATAATCTCTGCCTTCTGTCTCTCTCTTTCACTAGAGGGGGTGGGGGACATGAGTGAGTGCACGAGGCTTAACTACCAGCTGGGCTTAAACCATGACACCAACCCATGAACTGTTTGTTTACACTTGACTTCAATTGACCAAGAAAGATATGCACACCACTAGATGACAAGATTATCATGACTATAGACATTCAGAGAATGATGTGTTATTTGTACTTTCAATTTGGAAGAACATCTGGCAGGTCAGAAAAGAGATACTCTATGGATTTCCATGCTTCATACATAATTGTAAAGTCTATGGTATTGCAGGCTATGTACTACGGTCTTTAGCCCATGTTCAATTATGCTATAAATGCCTGACCTGAAGTAAGGAGCTCCTGTAATTGCAGAGAGGGTTTTCCAAGCATGTAAGGGAATGAGCTTGCTTCTGCACATCACTTAGAGGTGTGGTGTATCTTCCTCAATAGTGTCAGACAATCTCTTTCAATAACTTTCTTCTTCACTAGAAATTATAACTAATAATTTCACCTTCTTCTTCCTCCCCTCATTAGGTTCAATACCTGTACCTTGTGGAAGCATAAAGGCAGCTAGTTCCACTTTGTCTTGAAAAGCCAGAGCTACAGCTTTACCTAACACAGTCTGCTCTTAAATAGCAGGCTGTTGCACCTGAAAGGACTGACAAGATCTAGCCTTCAGGATCTAACAAATCTTTATGCTTTTCATTCCATGATCTACCTGTTCTCTGGAACTTAGCTGGAAATGATCTGGGTGAAAACTGAAGAGAAATCTCAGCTGTTACTCTTTTAAATGTGCTAAACTTTTAAAGCTAAGAATCAGAGAAAATGACAGAGGAACACTTCATATTTTAGGATTAAGAAGTCCATCTTTTGATCTCACTACAAAGCAGGAGAAAACTTTGTGTGTGTGTGTTATAGTGTGTTGGTGAAGAGCATGGATGGTTCAGGGCTTCTGCCTGGGAAACCCAAGGAAGATAAATAGAGGCTCTAACTATGAGCAAACTGCAAAGATCTTATTGTAGATCCTGAACTTATCTATATAATGGAAAATTAACTTTTGATAACTTTTCTACACTTCTTGAATTTATATCATGTTACCAAAACTGGAGGGATCTTAACCTTGTTGCGGGCATCCCTTCATTGTAAACTGATCTTTTCAGAAATAAATATAAATGTAAATTGGTCAGGACATCTTTAGTTCCCGTATCCATTGCAGAAAAGGCAGAAAATAAGTTTGGCATGGTCTTTTTTTCAGAATATGATCTTCAGAAAGGAAATAGCAACTTCTACCTTTTAAAAATGTGGAAGAAAACATATGATAGTGTAAATTCTAGAACCTAATTTGTTATTATTATGATTTATGTGCCTCAATTTAGACATCCAAAATGAAAGAGCAAATTCGCAGCTTATCATCTGAGACTATCCAGATAATATTTCTGTGCGTGCTTTTACAAGAGGATCCAGTGCATCCTAAGAATTTTCTGTCACACATCACATGAATCACATTCTGGAGGTGCATATTTTCCTCTATTTAGGAGCAGGTGAGATGGACCTCATCCTCAAAGTCCCAAAATTCAAAGACGGTAAAAAAATCAATGTTTAAATTACATGAGTAATTTTATTTTCATGTATATTTACCTATACTCTTAAAACATGAGACAGTGCTGCATACAAGTGATTCCGATGTATTTTTGTAGCAACATGATGTACTCCAGGCTGAAGCCTACAGGCAAAGTCTGAACTATATAAATATAGTCTGGGGAAAATCAGAGCTGGTAGCAAAAGAGGGAGCAAACTAAGCTGATACATAATCACACCTACTAGTTCAGTATTACATTGGCCTCCAGTCCTACAGCAATGGGATAAAAAAGGACCTGAAGTCCCATCAAATGCTATCTGCCACGTGTACTTCTTTGCAGGAGGTATGCATGCCTTGTCTCCTCTGAGACTTGCACATAGCAGGAGCTTGGTATCTTTAATTTGTTTCCTGATTCTGTTTTTAATTAAAAGGAGAACAGAAGGGACAGAAGGTGTGTGTTCTGTGTCAGCTTTTGCAATGAATTTTCTGTTATCTCTTTGTTCTGACTGTCCTTATTTCCTGGCTATTTATTTCATTAACAAACAATCTGCCTGCAACTAGTTTTGGGTTTTTGTTTGTTTGGTTTCGGGTTTTTGTTTGTTGGATTTTTTTTTTAATTAATGTTACGTCTAATTTTAGTAGAAAAGTCAAAGAAGAAAGATCTGCATGTAGAATAAGTCCCTTTTATACTCAGCTCTGCAATATACCATTTAATGCTCTGTTTCAGTAACCCTGCTTACAATCACTTGCCTTCATGTATCATAGCTATTGTAAAGGGAGTAGTAGTGTTACTGTATAATAGGCAGGCTGAAATGGCATTTACAGTGTGGATGGCTTTACTTCATTTGGGTGACGTCCTTCCCTCCATTCCACCATACATCCAACCATCCATCCATCCATCCATCTGCCTCTCTAGGGTTACATAGATACAGTGTTACATAGACATAGATATTTGTGTCAGTACTGCATTATATTTCTCTAAGCCAAATAGTCTACTTTTTTTATGTGTCAAAAATATGTGTAATTTCTCTCACTGCTGATTAGTGACATTTGCACAGTACCTAATCCGTTATGATTAAATTATTTGCTGCAGAACTGGAATGCCATGCTGGAATAACTTTCGATACCTTTACTGCCAGAAAGAAAGATGTGAGATTTTCAGTTTGCAAAGGAGAAGATAGAGGAAGAAGGGATGGAAAAGGAAGAATGTAGGCAGAGGCTCACATTAGTGAAAGACAATTTGATTTTAAGTTAAACTATGTAAAGTACCAAGAAACACTGCTTGGTGCAGGGGGATGGCTTCTCATTCACCAGCTTAAAATCTTTTTTTTCTGCTCTGTATCAGATCAATAAGACAATCTAGCTTTCAGTCACACTGCAGACATGCTGCATTCCAAGAAGGTTTCTGTGGAGAAGCACTGATAAACCTGTCTGTTGTGAATGATACAAAATCTATTAGCCCACCTATGTGACAGATATAGGTTTTAACACTTCAAATTATTGAAGACTATCAGTTTAAACTGGAGCTTAAAATTGTCAGATATTTAAAAAAAAATAAAAAAAGCCAGTCTATGATTTTTTTCTGATGAACATGACTCTATAGATTAATTTGAATGGCACTTGCTGATATCTAGGAAAGTTAAACTGATCAGAATAATTGCTCTTTGATCGGAATTAATATTTGACGAAATTTAACACTGGAATCAACTGAGTTTAAGCTATCAGTCCCAATCCTGTCAGTATTTTGATATACAAGATTCCAAAGGAAAATTAAAAGCAGTAATTTCCTCCTTGCTTTGCATTTCCAGGTGAACATGATCGGAGTTGATGAAATGTCAAACAAAGTACTTTTAGGTCGTGTACAATCATTTTCTCATTCTTTTATAAGCCAAAAGGATGAAAAAACACAAAACCACTTACAAAACATAAAGATATGCTAAGTTAAATGTGATAATGTTGAATTATCCATATAAAGATGTCAAATCCCTAAATTTAACCTAAACCCCAAGTATTTTGAAATTTGCCTTTCAAAATCTGTTACAGATTTTGTAGTCACATTCGATGAAAATGCTTAAATGTATGTGTCTGCAATAAACTATCTTTTAATATACCAAATGCTAGAAATATATAGAAGATATGAAGAATACTATCACTGTCAGTTTTTTAAAACACACATGGTTTTTATGTTGTAAAAATTTTAAAAAAAATTATCTACCAATATTCTGCACAAAGTATCCTGTAAGACCTATGACTGCATTATTGCAATAACTGTTTTAGGCTCTTATACTAAGGGGAAAAATGTCTCAGTTAAAGCTTCTTACATCTACCACTTAACCACAGGCCCAGTTCTCTTCACAAAATTCATGCAGAAATTTATCTTGGACTGTTTTTCTGGTGACTTTTTTGATCAGTCCATCCAATAAATTTATGGTACATTTCAGTTATTGTATGCTATCTTTTGGTAACTCTTTCAAGGTAACAAGCCACATCCTTTAATGATTTAAATACCAGATACAGGCTGTTTCACAAAAAGACACCATTTTTAAAGAACACTCAGATATTCATTGAGCTGTGGGTGCTTGGCTGGAGAATGGAAAGTCACAGTGCACAACTGTTATCGTGGAAGCTTTTTTTGATAGGAAACATGCTCCTTCAGCTGTATTCTGAGAAGGGAATATGTGAGTTGAAAGACAAGTTTGCTCTTTCACATGAACTGAGCTTCTTCAGTGAAAATGTGAATTCAAAGGGAAAACTGAAGGTTGAGCAGCCACTCCAAAGACTGCAGAGGTTTCAATGTGGGTCAGTACACTGGTGTTCAGAAGTTTGACACTTTGAAGCATATGGACTCATTTCATAACAAATTCCAGAGTGCCTTGATTTTTCTAAGGGTGGATCTGAGCCTCTCCTTGAAAAAATTACACAATTATCTCTGAGAGACAGCACTCTACTATGTTAAAAAAGAGTGAGTAGCACTTTTCACTAGCTTCAGTGTGTGATGCTACTATGCAAAAAGGCCAGATGAGAAAAGGCCTTCATTACTTAACAGGTACTGTTCTCATGAGAATTCTAACTCATTTCCATTGGCTTCACTGACAAATAACATTTTAATAATGCATGGTCCCGATAGCTCTGTAAAGCTTACACATAAAAGAAAGATAGACCTGGACTTTCTACCACTGGCAACAGAACAATTTAGCAGTTTCCAGCTCTGTTCCTCAATCATACTGAACACCAGAATTTTTGAAGGATCTCTTTCTGGAGAGATTAAGCAAAGCAGGAGAGAAATATTTTGGATCTGATGCCAAGATAAAATTGCAGGACTTGAAATTATAAGAGAATACATGTTGATTTCAAAGTTGTGCACTATTACCACCATTGATATATACTTAGCAGTGTCTTTCATCACTTTGGTTTGGACATTTCTCCATTTCTCCAACAAACATCCTTTTTAAAATTATTTATCCTTATCTATGATAATCCTTTATCTTTATGGTCTTAGTGGCCTGAGGAACTCAGTACATTCCCAGTGAGGAGGCTTGTCCGTCTGCTCAACTCTTTTGGAGGCATTCATACCTGTACGGTGAATACTACTTTGAACTTGCACTATGAACAATAAGACAAGGGGTTTTTTTCAGCTTTCTATATTTTAGAAGTTATGTCACATTCCTAACATCTCTTTGACAACACAGAAGTAATTTCTACAGTAGACTACTATGTTGCTTCACGTAATGGAATGCAGTAGTGTTGAGACATCATTTGTGAGGAGACCTTATTTTCTCTTAGCTTGTATTAAAAAAAAAAACAAACAAGTTCCAAATAGTTGACAAGAAAAGGAACTTTTTGAAATGGTAGGACTTTGTTTAGTTATGAAACTGGACTGGACTTTCAGAGTAAATATATAACCCATATGGTTTTTGGCTTGTGAGCTATATGTTCTACTACTTTTCTCCTTTGTCATACATATTGACATATATGGTATATGCTACATCATACTGAAGTACAAAAAACCCCCTTTTGCTAAAAGATAAAGAGTTTCATTTTTATGTGGAAAATCTTTCATATTGGTGGCTGGGATTCCTTGCTTAAAATATTCTGAAATTTTCCCTCATCTCACATTAACTTCAGTGGGATTCTTCTAGTATTAAGAATGAAGACAATTACCTTTTTATTTAATTTGACTAAATAATTAATAGAGCAACCTGACTGCAGGCCATAAAGTGAAGAAAAGGAATAGTGACTTCAAAGAAGGCATATTCATAAACTCATAGAAACATTAATATTGGAAGGGACCTCAGGAGGTCCTTCAGTTCAAGTCCCCTGTTCAAAGCATTCCTAGCTTCAAAGTTAGATTAGATGAGGTCCAGCTGAGTTTGGAAAATATCCAAAAACTGAGATCCCACAAACTCTCCCACAGCCGTATTTATATTTCCATATTCAGCTACTCTGACAGGATTTTTTTTTTGCCTTACACCTAGATGGGGGGTTTTTTTGATGAAACTTATAATTGTTGCTTTGGTCCTTTTCCTGTGTGTTTTTGTGAGTTTGGCCTCAACCAAACATTCCCTCTTAGCCTTCCTTTTTCCAGGCTGAATGAACCCATCTCTGTCAGCTTCTCCCCAGCCACCATAGTGGCCTTCAGTTGGACACTGTCCAGCTTGCTGACATCTGTCTTATTTTGAGGGGCCTAGACCTGACCTCACCAGTGAGGAAGAAAGAGGAACAACCATTTATTTTTATGTACTGGCTCTACTTTCTCATGTGCAGTTATCACAGGAGTTCACTGACAACTCATGTACAACTTGCCATCTACCAGGATACTCAGGATCTCCTCTGAGGGGCTGTAACTTAATCACTCTGCGCCTAGCCTGAATGTTTCTGGATGTCCCTTAATTTTCCACCATTACACCAGTGTCAGAATAGGTTTAATCAATGTGCTCCCCATATGCGAACATGTTTTGTATAGTACCAGGGAAGATCAGCCCTGGGGAAACTTACAAACTGCACCGATCTGTACAAGGCAGTGTTGCAGTTAAATTGCAAGCAAACCCTATTAGAAGTGTTGTTGGGCATGAAGCCTGCAGAAAGAGGAATAATCAAGACCACAGGAAGGGAGACACAGCTCTTCCTGAAATTTCTTAATGACTCCCTGTCAGTGCAAGAGTTCTTCCCACCTTATAACTCCAGTCTCTAAAGATACTCAGAAATACCTAGTGGAGAGTCACAGTAATGGAGCTGAAGACATTTCTTTCCACACCTGCCCATGTCATCTCTCTCTTGGATATTGCCACATCTGAAACAGGGAAGTAGAACGAAGCAGAATTTCCCTGCACCTAGCTTAAGTATGCAATGTATTCACTTAAAGTGCTACTAGAGGAGCAGACATTGAGATAAAAACAATCTCAGTAATATTCACAAGAAAATATTGCCTAGGCACTTGTAATTTGAAGCTGTCTGAATCTTGGTACCTTTAGTTGTTCGTTGTCTGTGCTGCCCTAACCTTGTTTTATCTCTTTTTCAGGAAAAAACAGAGCTGTGTGCTTTTGCATCATGACTCACTTTTCCTAAGTGGTAGGTAAAACCTCCTTTATGTATTTGCTGTATATGCTGACAGAATCCAGATGCACTTTTTTAACAGCATCTTCAGTTACTCAGCTGTCAGTGAGATTCAGGAAGGTTTCAAAGTGTTTCTTAAGTGACTATTTTCTGATTGTTTTTCTTATTGCCAACTGACATACAAGTCTTACATATATATATATATATATATATATATATGGAGATTTTAAATTAAACAGATGACAGTTCCAAACCAAAATCAAGGTGGCATTTCCTCTCCAAAGCATGGTTAAACAAGGGAATTCATTCGTACAGGATATTGTAGATGCTTCATAAAGTTTAAAAACCACAAGAAAACTTGTGAAAGGAAAATTCGTAAAAGCTATTAAACATGAAGATATCATCTTTACCTCAAGATTTCCTTGGGCTAAAGATACAGAGAGGGTAGGAGAATGTACAGAAGGGGAAATACTATAACTTCTCCACTTTTATACTCTGAGCATCTGCTCTTGGCTACAGTTAGAAACAGGATATGGAGCTAGAACTTCAGACTGGTACTATATGGCCTGTCTTATTTTCTTATGCCAGCTGCTAGCTACAATATAGCACCAAACCCAGGAACAACAAAGCTCTATTTCTTGAGCTCAAAATATTTGGAAAGATCTTCCAACCCCCTGTGCATGCCATACTTTATGACCAATCCCATACACATCATCTGTATGTTATGAAAAGAAAATCTGTTCTGCAGTTATGAATCTTCTTCCACCTTTGCATCACCTACATCAAGTAGCACTATAGTAACTCTCTCTGTTGCGCAGGATGTGTCAACACATGGTGCAATTACCATGTGCTTATTTTAGTCACAAAGATATATGAATAGAATATTAAAGACTGACTTCAACCAAAAAAATTAGCATCCACTACTAGAGAGTTATAAAAGAAAGCCATATACAATTTAGAAAAAGAATTGATATCTTTGGTTATGAGTGTGTGTTAGAAACAGCAAAGTTTTCCTTAAAAAACCCCCTAAGTTATATGCTTACAAGTGGCAATCCTTCCTAGCATTATATGTGCACTAAGGATTCACAAATTCCTCAGTCTTTCACTTCAAATCCATCTTATGTTACCAAAATAACAGCTTTTGCTGTGCTCCTGGGAATTATGTCTCTGAAATCTGTAGAGGTAGACTTGTTTCAAGTCAATTTTATTTTGTTTTTCACTCTATTTCTTTCAAAATTTTGTCTTCAAAAACATCCTGCTGGCTTCAGAAGTCCCTATTTAATACATAACTACTGATGGACTAGGCAACTAATGCATTATTTATTAGGTACATCTTCATTACATGCTAGCTTCAACATCTCATCTTTGTGGGTGTGTGCAAGTGCTTCATGAAGCTTTGGCATTCCTTCCGTAGTTTTCTGTTTTATGAAAAATGAAGGTTTATTTGCTGAAAATAAAAATCCCATAGTTCAGTGATCTGAGTGTCTGTATTATGCTGGATCAAGAATCTCAATCCAGTGGATTCAACAGTAGCCTGCTAAAGTACTTCTGAGCTTTACACTCACTCTGGGGTTTAGCTCCTCTTTGGTCTGATTCTGCAACAAGAGGATGACCTGACTAAAAATAATTTAGGGATTTCTTGTATAAGCTGATCCTCCTTACGACAGGCAATTCCAAAAGAAAGACTTTTTCACAACCAGTTAGAATCACCAACTCTATTTTTCTCTGCCTGACAGTCTTCTCTCTGACAATGCAGCTTGCTGCAGAAAACCTTGAAATATAGTAAGATTTCCCCTCAACTACAAGAAACAAGTCTAGGAGCTCCAGCTCTTGGTGTTGTCTGAACATTTCCACAGTTTTTCCTTTCAGGCTGATTTTACTCTGGCCTAAGGAATAACTGCCCTTTTACAGTCGATGTATGTCTCTGGTGTACTGTTGAAACACAGCTCCCAGTTCATTTTCATCTATAAGAAATCTGGTTTGTGAGCCCTGAGACCACTCCATAGCATATCCAAAGCACTAAGTAAGGGGAGGCAAAAGGAAAAGTTCAGCCGATCTGAACCAAAAAACTAATGCAATGCATCCACACGTTTACCATTGCACAGTACCTAGGCAGGAAAGCAGGGCATGCTAGTGGACGTGTGTTGCCTTGCTCCAGTTTACACATGAGAGGTGTCCGCCTTGGAAAACTGAGAAGGCTCTTTCTGCTTTTGCTACATTTATGTGCTCTGTGCACAGCAAGGAGCATTTGCTCTGTTTTGCTTGCCCACTTTGAATGTACTTTCAAGAGGAATTTCAGGGAGCAAGACTCATACTTGCATGCATTCTTGGGACCTTGAAATGCCTGGATTTGTCAGTGGCATCCTGTGACTCTCGGTCCCTAGAGAGCCTATTAAAATGTTTTGGTAAAAAAAGATTTACTCTACTGCATGCCTATAAGGACCACTGGGGGAAATCTTAAACAAGAGCTGATATAACTGTATTCTAGTTCTGTTTCCAATTTTTTCAGTAATTGCTTGAATCGTGCCATAAGAAATACTTTAAAATTCTGTAAATGATGTCAGCTTCCAAAAAAGCTGCAAACACTTGGGATTAGATCACGGTTCAAATTATATGGATAAACTGGAGATAGGGTCAACAGAGTCCAAAATCAATATGGTGAAACTTGCTAAAAATAAATGTATTAACTGTGTAGAAAAAGACATGAACTCCATTCAAGGCCTATGTTTAAATATTCACAATGCCACCCTTTCTGAGAAACGTTGACAAGCTGCAGAGAGTCCTTCAGAAAAAGTAGAGTGAAGCCAGGTTCAAGAAGAATGAGGAAATGATTGGTGAATTTGATACTTTAGCTCTGAAAAAAACCCAAACAGTAAAGTCCTACTAGAAGTTGCATGGACTGTAGAATTTCTTCTTGAAGGTTTTTTTTTCACAGCTGATCAAATGAACTTTTCTTAAGGTTTATGTAAGTGTCCTCAAATCCATTTCAATGCAAAAGGTACTGCATGGCCTCTTGAAATTTCTCCATCTTTACATTTCTATGCTTTGGTGATAGGAAGCACCACTGCCTTTATATATAATGGAGACTTGGGGACTCTCAAAGTCTTCATGCCATCAGAAGCACTACTCTCCAGCTACGAAAAGGTGATATTCCCAGGACATAGATACATGGAGCTGTTAAAGTGCCTTTAGAAGTAGCCACTAAATAGATACTTTTACTCCTCCTTAAAAGTATATTCACTCACAGTGATGTTGAAAGAAAAATAATTCTTTTCAGATGCACATTTGGGAATAATCTAGTTGATACAGACTTTTCCAGAGGCAATAAAGGGTTTCTAAATGTCAACACAATTAATAAGATGCTGAGTCAGAGCAGAGTATTTGTGTTGGGGGTGGCTAACAGAGGTCTTCCACTAGCAGATCTTTGGCATTTGAATCAAATTCATCACTGAAGTTACATGTAAATATTCTCTCTTCCATAAATAGCTATTGAACATTTTTTTCTTATTATTTTTCTTGACATATTTTTTACTCTTACCTAGCCATTTACTGTTTGAATACTAAAATGATAGGAATTTGCCATGAAAAAAATTGTCAGGGAAGTTACAACTTTGTTAAAGAAAGAATTTTTCCCTCTCCATTTCTGCAATGAAACCTTCCTTTTTCTGAACAGAACACCTTAGTGATAGCTCCCATTTCATAAAAGATGTGAAGTAATCACAGTCAAAGCAATGATGACTGACTGGTGGTACTCTGGTTACTAATCTCTGGAGGGATATTCAGGCTGTGCTATTAAACACCATGTCCCAGTCTGCCAGCATCCCTCCAGCCAGCTTACCAGGTTTTATGTTTGCCAAAGTAAAAAAAGCCTGGCAATCAGGCAGAGTTGCCACAGTAACTGGAAAATGGTGGCAAAACATAAACAAAAGCTTTAATAATACTTTGGTAATTATTTACTTTTTTATCTCAAGTATTCAGTGGTATTGCAGGCTCCTTTTTTAACTATTTCATGTCTCATAAACTACTGCTGATACTACTTGGCCTGCAAGGCTGAGCTTTAGTGTCCTTGTTAAACAGATTTAACTCGTACATTTTCAATAAAAAATATGTGTTGGTGCAGAAATTTTACTCAGTTTGGAGCAGCATGCATACATTTATTGTGATAATTTGATTATGAAAACAGTTTAACCCTGCCAATTTTAATCACTTTACAGCAGCATAAAGCTGAAATAATACAGAGCAGGCAGTCTTAAACAAGGCTTAATTCCCCAGTGTATGATTTGCTGGTTCCTGCAGTCTTAATTGGCACTGTCTATTTAACTTCTCGGTTTGGGATTATAAATGACAGAGGACACCTTTACTTTTTGTTGTTTTATTAGGTACCAGATTATTTCAGGATCTCCTGTGTTTGATTTTGTGGGGCTTTGTTTATTCCAAACACATCTAGTATATAATATCTAGGAAGTAAACCTGGGGAATTCACCCATTATGACCACATATATACCTTGAAGAGGTATACTTGCCGCAAATTTTGTGGAATATCCCTACTTAAGGGTAATTTTTTCATCTTTACCAAGAAAGATCATAAGAAAAATATAGTGAAAACCACTGCAATTGACTGACTACTTTTTATAAACACAACTACATGACACAATTACTCTAAATGTTCCCTCTGAAAATTCTTCGCATACTGTGTGTTCCGGTTTTATCTCCAAGAGCTCCGTAACACTTTATTAAAAACAGACCTCAGAGATGCTTCTTAAACAATAACAGAGAATATTACTTCAGTAAATCAGGTTTGAAAATGTTTTGCAAAGCAGTTGGGCATTAATGAAATTGTTCCAAAGGTCACTAGGTTTAGTTCAATTTCCCACTAAGTGGAGATGAGATCTCAGTGAATAATTAATAGCAAATGATTGAATGAATTTCACCTTCCCATTGTAGTTACAAGCTCATTCAGCAAGTCAACATACTCTCAAGAATGTTTTGAAATCATTGTCTTGATTGTTTCTCACACTTTCTACTTGTGTAGTGTTTGAGCTGGTCCACCACTTGGCATCACATTTCTAGACCACACGGAACTTTGGGTCTGCCACTTTCCTCTTTTCTTCCAATTGCATTCCCTTATCTCTCCTTGCACTGGAAATGCAAGCCAGCAGAGGTACACATACTGTACCAATGGTAGAGTGCCACAGCTCATTAAACATATCTAAAGGATGAGAAATAATCATAAAAATAGGGCTAGGAATTTGGAAGTTTTACAGTTCAAGATTCCCATTAAATACAGTGGGCACTAGGTTGCAATACATTTGTTCATTGCATATTTTTGCAGGAAAAGGTTAAAGAGGCAACCAGATATTTGAGCGGGCTTGTCTGCAGCTTTAAAGTCTAAAAAAAGAGTGCTGTCACTACATACCCTGTAATCAATGTTTTTAAAGCCGAGAGAGCAATTCAGCTGAATGATAAAACTGCTTACCACAGTGATTAAACAAAGAACATGCAGCATCTTAAGAGAAGCAGCCCATCAAAATCAACAACTCCAGGCATCAGCAGAGGTTACAAAAACCTTATGATAGACTGGATAACCATATACACAATAAAAATGCTTCTTGAGAAGAAAATGAGGATCAGCCTGTCTCTAGGCACCTGCAATAAGGCAGCAGGAACTTCTAACTCAGTGAGTCTGAGGGATGTCATCACAGCAAAAATGGAGTTTGGTTTTTCTTGTTTGCACACTTCAAACTTGTGTATTATTCAACTGGATTTCTTCCTGTGACACCAAACTCGGTGAGCAACTTTAGTGTTATATCACACATTCACTGGAAATCGCCAAAGTTACCAAATTACTAAAAATGAACAATATGTCTAATAGGGTTTAACAGTACAATGAAGAACAAACGGTATTGTTGTCTCCCTTATTAAGCAAAATATTTGCTTTTTCACAAAGGACTGCATGTGCAGCTCTTTACCTTGCATTTTCAAGTTTACTTCTGCAGGCTATCCTTTTGCTTTGAAGCATTTCCAAGAAAAAGAAATCCTTGGAAATGCTTAGTTTTCTCCACTGAGCTAATAAACTTCTTCAATCATATCCAAATCTGACTATTTTAGCCTCAAGTAAGTCTCCAAAAATCTCCTTTGTTCATGTTTTGGTATTGTTTGGGGTTTTTCCTGTTTTGTATGTAAGTAGTATTCATAAAAGAAACATTTTTTATTTACATGAGTAATAAAATCTATAATTTAATCTATCTGCTACTGTGATCTCACAAGTATATTAATATAGAAGAATTTTAAATAACAATTATCTGGTGAGTTTCAAAAGGCTCATGGATATTGTAATAATTCAGTGCCACAGGCCTCTAATGGCTAGATTTCATTTTGGTCCATCTAGAGCAGTGCACTGGGTAGGAACAAATATTTATCCTCAATATGTCAGTCTTTTCATTGAGAGAACAAATCTGAGTTCACAAAGAAATTTTTGTCAATGTACAGAAATTTTTGCCAATTTTTGCACATCCCACAGTCCAAGATAACCTCTATACATCCATCTAAGGATCCTATCACAGGGTGATAGGAAAATCAGGTAATAGTGAGTGGAGATTGAAAACAAGAAATAGTGCAGACAAGACTTGTATTTTCAGCCATGCCCTTCTGGATTTAGATAATTTTCACAGATATAAGAAAGGGCACTTCTTTCACCTAGTGTTCTCTGAAGAACTGAGAGGCCCCACACTTTTTCTTCCTTAAAAACTAAGATAAACAATCCTGTTTACAAAAGTTTTCTAGAAGGAAAGTTCAGCTCACTGGCTTCTGAGGAGCTATTACTCCAAGAACATCTGTGAGACATTTTGCAAGAATATGAGGTTTCATCTGTTTGGCTTAAGAGACAGATCCAAGCTAACAAGCTCCCATAGTAGGCTGATGAAGTTATTCGTTCTTCTCTGTACCAATGCCATATTCACCAAATAATGAAGCCTGACTGAATGCGTGAAGTTCCCCACTCTCTAACTTCCCTAATGGAACTTTCAGAAACTGAAGTTTACATCTACAGTATTATATTTTAATTTCTTCAATCACAATAATGTTTGATTAAGAGGGGAAAAATGAAAGAATGCCAGTCAAGACAGTTGTCATGATTGAACCCCAGCAGGCAACTAAGTACCACACAGTTGCTTGCTCACTTTCTTAACCCCCACCCCCACTCTGCAAATAGGATGGGGAAGAGAATCAGGAAAGAAAATAGAACTTGCATGTATCATCATCATTATCATCAGGAAAGAGTGAGAGAAAACCCAAGACAGACAAGTGATGCACAGTACAGTTCTTTACCCACTTCAGACCATCCTTGAGTCAGAAGGCCCCCCCTTCTGATCAACTCCCCCCAGGTTCATATCCTGGGCATGACGTTCTATGTTATTGAATACCCTTTTGGCCAGTTCAGGTCAGCTGCCTCATCTATGCTCCCTCTCAGGTTTTTGTGCACCTGCTCACTGGCAAAACATGGGAAACTGAAAAGTCCTTGACTTAGGATAAACACTAGTTAGCAACAGTGAAAACATCAGTGTGTTATCAACCTTATTCTCATACTGAATCCAAACCACAGCACTGTACCAGCTACTAAGAAGAAAACAAGCCCTAACCCAGCCCAAAAGCTGGGCAAAACTGAAAATTCCTGGAATAGTTTACTCAACTTTCCCCTCCCCACAGACACGGTTTAGGGTCTCCGGAACAGAAAAGGGAATTTAATGCAGGGTAGGACACACATATTCTCTAGATCATTTTGTCAAGTGATGTAGTGACTAAAGTTGCTGCACTGCTTCCTGCTGGCAGATGTTGGAGAAGCCTACACAACAGCTGAGAAAAAGGAGTATCAAATCTGTTGCTCAACAACTGTCAAAGTGTGAAAGGTGCAGCACTTGGCCACCACAATGCTAGGGAGGTGACCTAGTTTCGGCCAGAACCCAGATGTTAGTGGATACCAGCTCAAGTCATTGCTAGGGGCAGGGAAAAGAGACTCTCTGGCTTCTGAGAAGGAGTGCGTGGCATCCAGTTGAAAAAATACGGCAGCATTGTCTGCCCTTGTTCATTGTCTCAGGGTTTGCAGTGAGAACTTTTGCATGTGACTCACCCTTTCTTTGTATACTTTTGTTGTAAATATTGTTACTGTTTGCTTTCTTATCTCATTGCCGTTTCCAGTAAATTGTTCTTATCTCAACCCATGATCTTCATCTTTTGTGACTCTGATTCTCAACTCTATCCTGCCAAAGCAGGAAGAGGAAGGGGAAAAGGGAAGAGGGGACCAAGTGAGTGGCATGTGGTTTGTGAGAGTTTCGGTGGGGGCACTTAAATGGGGAGTACCATTCCTAAACCACAACAGGACGCTACTGCATCTGAACATTACTGTCTCATCAGAACCAGGAGAAGCAACTTTGTGAGCAGAGAAGTTTCTTTAGACCCAGAAAGCCTGTGACAGTGACCTTTTCGAAAAATTTTTTTCTAGAGTATTTAACAAATGGTGTGTTGTGCTCTCTACAAAAGGGATTACAATCTTGTTTAGAAAGATAGGCACAAAATACATCCTTGCATGACTAAGAGGCCCTTGTATAGCTAAATTATGTTAAGCTATGAATGCTGATTTGAATGGTGCTTGCTTTGTAGAGCATAAGGAAGGGCAGGCTCATTTAATGCTCTGATGAAAAATACCTGAAGCTTAGGGTGGAAAATTTAACGGGAAATTCTAGTGTTTTGCAGATTAAAGAAAAGGTTTTGTCCTTTAGACACATAAAAGTAGGGAGTCCCTGCACAGAGTCTTTAACAAATTAGAGGACTGGGCAATCACCAAGCATATGAAGTTCAACTAGGGAAAGTGCCAGATTCTGTACCTGGGATGGGACAACCCTGGATGTACATACAGACTGGGGAATGAGATGATGGAAAGTAGTGCTGTGGAAAGGGACGTGGGGATTCTGGCTGATGGCAAGGTGAATATGAGTCAGCAGTGCCCTGGCATCCAGGAGGGCCAATTATGTCCTGGGGGCATCAGGCAAAGCATCACCAGCTGGTCAAGGGAGGGGATTGTTTGGCTCTGCTATGCACTGCGGTGGCCTCACCTTGAGTATTGTGTGCAGTTTTGGGAACCACAATGTAAGAAAGATACTAAACTATTAGAGAGTGTCCAAAGGAGGGCAATGATGATGGTGAAGGGTCTTGAGGGGAAGCCATATGAGGAGTGGCCATCAACCAGGTCTGTTCAGTGTGGAGAAGAGGAGACTGAGGGGAGATCTCATTGCAGTCTACAGCTTCCTCACGAGGGGAAGAGGAGGAGCAGACACTGATCTCTTCTCTGTGTTGACCAGTGACAGAACCCAAGGAAATCACCTGAAATTGTGTCAGAAAAAGGTTCTTCACCTGGAAGGTGGGTGGGTGCTGGAACAGGCTCTCCAGGGAAGTGGTCACAGCACCAAATCTGCCAGAGTTCAAGAAGTGTTTGGATTATACTCTTAGGCACATGGTGTGACTCTTGGGGATGGTCCTGTGCAAGGTTGGATTCGACGATCCTTGTGGGTCCCTTGCAACTCAGCATATTCCATGATTCTGTGAATATTAACAAACCATACTCTTCAAGCATGAGGTTCAGACAGTTTCAGTGTTCATGCAGGAATCAGTGCAGAGACAGGGCTAATAGTTCTCCACATGCAGGTGTAAGATGCTCTGGCTCCCCTGGCTTAGCTGTCACTTGGATGATCATCATAGTAATGTTAGTGATAACAAGACTCTCACCACTGAATGTCTAAGCTATTTTAGTTGTGATGATACTAAGAAATTAAGCTCACAGCAGATTATAAGGGGACACAACCAGGTCTCAATGGCAGAATAATATCTCCCGGTTTAGGATACCACTGGAACAACCATGAGAAAAGGAAATGTGAAACATTGGGGCTTTATCCGTAAGGAAGGTTCAACTTGGACCTGGAACTGGCAAGAGGGACAACTGAGAAAGAATAACTTTTGAAAAAGAATAGCAAGCTCCTTTGTTCTTCTTCTTCTTCCTAACAAATGGCTTCTCTCTATTAAACTGCAACCCTTCTGTGGTTTGGGGGAGTGTTTTCTGCTGTGGGAGCAATTTCCTAGAGTTAGCTATTTTTATATCCTAGTTTTGATGTTTAATAACTCAATGTTTTTTTCTCAATGCCTAGACGCGTGGCTAAGCACTCTTTGAACTGTTCATATTTTTAGTCTCCAGAACACCTGTGACAGAGTTTAAAAATCAGATTTTATAAAGGAAAGTAAATATATCTGCTAGTTGAAAACCTGCCTCCCAACTGCTTCACTTGATGCTTCTGAGTTGTTACACTAGAAGAAACACAGAGTAATCACTCCTTTTTCCTGGGTCACTGGTAATTTGATAGCTGAACACTATCCATCCAAAACTGTCATGCAGCTTTTCATAACTTTTTGCATTCCCTATTTTAATAAACCCAAATAATTTTGGAACATCCACAAATTGTCTAACTTCACTATTTGTCTCCCTTTCCAGGTCATTTATGGATATGTTAAACACTAGATGTCCCTCTGAGACCCCACTGCTAACCTCTCCTGTTGTAAGACTTCACAATATGTTTTCCTTTGTTTCCTACTTCTTAGCCTCAACAACAGCCATATTTCTGCCTTCCCCTCCCTACTTCAGTTTAGTTCCAGAATAATTTCCAGTGAACACTTTTGAATCTTTTACCTGAAAACATCCATCAGGTTTACTGTTAATAGGCCTTGTGACTATAAGGGAGAAAATGGGAGTGAGAACTTGCAATAGAATAGTACTTTATATTTCATTTGCCTAAATTTCTTTTGTATTTCTAATTGAAGATATAAAAGTGCTATGCTGACACAATTCACTGAGGTGAGCAAAAACGTCTATTACCTATGTGAATAAGGAATGAATAAGGAATGAATTTGACCTGTTAAAGAGTTGGTTACTTAACTAACAGGGCAAGAATTGAGCAATACTGAGACAAATAACAGTAGGAACGTCTCTAATTAATGATTGTGTCTGGTTTTGTGTTTGAAAAACAACTTTGACAGGTGTGAGCTAGTTTTAGCTACAGGTACATTTGTACCCTTGCATTTGGAGTGCATTAAAGTAAAACAAGTCACAATAGCAGCTGGGAGGAAGATGATTAATCACAGAGGGAGCTAAGCCTAACACCCCTGTAGAGCCAGATTTCCCTTAATGCACAACTTTGTTCATGCTGAGTAGTACCTTGCTCTGAGAATCATCTCTCCGAAATTAATGTTGCCATTAGTTTAAAAAATGAAGCCCCACTGAAGACGGGTAGGTCTGCAATGCACTTAATCAAAAGGCAATGCAATTGTATGTTTAGCAGTCAAAGTGCTATCAATCCTAGACAATGAATGGCAATCATCAGGTATAAAATAGAACACAAAGCTCACTCCTAGTTTTGAATCATTTTGATGGTTCTATTACTGCTTCTGTTCCTGATTTAGATTCATCTCAATATACTTGGATCAAAAGTTAATTGGTGCGAAGCTGAATTGCAGGTAGATTGCCTTAACTCAGGGCATCAAAAGTACAGGGCAGATGATAAAGGGCAGTAACAGTTTCAGCTATTGATTTTAACTTGTCACCACATTTTTGTCTAAGCCCTCAGAGTCCACCTAAGTTCTGCTAATGAACAAACAAGCAGCTAATTATTCCCAGCTACCCTCACTGCAAAATTCCTCTTTCCAGTACATGCAGTTTTGAGGTTTTTTTCCATTGTTTTTTTTTTTTCTTTATTTCTCAGCTCATCCCTTCATTTAATGTGGGAAAGCACCAGATCTTTATCCTCATATTCAGAAACTATCTCATCAAGATTCTTAAGTATGCACAACTGGAGTCAGCAGGGCTACTTAGCTGCTTGATACAAGCACCTACTTAAGGACCTTGATGAACTTTCTGAATTTTTGGATAAACAACCTGTATAAGGTCAGATCTTTGATTAATCTAGAAGCAGATTAAGCAGTTCACATCTGTGTTGTAAAAGCATACAAATGCAAGAGAAAACATATTGGAGAGTTCAGACTTTTTGCTAGAGTTGAAGAATACAGCGTTACTGAGATATAGAACAGGTGAGAACTTTATGGGGCTAATGTTAGACTGATTTCCAAGGAAATCAGCTATTCTGTGATCTCTTTCCCCATAGATCAATTTCAATTAAATGTAAAAAATCAAAAAGGAAGCTTAAACATATGAAATATTCACAAGTTTCGTGAGCCAGTGGCAACTACAGATCCATGGCTGACTGGGTCCTGCACAGACAAAGACTCTGTCTCCCACTGTGAGTGTTCCATAGGTTCTGGTGCACAACCTGAAGATCCTGTAGGTGTTGGGAACAAAGGAAAAACTGTGGAAAATTGTATTTAGTTAGCTCCATGCCTGATTGGAACAGTTTGCTACTATAGCTGTTAGAATAGGCTGTGCTTAAACAGTATGGGCAGTTGCTAAAATATAACTAGCAACTCAGGTACTGTACACTTTTTACAGAGTGATAGAACACTACTTAAATCCCTTACTTTTTCATTAATATTTTCCCTAATTCATCATGGGATTTCAGAGACAGCAATGCCATTTCTCTGAGTAGAAGCTACTTTAGGGTTTTAGATACACATTTTCCCATTCCAGCTAAAAGTAACCTGGCATTCAGTCCCTTTTGGCAGTTAGTCAAGCTGAAAGAGTGACTTAAAGACATCTTGTTTAAGGATTCAGGTGGATTGACCTTGACCGGATGCCAAGTGCCCACGAATCCTTTTTATCACTGTCCACCTCAGAAGGACAGGAGGAGAAGAAAATGAAATACAAAAACCCTGATGGGTCAAGATAAAGTCAGTTTAATAAAGCAAAAGCAAAGATCACATGCAGAAGCAAAGGAAAAAAAAATTATTCTCCACTTCCCATCATTAGGTGATGTTCAGCTATTTTCACGAAGCAGGGCTTTAGTACATGTAGGGGTACTACAGAAGACAAACATCATCATAATGAATGTCCCCTCTCCTCCCCCTTTCTTTTAGATTTTGCTGCTGAGGAAGCACCACATGGTATGGAATACCCCTTTGGTCAGTTCTGGTCAGCTGTCCTGGCTGTGTCCCCTCCTAAGGTCTTGTTCATGCCCAGCCTACTGGTGAGGGCAGGGAATGTTGGGGAGACAGCCTTGATGCTGTGCCAGTGCTGCTCAGCAATAGCCAAAACATTGGTGTGTTACCAACACCTTTCTAGTACTACTATAAAACACAGCACTGTGAGGCCAGACCCAATGAAATCTCCACTCTTTTTTTTCCATGCTATTTTTGTCATGCTTAGGTGTAGTTAATTCTCATTATTATAATCCTATCATACTAACACTTACAACTTAAACTGTATCCTTAAACTATCTCTATAGCAACACATATATTTCTTCTCCTGAACTGCTATTCCTTTTTCTTTGACAGATAAATATTCCTGATAAATATTATAAATATTTCATGGGTTTCCTCTACTCTTTCAGATGTTCATAAGGAAAGGTTATGATTTGGGCCCGATCTGTCAAGATAGGTGTATAAGACAGGAAAAGAAGTATGTTCAATTGTTGGGCACTGCCATGGTTTGGGTCATTGTTGCACTTGTGGTTCCTGAAAAACTCACTCTTAATCAATTCATGTCTTTCCTACTACTTTACTTCCTACAGAATAAAACTCACACAACAGATTATTTTTCTCCCCAGGTTAAAATCTCCTTGAGGCACTCACTGTATCTCCCATCCTTCCACACTGCCCAACAAGTACATCCAGCTCAATCCTCTGAGTGGGTTTACCTTTTCCCATGGGAGAAACAATCCACACTGACTTCCCCAGTGACTTTCCCTGTATACACTATGGGGACCTTATCTCCTCTCACAGTATGTAGAGGATTTGTTTGGCTGGACCATGATGTTTAGCAGCTCCTCTAGTGTTAAACAGTTGAATAACTTCTGCTAAATTTGTATCTCAGAACTCCCATGCTCCATTGCCCAACACTCTCAACTCGAGTCTCTCAATCTTTCCACAGATTTGTGAGTCATAGGGAATGTGTTTACAACATTATTTTGAAAAGGAGTCCCATTGTCTGATTCAGGTTCTTCTGGGGTACCATATCACTACACAATTTGCATTTCAAGGCCTAAGGTGTTGTTTCAGGCAGTGGCATCATTTACTGGATATGTTTCTAGCCAATCAGTAGTTTTCACCACAGTGAGTAGGTAGTGCTTCCCTTGACATGCTTATGGCAGTAGTCCAATACAGTCAATTTGCCAGGCCTCACTGTATTGAAAACCCAGACACCATCCTCTGTTTCAGGGAGATTTCACCCATATAGTTTGCTTGATTGCAACACATTTTACTTAACACATGACCTGTGTGATGGCCTCCATAGTCAAGTCTGCCCCTTAATCCGAAGCCCATCTGTATGCTGCATCTCTCCCTAGATGTTGTGATGTTTCATGGGCCCATTGGGCTACAAACAGCTCGCCCTTACACTCCCAGTTCAGGTCCATCTCAGTTGAATTTTGTCAGCCTTGACTACCTGCCCATTGTTTCATTGTTCTTCAGTGGTTGGTGCAGCTTTTGAACAAGGGAGCATCTACATGATATATCTTTAGAGCCATGTTTTCTACCTGAGCAGCAACACCCTGTCAATATGCAGCATCTCAGATGGGTTTACCCCTGTGTTGCCAATTAGTCTTCTACTACTGTTGTAGACACCCCTACAGGGGCATTATTCACCACTGAGAAGTCGGTACAGAGATAGAGTATCAGCACTTTTCTCATTCAGCAATCTGACAGCTGGACAGCTTTTACTTCTGCAAAGTGACTTAACTCACCTTATCCTTCAGTGGCCTTAATGACTTGTCATGTGAAACTCCACTCAGCAGTTTTGCACTTCTGAGGGTTTTCTACCACGTGTCATGATCCATCAGTAAACAGAGTATACAGCCTTTCATCTTCTGATGACTCATTATCTGGTGCTGCCTCTTGGGCATGAGCCACCTCCTCAGGCAATGCTCCAAATTTTGCCTTCTTTGGCATTTTGGAAACAAGAAGACATACTTTCTACAGCTGGTATATCCGTATACAGTCAATACATTACAGTCAAGCTGTTAAAATATGATAGTTGGGCACTTTGAATCACCTTTCTTCACATTATCCATATGCAAAAGATAACCTCCAGACCTTCGGAGACCTCATCATTGTCTAAATCACTGTAGATAACTTCCAGCACTCCTAATTCTCTCAGGTACTAGAAACCTTATCTGCAGCAGTCCACTTTCCTGGGGTATTCACATGGTTTTCCTTGAATGGATATCTTGCCCTCACACTCAGCGGGAACCATCTCCAGACACTTCAAATACCTACTTGTTTTCCGATTCTTCTCTCAGTTCCCTGGTTTCTAAAAAGATATCACAGCTGTTGGGCTTCCCTACCTTCCAGTTGCTTTTCTCCTCTTCCTTCTCCCTTATTGATTGATATGGACACACTTGTTCCCTGTTTCTTTTTCACTACTGGGGAAAGTACTCTTACTGTTTTTATTTGGGTCTCTGCCTCCATCACCGTTCTCAGAGTACTGAACTGTGGCTTGATAGGCACAGGCCAGGTCCAAATACAGTGCTAGAAGCTGCTGGTTTTCATTGGAGTAGGCAAGGAACTCTTCTGCCAGGTTGTGCATCAGTTTGCCAGGGTGGTTTCCCTGTTCAGATGTAAAATCCCAGGTTACAGGAGTCAATAACCATCTTAGGAACATATGCAAATGCTCCCACATACACTGTCACCCATGAACCCATTGTCTTAGGGTACATTTCAGTATCCCCTCAGCCAAAAGATGTCTTTTCTTACACCCAAAAACCATTAGATTTCAGAGACCCAATGAATATACTAACAAGGTTAACTAGTAATATTTATCAGTTCATGTAAGGGTGAACATGAGCTTTGAAAAACTGCATAATAAAGCCATCCACATCAATCCTGGGTAGGGTTATGGTTCCAAGGTAGTGAGAGGGAGATGTATTCTCTTATCTTCTCCCCAAGATAGGCTCCCCAGCACAACTAGGCCATCAACACCAGAGCAGAGCACAGAGCCATTGTTTATATTAACATGTCCCCAAGCTCAGCAAAATAAAGAGACAAGCAGCACAACCAACAAATTCTGTGATCCACATAGCAGCTTGCCACTTAATATCTTCTATAGTTCTAGCACACTTAATACAAAATTGCCTTTGTCTCAAGTCCCATGTTAGGCTTCAAAAAGGACTATGGTGGGTGGACCTTGGATGGATGCCAGATGTCCACCAAGCTGCTCTATCACTCCCCTCCTCAGCAGGATAGAGTGGAAGAAAATAAGATGGAAAACACACTCATGGGCCAAGCTAAGGGCAGTTTAACAAAGCAAAAGTCACACGCAGAAGCAAAGGAAAACAAAATATTCTCTATTTCTTATCAGCAGGCAATGTCCAGTCACTGCTTCAGTACACATAATGTTGGCTCCAGAAGATAAACATTCTACTTACAAATGTCTCCCTTCCTTCTTTCTCTTACTTTTTATTGTTGAGCAGAGGTTATATAGCAAGGAATATACCTCTAGTTAATTCTGGTTGACTGTCTTGGCTATGTTCCCTCACAGGATCTTGCCCACCCCCAGACTATTGGTGCGGAGGTTACGTTAGAGAGAGACCATCGATACTGTGCCAGCACTGCTCAGCAGTAGCCAAAACACTGGTGTGTTATCAACATCTTTTCAACTATCAGTAGAAAGCACAACACTGTGAGGGTTGCTATGAGAAACAGTAACTCCACCTCAGCCATACCCGGTGAAAAGTATCCTGTACCTCTCCTGGTGCCCTGTGATTATTTTTGTGGAAGAAAATGGAGCAGTAACATTATATGGTCTAGTCTATGCTGGTCATATATCAGTGCTTTTTAATTCTTTCTCTCTGCTTCCAGTGCAGCAGCTATTTTATATGACAGATATACATAGCAATTATGTATACTTGCTCTTTTAAAGCAAATGCAGCAGCATATTTTTTTAGTGCAAACAAACAAAAAAAAAATAACCAACCAAAAAACCAAACAAAAAAACTCCTAAACAAATGTCCTAGTTCAGCAGGAGGGACCAGTTATCACTGGGTGGGAGTGATAAAAGCTATGTATTCTACCCCCTCTATTC
>JAWWEE010000001.1:86370535-86424707 GCA_035221455.1 Xenops minutus
CAGGACACTGGGTTATATTGCTGGGTTTTTGGTGAGTTGTAAGCAGTTTTCTCTTTGTGTAAGTGTATTTATTGTAACATCTTCAATTAAATTGTAACTCTGACTCATAATCTCTCTGGTAGTGGGTCCATTTCTTTTGCTGGTCTACCTTCAAACCAGCACACAAAACACAAAACCAAACCCAAAAAGCAACCACCAAAATAAAAAAAAAAACCCTCCAGTCTAATGTAGCTTTCTTAGCAAATTCTACTGTTCTGTCTTCCCTGATTATCCAGCAAGAATATCTTACTTGGAAATCACTTCCTGTGGTATTATCCTGTGGAACACTAATACCAGACATTAAAAAAATATTTGCTCATTATCACACATCAGATTAACATCCTTGAGGGATTTTATAGAGACAAACAGCATTTGAGCAATTGCCTGTCATTAAATTACACCTAAAAGATTAATGTATGATGAAGGAGACAGAATACATGCATTCACTATCCTCAGAATCAATCAGAAGATGCCTGTTGAGCTGGGGTATGTACTTAACACTATAGGTTATTTTATTTAAAAAATAAAATTATTCAACTTTTCCCAAAAATGCCAGCTAGCACGTATATGCAATGGACAGATGGTATTCCCAAAGCAGACATATGTATGCACATATGCTTTTATATTTTTATTCACAAATAGCTTTAATATTAAAAACACTCTAATCCCGGAATTCTACTCATGCACTCTGTGAATGTCAGAATGTGTGATTGCTGAGGACTTCTAACCAAAGAAAATCCTACTGAGAAAGCTTTACAGTTATTAATTATGCTTGCACATCACTGGGGGAAGAGAGAAAATGAGTAATTCCTTTTACAGTCCATTTACAACACTCAGTATTTGTCAAGCAGCTTCTCTTGTGACTGAATTCGAGACCAGTCAGGCTGTCAGGGCTGCATTGCAAAATCTGTGTTAGTCAGTGGTGATTCTCCTCTCAAAACAAATTTTGGCAATGAAAGGGACAGAACATAAGACTCCATCGAACAGAGTCCATAGGTCTAACTACATAAAAGTTATTAGAAGAAATACAGTGAAGACATGGTCAAAAGAATGGGAGAAATATTCTCTAAAAATTCAGTGGTCTTGTTCTTAGAAGTTTCCTGTTTCACTGTTGTGTTTTTTCTCTCTCTCTTTTTTTTTTTTTTTTTTTAATAAAACGTATACAATCACACACTTTATAGAAAGAGAAAAATGGGAAAAATGGAAGAGGGTGGGACTGAATAAAAACTGAAGGGTCTCTTCATTTGTGAGACATAGCTTGCCATAAAGCTTTCAGATGAAATACAAATAGGTCCACCAAACAACAAAGTAACAACCCAATGTACATATATGACATGCTGATTTCTGGAAGCAACAGTTTACTATATATTACTCTGCCATAAAAGACCTAAGGTCCAGAAAAAAATAATATATAAACTTTCTAAAATGATGGGAATTTTCTTCTCAAAGTATTTTCAGTTCAAAGTGGATCGAGTATTTTATTACATTTCTTTCACTACATAACAAATAAGTAATATATATTCAACAGGCTAAAAGAGTAATGAAATTATCACTGTGGTGTTTGACTGGCTTTACAAAATATAGGCGGTATCTCCAATGAAAAAATGTGATAGAAAAAAAATGCCAGTCGTATATACAGATAACATTCCTTAGGTAACAGATATGGAAATGAAGACTGGATTTTGTGTGCTGGGTTTTAAAGCAAGAACAGGAATCACAGTACAGCAGGGTTTTTTCCCTAATTTTTTTTTAACAGATGTTTCTTTCAGTTTCAGGAGGAAACAAATGATTTGGTTTAGATCTCTGATAAAATGTGAAGGGAAAGAACCTTTCCTTGACTTTCGTTAAAAACAATATGAGGTCATTAATATAGTAGGAAGGTTTGGATACTAGTTTTTCTCAGCAATCTCACCACCAAGTCAGCAAGAACCTCACCAACTAATAAATGATCCAAGGATGGTAACAGTAATTTTCAGCTGAAAAATAGATACCCAAATAGGGGTCCTTTGGGAGATAACAGAAAATAATTGAAAACAGAACTTCCCTATTTAAAATAAATTAAACCATAATTCTTTGTTGAGTCTAAGTGGCTGAATCTGGGGGAGTGAAAAATCCAAGCAATAAAAACCTATCGGTCCTATTTGCTAAAAACTTATAAAAGAAATTACACCTGCACTCACCTATTCTGTCTTTTGATTAAAATACATAGTTTTTAACCCAAGAGACAGATCACATAAAGTTGCTGGTGGTGGGTTCTCAAACCAGGCTGGAGGTTATTTCCTGAAGTTGCTGCCTGTCCAAAAGGAATTAGACTCTGTCAGCGGGAAGGCACAGCACTGCCAGGAGCAAGATAGTGTCAGTGGCCTCTGTCTTCTGACAGTAAGGAACAATGGTTCTCTCACAAGGTCCCATGGGAAAAGGGACTAACCCCCCACACCCTAAGGCTTCTTGTTGTCTCATCTGTGAGCAACTTCATGGGGTAATAGCTGAGTCCCTGACCCGCCCTGACGTTATTTATGTGCTTGATCATGCCATACTTTCTGGTCTCCAGGTCTACATTTGTGCTTCCACTGGGTGACATCTTCCTACTAGGCCAAGATCTGGGCACTCATCAGCTCCACTTACACTCAGGTTTTCAGAGAGAAAGCCCGTGGCTATATAGAGGGCTCTGATACAATGTTGAGCAAGTCTCATGGCTGACTTGGCAACTAAAATCCTGGTGACACTATAGCTTTCCCCAGTGAGGAAGACCTGATGCAAGTGCCTAGGGAAAAAAGTGTGCAAATAACATAAAAGAATATTTTCAAGCAATTCATACATAGTTTCTTTATCAGCAAAATTTCTCCTTCACCCTCCTGAAAGCCTATTGATTAGATCCTTCAGTACCTATGCATCCGCATGGCAGCAGTGGAGAACTGAGCCTTCATGTGGAAATCCAAAGTTAATTTGAAAAGCAGCACAGAAACACCAGATCCAAAGATACAGCTGTCAGTATTCAATAACTCTCTGGTGTTAACAACTGGATGGTTTTGTTCTCTGCCTGCCTTCTGCTTCCCTCACCCCCAATAGCCAGCAAACGATTGTGCTGCTGAAGCCATGTTTTAACCTTCCTGACCACTTAAAAAGGAAATAATCTTGGTTATATCTCCAACCTTATCTTGCAATTGATATTGGTAGTGGTTCATCTTCAAGCACAGTTGACTATAAAGACTGAGAGACAGTGTTTGTTCTCTCCCAGATGTAAATACAAGGGAATGTAATGTGATTTCAATGTTTTAGCTACTTCTCTACAAGTAAAGACATTTGCTGAAATTGTGTGTGTGTTTCTGTTTATTCTCATCAGCCATCAGGTTTGGACATGCATAGTAACGGCAGTGTTCTTGTTCTAATTTGGTTCTTGTCCCTACTGTGACTCTTAACAAATCTTTTGTGCATGATGCTCCTGCAAATTGTTTTCAAGAAGCTTTGCATTAGTTTGGGATGCAAATCAGCCAAGAAAAGCTGAGAGGTACAATATCAAGAGAAATGTTCATTTATTTTCCTAAGAATTCAATATAAGAAAACTTTTAGATATTTTTTTAGAAGAAACAAACTACTATAAACAATCTTATGCACCAAAACACTGACATTATACTCGTGGGGCTGCAAGTGAAAAAACCCCACGTTGTTATAGAAGTAAGTGACAGACCAATTTTATTAGTTCCAATCATTAGGCTAAAGCATTTGACTTTTTTTTTTTTTTCTGATCTCTTAAAAGAAAAGTCAGGAGTAATGATCCACAGTCTTTTCAGCTTTCTTTATACCTGTTCTTTTAAAGGCATGCTATTTACCTGGGAGCTTTTGCCTAAAATCATCTTGCTCCATAAGTAGTGGACAGCCCAGAGCCTGTTGAACTCTCCTGCACAGCAGCAGACCGCACATCAGGTTCTCCCCTTGAGTGGGGATGTCTCTCACGGTCAGTTCTCAAGGTTAAGAGAATCCTTATGGTGTCAGATACTCAGGAAGTTAATTCAGAATAAGAGAACTGAACTTTGCAATCTTAGCTAAGTGATATAAAGCATTGATTGCATGTACATAAGCCTTTAGACATAAAGCATTGACCAAGTCTGGGACCAAGTTGGAATCCACTTGCACCTTAATTCCCTTCTGAGCAGGACTTCAGAATGAATGCAATGGAATCCTTTCTGAGCCTCATGACTCAACAGGAGGGTTTCCCTGACAATTTTGTTAGACTCTTTTCTCTATGCAGTAAATAGTGTACCTTGACATCGAATCTGTCTCATTTACCACTGACCTTTGTTAACTAACTGTTTATATCAATAGAATATATTGTTGCTTTACTTTTGGGAGTGAGTGTATGACTCCATTTGTGATAGTCCTGCAACACAAACCCTCTATTGTAGTCTACTAGTAATTTTGGTAGTATGCAACACAGGCACATATTATTTCCTATGCTGATATGAGAAAGATCCTTCAGAAAATATTACTTACATTTACAGGCAGAGCAGCACAGTATAGGAAATTAGAAAGATCTGAAAGAAATGCAAAATACTGAACATCACTGAAGTGACTGAAGTTTCTACAATACCTTTCATGTGTACAACATGTTGCTCTCAGGTACTAAATTCAGACTCCTTACTCCTGGGAGAGTTATGTGACTACTTTCACTGTCCAGCAGTGAAATTATAATGGCCAAATAAAGTTATAATCCACAACAAACAGAAAAGTTAAGAATATATAAAGCAGCACAAGCCTTATGTAACTGCAGCTGAAGCTCACCCTACAAGTATTTCTCCGTGTTTCATATGGGAGGAAGAGTGCAATATCCAAAGAATATAGCAGTTCAGTGTGTAATGGCAGCTTCTCCCTGTGAGACTAGTAATGGAGAGATGGTTTTCCACCCAAACCAACATTGCTTATTTATAGCTAATGTTCTCTTAGTTACACACAGTGATTAATTAAATGCAATGATCAGATGCAATAATTAAACCCATTAATTAAATATTGCAGCCTACCCACTTTTCATTAGTGAGCTTCATTCCTTCATACCATCCTTATAATTAAAATTATTTGATTTACTTTAGTCATAAATAGTGAAATTCACCAAATAGCTAAGAATGGAAATGCATCAGTTCCGCTCCTAACTCCCCAAAGCCTTGTCTTATCCCATATGCACTGCAAGAAGTGTCTGAGTTGTAATATGCTTCTCTGACTTTAATCCACATTAGGAGGCTGACTATGTCCAAAAAGTGGCTTAGACTAAGAACACCTAGATTAGACCCCAAAATCTCTGCAAGAGAATACCCTTCCTCTCAGAGCTCATTTTGGTGGGCATTTTCAGATCACACAAATAATACCAGCTCCAACTGTCAGCTGCACAGGCCATTTAGGTGAGAACAGAGGGAGGTGATATTCACTTAACATTAGTCTAGAAGATAAGAAAAACAGGGAGAAAATTCCTCTCTCAGTCTTCAGATATGGAAATCCACATGATCCACTAACTGCAGGACTGTCCTACCATTGTAGACAAAGTTGAACAGATTAGGACTGCAATGCCCTCCATTAAGGACAGGTCAAATATAACACAGGATTCACTAGATTAGTCAAGAGCTACTATGGCCTGTGGTTAGTACTGTTTTGGTCTTTGTTCCGACATCTTCTTTTGTATTTTTCCACTGTTGGTGTTATATTGTGTGGGAGGATTTAAAGCCCTTGAAGCTGAAGAAGGAATCAAACCCAGTTTTCTAATCTTCAGGGCTAAAGCTGTCACATTCTAGGGATGAAAATACTTTTTTTCTGTACTACTTGCAAAAACCCTGTATTAAGTTTTTTAGACCTAATTCAAAAGAAACTCCAGGGCAACAGCATCAGAGTTCTATGAAGCCCTGACTAACATGCCTAAGGACTCAAAAGAGAAACAGTCTTTAAACTTCCCTATCCTTATTTTGTCTAGCAGTTTCCAGATTTGAGTACCAGCCTGTGGGGATCACAGCAGTCTGTACCAAACTACCCCCATGGGAGATGAGACTGCCTGGACATGCTCTGAATAAGAAGCACATCACTGAACACAGATTTGAGATGCTTTGTTAACTAACTGGAGGTACCCATGAAACAGAGTGTGGTATCAGTAGGGACTGAGAACACTCCTCTCTCCTAAAAATGTTCAGGAAGAAAAAGGGAATTAACAAAATTGTCCCTGAATTTTAATCTCCCTGAAATTCTCCAAAGCACCTTAACCCTTCTCAGAGAATCCTATTCATAGGCAGAGATTTCCTAACATCTTAACAGGCAAAATGTGATGCTTTTCCTTAAAATGTGACACATGTATTTCAAAGCCAAAATCAATCTCCATCCAACAAGCAAGAATGCTCCTGGTCGAAAGTTTGAGGGTTACCACTGTGCAGAAAGAAATACTTGACCAGTTTCTTGTCAGACCACCAGAAGTCAAGGGGTAAATGAAGCTTTAAATTTCATGACAGATCCAGAAACCTAATAAAATAGGGAATTCTCTTAATTCTGGAACGGTTCCATGTAATCTTTGGCAAACTGGATGCCAAATGTGAAACAAGTTGGGGTGCAATTACAGGAGTCCTGAGAGGAGAAGAAGCAACAGAGAAGCAGTAACAGCCATGACACAGACTGTAAAAACTCCAGAGAAAAATATAAACAGGAAACAAACCAAAAAACCCCTCAAAGCATCTCCCTGCCCCTGTCCCTTCCTCGAAAAAAATTCCCCACTACTCATCATCAGATATCTGGAGCCATACAAAAAATCCCAAAGATACAGAATTGTGCAGTATGTCTACTTTACTGTAGCATATGTATAATCATGATCAAGGCATTATCTGGACCAATATGTTAAAAAATATAATTATGTCTAAATAAAGTTAATGGGCTGGAAAATGGCTCAACAGCTTAAAATATCTAATGACTTTGAGAGCAGCTTAATTATAACTACATTAATTCTAGGCTCATGCGTGTACTCATTTATTGTAGCAGTCATGAAAAAATGTTTGAGTCCCAGCATAGAATTTTTGCTAAAAGAGCTTTGTAAAATAATTTTCCTATTTATTGCTAATTTACTTCCTTTTAAGAAATCCTATGCTCCAGCACCCTAAAGGATCAGGATTTTCAGCTGGTTCAATCACACAGCAGGCATTGCAATATGACAAGATGCCCACCTGTGCAATTTTGGGAATTGTAATAGTTTTAGGCCAGCAACATGCTGATGTGCTGGTTCTCCAGCAGAAGAGACTGCAAGGGCAGTACACATGACATCATTCAATGGCACTTATCAGTGTTTTGTTGACAAAACAGGAGGTAGGGTTCCACACAAATGTATCACCCTGGATTAAGTCTTACTCAGTATTTTTGCTAGGAGAAAAGCAATCAACCTAAATTAAACTTTCACATGAAATCAAATTCAAACAAAACTGAACAAACTGGGGAAATGATTTGAAGAAAAGAGAACATAATTCAATAGGATGCAACAGAAATGCTGAATCTGTTATGTTCTATTCTGAGCTAGTTGGAAAAACTGCATTTCTACTTGAACCTAAAAATTTGCAATTAGAGGCAGGGAAATAACAAGAACAGTCTAAAATGTGTGAACATGAAGTGACTGTTTGTCTGAATGTGGAGGGCATAAGAAAGCTAGCTAATTTCAACTTTGTAAAAAGACAGGTATAGAGCTAGTAAGTCCATCTCCTGTATGGGCAGAACTAAGTATAGTGGCTTTAAATTGTACTAGAAGAATTCAGTCAGATGTCAGGAAAAAAAACCAAACGAAAACATAACAGTAAGGACAGTGAGCCATGGGTACAGCCCTCCTGGGCAGGCTGGTACATCAAGCCTCCACTGATGAAAGCTCTAAAGAACAAATTTCATGTGTGTTCACAGGGATATCAAACTCCTGTCTGAGCTTGACTTTACAATTCTCTATTTTCTTCAATAACTGGGAGCTGCTATAAGCTTACACCTCTTATTTTGTTTCTTGTCTAGAAGAACAAAATGCATCCTCCATACAGGAGCTTCTGAACAATGCCTTTAATCTATATGCTGGTTCCTTGCTCAGTACTGGAGTGCCTTGCTTACAGGAAGGGGGCTGCTTCTTTGCTTGTTCTATAAGTTGAAGAAATAAGTACTTGAAAAACAAAACCACTTTGAACAAAACAAACAAACAAAAAAAGTCCAAAAGCATTATAACAAGGGGGGGGGGAGGGACACGGACACGACTGATGAATCACTCTTGTCAGCTCTTTGCTGAAAGGCATAAGTTTAAGACAGCTACAGTAACAGAAAATGAATTGGCACTCCACACTCCAATATACTGTGAAGCCTCACCAGTGCTATTTTCATTCTTCAGATGCTACCACTAAGACCATACACAGAGGAGACAAACATCCCCTTTCTGAGGCCTACAAGTGGGCTGAGTCCTGGAGAAGGCACTGATAAAGACAGCTGGATGTGAGCATTGGGTGGGTGCCAGGTGAACAGGCATTGCCCATCCTCTGGATGTGCAGACCTACTGAAACATGACATGCCTCCTCTCTCCGGTACCAATACTTAGCTTTCCTTCCTTCAAAACAAGGACTTAAAAAAAAAAAAAAATTAATTTGTTCTTCCCTTCTGCTTTCAGAAGGTACACAGTGACAGTGAGGAGGATAGCTAGTCTCATCACTATCACCAATTTACTAGCAAATTGGAACCTGCTACGGAGCAATGAACTAACTTTTAAAGTACAAACACTATCATGTTGTTAGCCTCATCTTTCCTGCACAACAGGGAGCTTCTCAGGACATGAGAAGCACACTCGAAGTGGAGAAATGATACTTGTCCACATGCTAAAATCAGAGCTCACCCACCACCCCAATGTAGTGTTGATATCACTTTTAGATCAACACTTGAGAGACTGACCACAGCTTGTCAAACAACTATTAAAGCTAATAAATTTATAAAAGGAGACCTGAATATTCAATATTTAACTTTTGTATATTTTATGTTTAGTGACAGTATTTAAGTTTAGGATAACTACAAACATTGTTGCCGAGAAAATTTCATTTTTAATGTATCCTGATATGCTGTGAATGAAATGATACTGAGAGGTCATGGTTCAGAGACGAAGACTCTTCTGGAATTTCCAGATGTTATTAAAACCAAAAGCCAAACAAACTCATTATGATTATTTATTTTTTGTACTTGTATCTACACCTGGAGAAACTGCAACACAGTTCAATTAAAAGACAGAGCACTTTAGGGCAGCAGAGGCAAGGTAGCAGCCACCCTACAGCATGCATGAAGTCCAGATCTGTGAAAGCAGACAGTAGACAAAGGAGGAATAGATACTTCCTTACACTGTTGATTTATTTTTCTCTAGTAATGCAGTATTTTTGCTTGGGTCAGACCAAATCTGACTTCAAGCTGCTGGTTTTAAGGGTCCAGACACATTGGGAGGTCTCCTTTAGGCTACATACAATCCACTACACATAAAGATTGTGTAAACAATTTACTGGGCACACTTCATATTTTACTTCTAATTTGCACTGTTGTATTCAAGGAAAATTCAATTTTAGGTAAATACACTGTACATCAAAAAAGGCTTTTTTAAAACATGCTCTAAATTGGATCATGTATTTTGTTAAAGAAATTTAATATTATTTGCACTTAGCTAAAAGAAGAATTTTTACCAGACCATCCTAGCCAATAGTTTAGGGCAACTAATTCAGAACTCCTTGTATCTCAAATTAAAATACTGCAACACTAGATTAAAATAAGCATTCCCCTTTCTTTTCCTATTCAGTTTGACTAGAAATGAATTGGACAAGATAGGTAACCTGGAGAGAAGAGAGCCTTGTTTCTGAAGTTATGGGAGCAGTTATACCTGACAAGGGTTAAGTTTTGACCTTCTGCAAAACTTCGACAAATCTAAAAGCTCCCCATTAGTGAAATTCTGATGCCAGAATTATTCAGCCTTCAAAACTCATCTTCTGCTTAACTGCCAAAGCATTTTGCTGCCTTCCAGTACACATAACACTTCACACTGACTGGCATAAACATTATTTAAATAGCTTCAAACACATAAATAAATAAATAGACTGTTACCTCAAATTAAAAAAAAAAAATCATAATATAAATCAAGCATATGCTATTTATTTAGGCTGCTTACATAGATTTATCTGCAGTGGAGTATCAGAGAGACAGTTGTAGAAAATGTCTATGACTATGGGTGTGTTTCAATTTCTCCCTCACAGACAGAGCCTATTTTTATCACCGTTCCTCACACCCTCCTCATGATTTACACTTCCCTGGGTGAATGCATCTGCACTGACATCACTCTGATTTGATCAGTGGGGTGAACCCATATCTGTGCACCAACAGCAAGGTCTGTAAGACGTGGCAGAGAAAAGGAGAAATTATAGGAATCTTAGGAGTTGAAGAGGGTGGAAATTCTTACCATGATTTGGTCTGCTCAAGGTCTCATCACATGAAACGTTCATCTATCTCACCTACAGGACATACATACAGACACGTGAGCCAGCTGGCATTGACATATATAGTTGCAGACACTGCGGCATTACATCAAAACAGACCTGATTCTCAGAGTTGGTTATTACACCAGTTTTCAAAGGGCTGGCTATTCACACTCCCTGCATTGCACATCAAACTGTGACCATGATGTGTCCGCTCTGAACTCTCTTTTGCCCAAGATACTGTGGTGATGTGACTACCTCAATTTGTTTATTTATATTTTTTAAAAAAATCTCAGTTCTATCTAGAAGTGTGGAAGAAAAGAAACTGAAAGCAGCAGGCCCGCAGTTCCTGCCAAAAGTCAGCCCTCAGATGAAGTCAGTGAGGCTGTATTAGATTTATCACAGGATGGAGGTATGTCCTCTTGGAAACCTTAAGATTTAACTTCCATCACCGTACTGTATAAACTGGTAAAAGGCTTAATACTTCATTAATAGTATGTCACAAAGCATCTTAACACACCATTACATGAAGCAGTCAGATGTTTTACTCCATCAGCAGAACTGGCACACATGCACATTCACATACTTTGCCTATACCTGATTCACACTGGATGAAAAGGAAAGCCCTCTGAAATGGGTGAGATAGGGAATCATTCACCGAGTTATTACCTCAGATAATGCATCTCTATGACAACATGTTTCTTACAGAGGTCAAGGGGAGCCATATGAACACAAGAGTGCAGAATCTGATGCATCCAGTCCCATCATTTTCTTGGGAGACAACAACAACAGGCATGCCATCATGGTAGAAGAAACAGTTATATTGACAGGATTATACTTTTCTAATATCTTTGCTATTTATGTGGTGTTCCTTCAGACTTTCTGTAGTTTTTCCTTTGTCAAAGTTCTCAGAGAGAGAAGGTCCCTGAGAAGTGGAGTGGGATGGACACTGTCTGTTCAAAACACTTCCTCCTATAAATGCATGAATAAAGCACAAGTCGCATTTGTCAGCTGGAAGGTTATGGTGAAGTGGTGCGCACATTTTTCATTATTTGGAGTGAATAAAGGCCCTTTTGATGAGATGCCACCTGTCACTCTTCCTGAACCAGCAGGTAGCCATCCTGACAGCGCTGTGACAGATGAATCCAGAATCTTTTCTTTTATACAATCTCCAAAATTCAATATAAGCAATCCTGGGCTAGGATCTAAAATTCTTTAATCTCCTGTCATAAACTATGCTTGAATTGCAGTTCATGAAAATTTGACACACACTTTTCAGGTATATCCAGAAACACTCACTTTTCTGATTGCCAGTTTTTGTTTACATATGTAAAAAAAAAATATATTATTTGTATTTTTCAGTTCTTAGCTTCCCAGTCTCTGAAGTTTAACTTTTTCACATGTCAGTTGTCTAAAGAAGGTTGGTTTTCAATTAAAGAACATCTTTATATAGATTAAGGAATATATCCCCACTAGAAAACTAATATTTAAGTCATGAAACAAACAAAAAAAAAAGTGAGATCTTGGTTAGAGTTATGAAAATAGCATAATATTATCATTATTCTTCCTGAGCACTGCAAAATTACTTTAGTAAATGAACTTGCAACAATTCTGACATCCGAATAAAATGTTATACTGGTTTTTTTTGTAATGTTTGTACACGAAGAAGCTTTATTTCCAGGAGCTCAAAACACTCTAATGTATTGTGACACAGTAATGTACTACTATATGAGTTCCCATCACATGCATTAGTGAACTTCTAGCCCATGTGCAGCTGCAGACACACTGCTACTTCATGACACAAGACAAAACAAGGCAGCACAATAAGACCTGACCCCTACACTGGTTCTACCCCCTTGTCACAGAGAAGACATACTTTTGTGTGATTAGACTACTTGTATAAATGTAACAATTTTTCACTGAGTTTTAATTGCTTAAGGCTCAGTTTCATGAAATGTTAATCCTTTCCACTTAGAATTTACTTAGAGCTTATTATAGTTCATCCTTTGGCACAGGAACTGAAATTAGTTATCTAATTGTTTTTCTGCAAATTTGTGCATTAAGCACGGATTTATGATTAGAATACTCAAAAAGCTGTGATTAATGCATTTTCCTGTAGCAATTTCTATGCTTAGGAAACTTGCAATTTGTCTAGCAATACATGTAAAGCTCAAAAACCTTCTTTTAAAAACACACATTAGAATTGACATTATAGTTCTATGAAAGATCTTCCTCTAAGACAGCTGATAAAACACCCGAGAAGGTTTGGATTCCCCAAGTATTACCTTTAGTAGGAAAATCCACTAAACTAGTTATTACATTCCTTCCATTAAACTAGTTATTACATTCCTATTAGGTACAATTAAATATAAAGGAAAAAAAAAAAGTCATAAAGATAAATCCAGGGATGTATTCTATATTCTTGATATTCTAAACCTGATGGAGAAATTAGGTTTCTATTTTAGATTTGTTTAAATATTGAACAAACCTTTATCTTTGACTCTATTTCACAGCCTGCTTAAACTCATGCTTGGAGTAATCCTCTATGTTTTTAAATTTTTTTAAGATCATGCAGGACTGAAATACAATGTGTTTCATAAAAATATGCTTTCAGGTATATCCCCTGAATCTACAAAATACTCTGTTATATAGAAACCACTTAGATTTCTCCTTGGTTTTAATATGTTGTGCTGGTTTAAAGGTAAACCAGCAGGACAAATGAATCCAGCTCAAGAGAGATTACAAGTCAGGGTTCCAATTTATTAAAAAGATTACAATAAATACAATGATACAGAGAAGAACTAGTTTTAACCCATGAAAAAAACAGATGTATAGCCCAACACCCTGGGACATGAACAGAATGGTGTTTGTTAGGCCCTGTGCTGAGTACCACATGATCCCTCTGATTGAAAGCAAATCTATTGGTGAGGATGATGGTTTCAGTCTTGTCAAGAGTGGCAGTCACAGTCCTGTTGAGGTTCTGGTCCTCTTTGGATCCAACAAGTGGTACCAGAAGTCCCAAACCCCAAAATGTTTAAGGTTCAGATGGGAATGCCCAGTACCTCACTCAGGGTGGGGAGTTTCACAATGGCTCTGTGAGCCATGGGATATTTTTGGAATCTTGGATGGTCCAGGTCTTTACAGTTGCTTATTATGCTTATAATGGCCCACTAGCAGACATGTCCCTCAGGCTTGGTGTGAAGGTGCTGATGCCTTCCTGGAGGGGAGTTATCACAGCTGAGACATTGATTTGAAGACAGAAGCACTTCCCTATCTCCCAGGGTTCTTTAACAGCCAGCTTGTAGCCTGAGGGATCAGGTGTGCCCTGGGCAGCTGCTGCAAACGATCCATTACTAACAGTCCATCAGAAATGACACAGAGGGTGTAAAATACACAGTTTAGGTTATACCCACAAAGTGACAAACTAGTCTCAGCCCCTGTAACTAGGACATATGTACTTATGCTTATTGTGCTTTTCCTAATCCTTAAAATATTTTTATTTTAAAATATATTTATGAGTTGGCAGTTTCATGGAATTTTTACAACAATTCAGGAAGAATAATTGTGTTAACTTTCTGTAAATATACATGGTTTAATTGTCACGTAACTTACTTAATAGTGCATATTCTATGGCCAAATGAATGGATGATGTTCAGAAATTTTTCATATAAAATATGCTTTGTTCACAAAATAACCACTTAAAATCCAATTTCCACAGCATTTGCCAGCAGTCTTACTGTGAGAAAATATTGTGCTTCAAAGATGCTGAAAATTTGCTAGGTCTAAATAGATTACCTCTAACTCTTGGCAAAAAAATGCCTGCAGGTTAAAAACAGCCATGCTGTTTTCTTCAGCAAAAATTTGTAAATATGCTTCTGATTTTTTTAATAGAGATTTACAAAATATTCTACACTACAAGTATTCTAGTTTTACTTGTGCCCCACTGTTAATAAGAGTTGATGACACATACATAATGGGAGAGAGTTTCAGCTAAGACAGCTATGATCAAACTCCCAAGACAGAAATCAGGACTAGAAATCTGTGCCTGATTCATTTCAACTCATCCAGGCATTTTTGCTAAGCACTCCCTCTGTAATAATCATCACTCCTTGGAGTTAAAAAAGTTAATCCAAAAAGGAGGTATTTTTATCACTAAAGACAGCATTGTGCTTGATTTCTCTAACACATCACTATTAACAAAGTCTTACATTTCACGTGTTTTGTTTGAAAATACTGTAACATATTACCCAATGGTAAATAAAATAAGTTATTGTTATTGTTATTATTATGTAAACATTCTTTAAATATTTAGATTGTCAAAATGGTAATTTTTTTTCTTTTGAAACTGCTTAGTGCATGACATTTACATTACATCATTCTTCTTTAGTCATATAGTGAAATATCCCCCTCTAAATTGCCATATAACTCCTTGCTCTTGCCTCTATCTTTCTTTCAGCCAGTGCCAGGACTGTCATGTGTTATACCTGAAATTCCTTCATATACATAAGGCCCCTTGTATGTAGCAAGTATATGACAACTACTGTGTCACACTGAGCTGTAAGGACTATTTTGTTTTGTCATTTTGAAAGTAATGCCTTGGGATTGAAGTGATTAGGTGGTTTCCTTGAATTTGGACTTCTTTTTTAAAATGTTATAGAATATGTGGAGTAAATATCATTGACATCTTGGACACTATACATACCTATATTTATACAACAGCTTGCAAGAAATTTGCAATATGATGTAAAAAATTGTATAATGTTTTAGATCACATCTGATATACTCGGTTGAGATTTTTTTTTTTAATGGAAAAACTGCAGCATGTCCAAAATCCAAACAGAATTATTCTACTCCCTTTTTGAAACAATATAATGAAACATCTCATGTGCTTACCTTAGAAGACAGAATATTGCTGCATAAACAAACTTATAAACCACATATTCTGATGTTCAAGCAAGAAAAAACTAGAAAATTCAGACTATTGATACACACTGAAAATTGTCAGCAATTTGGTGTTATTAGGTGTTCAATTCAGCCAAGCTTTTAAGGTCATGTGAACAGTATTCAAATCCTTCTAATTATGTTACTCAAAGAATGATCTGTCCTTTGCTAAAGCTTTTCATACACCTGTAGCAGACCTAAGTCTATCAAGCACAGCATTATTTTATTTATTATGCTCCATTGCCTTAGTCTATATGAAATTATGCTACAGTTACTGTCTCTGAATTCATTTGACACAGCTTTCTACTGAAAATAATTTAAGAAGCAGCCCAATGCTTCTTGCTAAACAGGTTATTGAATGCTTTGAATAAAGACAATTTCATAGTACAGCCATCTAACTGTTCAGCAATATGCGCTTATTTCTTGGTCTTCAGTTGTTTGAGATTGCTGCTCAAATCCCTGTGTATATTGTGTTAATATGAGCACCGTGAAGCCTGAGGCAAAAAAAAAAAAAACCAAAAAACAAAAAAACACCCCACACAAAAACAAAACCAAAAAAGCCCCTTAGGTTGAAGTATTGTTATAAGGGCCCATACATTCTTTCAAAAGTATGATCAAAGTCCTGATGAATGTAGTAATAGTACAGTACTTTTTGCTCCTTCGGTGAGAGATTACATACTCCATCACACCCAGGAAAAGAAATTTAGAAGAGAAATTAAGTTTCTTCACTTCCTGCAGATTTGGTTTTTTGTTCATTAAAGTAGAAGGAAATGGAGATAACTACCACCAAAATGATCAAGACTAAGTTCTGCTTAGAACTGCACATGAAATATATTGAAGAATAGGGCATGATATGACCATAGATTTGATATAACAGTACTTTCCACAGCATTCCACAGGGATCAGTTCTGTTCCAGAATATTTAAAAGGAAAAACAACTTTTTAGGCAAATTGATGCAAATTCTATTAAAATTTATTTTGGTTTTAGCAGTATCTCTGGGTTTTTTTGCATTCTGCATGACAAAGGGATAAATAAATACGGGTGGAGGTTAACAGATGGCTGATAACTACAGGAGTTGCTATCTCAACAATAATTAATCAGTTGAAATACATTAAGATTATGGTAGAAGTTTAGCTTACCACTATGCAGACATGAATCTGCATTTGGCCATATGGTAAATTTAACCCAGAGGGTGGACAAATGACTATTTATATCAACTAGTTTAAAATATCTGATTTGTAGTCTCTCTAAGCAGCCTACATAGCTCAGGTGCTCTGAATCACCCTGTTGAAGAGCCAAATTCTCTTCATTGACTGCCTTCAGAGCCTTGTCTCAGATGTTTGGTAGTTCAATCAGATTATGCAAATCTCCCCATTCTCCTCCTCCATCTGTCCCCCACACACATATATACATACAGCTCATAGCTAAGAGCTTTTTGAGAGGATGTAGTAATGGAAGAACAGCAGACTAATGCTGTGTAGAACCCACAGGACATCTCAATGCTTACTGCTTCGTCTAGGTTGCCATTGGTAATAAAAGACACAATATAGTTTAATAACTGAAAGGAAGCTAAGTAAAATAAACTAGTCTTTCAGTCAGAACTCAGAGATGTGGAATGAATAAAGACAGTGTCTGAAGCAGAATAGTAAAGGGGACAAAGATATCCTTTGCTTCTGCTTTTTTACTCCTATGCATGGAAGTCTAGGACACAGAGCAGAACACCATAAGGGTGAGAGATACCATACTGGGGTAGGCAGAACAGTCTTTAAAACACTTTATGAAGGAAAGAAGCATATATAAATTAGGTCAGCAATTTTGTAGAATTAGAAAATTGCCTCTTCAAAAGACTTCTACAGAAGAGAGCATTAACCTCAAACTAATCTGAGAGTGTGCACTTTTATATTGTTTTTATTGTCCCATTTCAATGCCTAACATTTTAAATGCCTTCCTTCTCCAGAGTTGTACAAATCAGAACCTGGCCTTTAAAACATTGCAAAAAGATGACAGCACTTGTGACTGCCAAATAATCCCTTCTAGTAATTTTCCTCTTTATAACCTATCTTTGTGAAGAATTTACATTACAAACCTGTAGTATCCTAACTTTGTTACTGCTTTCCCTAAGAATTCAAGTCACTGATGTCCTCACATACTCAAAGTCACTGCTTCAAATACAAGATTCCAGAGGAAACTTCAGCATTTCAAACATATTATTGAATAAGATTGAAAATATCCAGTTGAAAAATGTTTGCTAGACCTCTGTTATACTTTAAATAATTTAAAATGCAAAACATACATTGTCATACAACACTTCTAATTTCGGTGAACAACAATTTTTTTCCCTTTGGTAAGTAGAAATAGAAAAGACAGAGCCATCACCTGCCAAGCCACGCGGTTCTCCCTGGAGAGGCTGAAATGCAGTAAAATAATTCAAATACATGTATGCATAAAAAGTAAACTAGGGAAGCACTTATATTTCTCTCTTTCCTCACCCTGCTGCACAGCCTAGCCACAGTAATGACACCTATCTTTGCCTGCACTCATCAGAAGGAAGATACATGCCTAAGGACAGGGAAAATGAGGCTAATAAGTACCCTCAGGTAGAATGTCAGTAGGGGTCAAAATACTGAAAGCACATATCCTGAAATCTGACACAGCTAAGATTAAGATTCAGGCTAAAATAAGATTTATGACTTGCTCATAAATATCCTCTCTGCTAGTGCTAATACCTCAACTAACTGAAAATTTTCTCGCTGGACATTTTTCTGTCAGAAAAGACAGCATCAGTGAACCAAACTTCCCTGCAGGAACACACTGATTTCCACAGCAACACAAACTGAAAAGTTAGTCATGAATTTCCTTTGAAGGAAAAATGCTGGCTCTGTCAGAGGACTCTGCCTGTTGCACAACATCATAGCCATCTTTTGCTCTGTGATGTCAACACAAGGCATATGCACAAATTGAAGTACAGGAAATTCCACTTCAACAAAAGTAAACTTTTTCTTCACCATGGCCATGTTCACTGTTAGTGGAATAAGTTGTCCAGAATTCTGTGGAGTCTCCATCTGTAGTATAACTGGACATAGTGGACATAACTGCACACAGTGCTGTGCAACCTGCTGTATCTAGCCTTGGACTGAGTTGGGGATAAGATCCTCTGAGGTTCTTTCCAAATTCAACCATGCTGTGATTCCTCTCACCTGTTATCACCACACAACCTAAGGAGAGGTATAAAATGCCCTAATAACAAATAATATGTTAGTGGATGCTGGAATTAAACAAGTGAGAAATGTAGTTTTAGTAGAGATACGAGAAGAGAAATTATTTGTTTAAATTCAGAGTAAATTACTTCCAATTACTAGTGGTAGTACTCTTTATATAATGCTCAAGGTACTGCTGAATGTGCCCTCAGACACATACAATCTGTGTTTTCATTGCATCGCACACTATGATCAGCTTTGCAGTGGGACTTTCTTCATCCTACCTTAGATTACATTACCCAGGAAGCCAAAGAAAATATCTACTTTCACTCCCTTCTTTCTTTCCAGATATTGCCCCATGATTAGATACAATATTATACTCAGTACAGCACTCGAGGACAGGAAAGAAAACTATAATTTAATTAAAAGATTGCTACAGCATTTTAACTGACATATAACTCTTTCCTCACACTTATGATTTGAAATAAATCAGTCTATCCATCATTTATCTCTCTGTGGCTGGGCTTAAAAAAGAGAAATAGTTAAGCATACTTATATTAGTATAAGTAATTTAATGATAAGTATAGAGGGCATTGTAAAAGGAGAGGGATAATTGTGAAGAATCTTCACCAAAAAAAAATTTTTCCACAGTCTACCCTGGGAATATCCTGATAATCTATTTTAAGTAATCACTTGATTTTCTTCTAGAAATTTTAGATGTGAGTTTGGTTTGGAAAAAATCTCTCTTCAAAACATTGAGATATTTCCACTAAGAGTGAAATCATCAAGAGACACATACATTTGCTTATGGTTAAGACACAGAATGGTACCATGGGTATCCATGCTCAGAACACATGAGGAGTTGGTTTAGTTTTTTGGTTGTGTTTTTTTTTTTGTTTTTTTTTTTTTTGTTTGGTTTGGTTTGGTTTGGTTTGTGCTTTGGGGGTTTTTATTTGTTTTGGTATGCTGTCAGGAAACTTTTTTCATCTATATGGATCATTTTAGAACTCACTGTCATTGTGATACTTGTCATGGATTGTGCCGGATTTGAGAACACAAAGACTTCACTGTTTTGATATATCATTAGGAGATACATGTTTTGCAAATAACAATAACATCAATAGCAACAGTCTTGAGTGTCTTATTAAAAGGAACCTGAAAGTAGGAAGCAGCCTTAGAAGAGAAGCTTTTAGAAGATATGGATGGGTATATTTTGGGGAAAAGTCTGGAAAACAGAAGATGTCCTAAAGAAAGTTCACAAAAGGTTTCTTTCACGCACATGCCTTTTTTCTTTTCTCCCTGAAATTTGTAATATTCAATCACAAATACTTAAATTAGATTTTTCTGTTTCTAATCTGAAATTACAAGTAGTCAAATTCAGATAACATGAAAGAGAAACACCCGCAAATGGAAAAATAATCACAAGATTCAGATGGTTAAAATTTACTTGAGATGTAACCAATACCATTTCAATTTACCTCTAATTTTATTTTTTTCACTGTAAAGTCCTAAATCCTAAATGCTTCAATTTATGTGCTTTAGTGAAAAAAAAGCCACTTAACACTGTGCTATCCAGAGATTATATTAAACTGAGAGCCATAGGCTCTCCCCCTTGATAAATAGCTAAATGGGAACAGGCTGACAGTGCTTTGATTTGTAGCAGGACTACTTTTTGCTTATCTACTGGATTATTAAAATCTACATGCTGATATATTGAAATAACCTTTTAAAGAAGAAAGTGATCTTGTGCTTGGCAAAATTTGACCTTACTCAGGTTATTTCACCAGAGTGACACAAAATGTCCAGTGACACAGGAGCAAGGACAGAACAGAGGTTCAAATATTTTTCCATTCTTTTTCTGTTCTGCAAATCTGTCTGGTCTCTGTATTGAACACAGCCAGGGTCATTCAGCACACTGTTGCACACAAAAAAAGTATGCAGCTCACTCAGGCAAAAAGTGAAGTTCCCAGTCTGAAGCATGTAGGTACAGGATATGGAATAGGGAAAAAAAAATCCCAGTTCACTCCAGAAAATTCAATAGTCAAAGTAAGAAGGACAAAGGTTTAACAGCTGTGCTCACTCCTAAAGTTTCTTGCTGTTGTTGATGAAGGTCAGTATTTCTTCAGTCCCTCTATGAATACAGAATGCAGAAAAGCTGGCATTTTGCTGATGGAAGAGAGGGTATTGCAGGAAGAGACCAAGAAAAGGTTAAAAATAATCTAAAGAAAAACTCCTATTATCTAAGTTACTAAATCTGTAAAAAGTAGAGTTCAAAGAATGAGCAAAGAACCTTGTTGGCTCGATGAATTACTTTTCATAACAGTATATAATTTTCTTCACATTGAATAGAATCACTTCACTGCCTAATGAATTCTGTCTGAATTAGAACACAGTAAGACAAAAGGTTTGTCAATTGTCCCCATCTAGAAATCTGAATAGATTAGTGCTGAGTAAGATGACAATATATGGTTTGAGAACCTCCTCTGCCCACCAGAATACTTAAAAAATACATTTTCCATATACAGATATTCTAAAATTAATAAAAAATACTTCACTCAGTCCTAAAGCAGTTTATACTATTTTTTGGATGAGCTGCCCTCTGGAAAGAGCTAGTCTAAACTGATTAGTTTAGATTATTTCACCTATTTTTAAAAAGCTATCCCATTCTCACTGTCCTTATTGATGGTACAATTTAAGGCTGTGATTAGCTAGTTAAAGCTAACGAAAGATGTAATTGAAATCCTTGTCTAATTTTAGCAGAGAGAAGTCAGAAGTCTTTTGAGACAGCATAATTAATACACAGTTGAATACTGTTCAAACACCTCTAATGGAATCCACGTGAAGGGTTTTTAATAAAAAAATACTCATTTACAGGGAAAGTATTTTCTGTTAGTAACCTAAATGCACAGCCAGTTTGCTGACATTCATGTAGGATGATCAAAAGCTGCCTTAGTTTAATTTCTTCATGCACAAACCACCACAGGTTTATGAGACCTGGGCTTAGTTGTCCCCGTTCATCACAGGTGGTTATCAGCACATCACTGCTATATGTAGACAGAAACGCATTATTTTTTACTCCTTCTCACAGCTCCCTGAAGAACTACATTACCTCTTTTATGCTTGCTGGTGCATCCATGTGTGTGGGAAGGTGCTCTTCTAAAAGCAACACCTCTACATGAGATCAGGACATAGTATTCTCCTAGGCTAGATTAAGCCCCAGCATATGGTTGACATAAACCAGTATGAACAAAGCACTACTATTCAGGTGTCTCAATTACTGTATCCCATTAAACTAAATATAATGCCAGCTATGAGACACCTAAAGAAAAAACCAAAACAAAACATAAAATTAAATCAAAGAGTTGAGTTCACTTAACGCAGATTTGACAAAATAAAAACACTTCCTGTGAATATATGGCACTGTGATCAAAGTAAGCTTTTTCTTCTGCAGGCTCACTCAATACAGTGAATTGTGATTGATTGGTGAGTATTACTAGTTCAGAATTCATAGATACCAAAGGGTTGAAAACACTGCAAAAAATGGTTTCTGTATTAAGATAGTTGTAGCTAAAATGGGGCCTTGTAAAGATTAGGCAAATTTGTGTAGTTCATCAACTGACTGACTGATCCCAAGGACTCATAATGAGAACCCTTCTGAGCAGCCACCCATTTTATCAGGGGCTGTGTTGACTACAAAGGTTAAAGAACAGTTGAAACACTGATATTTAAAATTACCTCCATGGCATTTGTCCAGACCTTGTTTCCTTATATCAGTTGTACAGGAACAGACATAGATTTATTTTTATCTGGCTATGCATTCATTTTTTATTTTAAGTAATAGATTGCATAGAAGACATTCTTGGAAAAAAATGAAAATTAAGTGAGCAATTATTTCAGGATAAATAAAACATAAGTGAAATTCCAGGTGTGTGTTTTTTAAGTTACATTCCTGGTCCCTTGACTTCAGTCTTTAAGGCTACTTTAAAACAGAAAGAGAAACTGTACTAGCCAGGCAACAGTGACTTGAAGGAGGAACATGATTGAACAATCTCTGACTCCATGGATACCATAACTGAAGGTCTCTTTAAGATGGAACACAATGAGAAAAACCCTACCAACAACAATAGAAGGGGGAAAAAAAAAAAAAAAGAGTGAAAAAATAACTACAATCTAGAGCAAAACCTATGCAAAATAATCAAGAATTTCATTACAGGGAAACCAAGTAACAGCTGTAGAGCGCTATAAGTCTACATGTAACACACACACAGACAACACCAATACTCTGTTCCCCACCTCATCACAGAAAAGCACCACATTCAGAACGGAAAGGCAGTCAGTGTTTCCTCTATGGTAACAGGTGTAAATTACTATGGAGACTGATTGTCCTACGCTCTGAGATTTGCTTTCTGTGCTGACTCTTATTTTATGTTTCACCTCTGACAAGCACCAAGTCCATAGGGAAACAGAGAAGGGAAGGCATAGCTAGAAACCTTCAGCGATCAGCCTGAAAGTAATACCTGGTAATGTTAAACTGACCACAGGGTAGCTGAGAAAACAGAGAGTAAGCACATGCAAAGAAGACAAATAAAGAGGAAGAGATGACAGTAAATGTATGACATAGGACCCATGGAAAATGAGAATGAACAAAAAATAGGTGTAGTTATGGTCTTAATGAGAGCACAATAATGGGATCTTGAATGAGAGCTTACATTCCCCAGGGAAAGAACTGGGGAAAAACTTCCTCCAGACTTTTTCAGGGGCATGGATTTCTTGCAAGTTTCCTTTATTTATTTCTTATTTTTGACTCTTAAAACTCCTATCCTTTTTGCCTTACCAACAGTTCTGTGGGTTATACACCCTAATAGAATGTCTTTGTCATCAAAGAGGAAAAAATGTATTGTGCAGAATCTTCTCTAAACTTTGGGCAAAGACTTCTTTGAATTAAGACATATCGTACTTGCTATAAGGTATTTTTCTCAATTTCTCTTTCAACACTACCATTACTGAAAATACCGAAAAACTGAATAATATTTTTTGGTATAGAAATAACAGAATAATTTTGAAGATTGTCCTTCCTGATTCCCTCCTTTACTCTCTTGTTTGGTTAATTAAGTGGAGGATAACACAGTCGATAAAGACTCCATAGATGAATGAGTTTGTTGAATAGAAATAGGGAATCTAATTTCAATAGAAATCATAAAAATAATAGTTGATGTAACCTTTTAATGCATGTTATTTAAATTAGCCAAAAAGAAATAAAATAGCAATTTCTAGCTTTCAAATCCCCTTTTGAATACTGTGTTCTTTCAAGGGGAGGATCTGATTTGCAAATGAATGTAAATCTAGATAGCAAGATTATACTTATTTCTGCTACTTTTAAAAAAAAAAAATAAGTTGCATTGCCCATCCCTTTCTGTTTCACTGTTAGTACTTGTCAAACATTTCATTCATCTGCTGGCATTTTTAAATAATTTTGCTTGATTTCAGTTTGCATATAAATGATTTCTTACACAAATTCAGAGATCCATGACTTTTTTCCCACTCTGATATTTTTTAAAATTATTTCATCTCTATGTTCCCATTGACACATGATGTCTTTTACTGATAGTTCCTCAAGCATAAAAAGTAATTCAGAACATCCAGGTCCTTTTTGTTTGCAAATTTGCTTCTAGCCAGTCAACCTCCACCCAGTAGCCCCATTATTCCGTCAGATTATTCCATCCTAGCTGCAGAAATTAAACTTCTTTTCAGGTTCCTGTTATCCCATTTCCTCCACTGTATTAGGTCCCTTTGTGTGGAAGCCTTTAGTAACTGGCCATAGATAGATTTTACCACAGATTCACATATTTGAGTCAACAGCACAGATAATTTTCCATACAATTTATAATCCAATTATCCAAACCAGCTCTCACTAGTTTGGCTACAAGGATACTATGTGAGAGTATGTCAAAGGTCTATATGATAACCACCCTTATCGACAAAGCCAGTCATCTCATCAGAGAAGGTAATATGTCTGGCCAGACATGATGTGCCCAAGATAAATCCATGGTGGATGCTGCCAAGCAGTCTTCAGTCCTTCTCTGCTTGGAGATGTTTTCAAGGAGGATTTGCTTTATAACCTTTCAAGGGGCTGAAGTTATGCCTCCTTCTCAAGAAAAGATGTGATGGTGTATTTTACAGCCATCAGTAATCTGCCTCAACCACCATAATCTCTCTGAAGTCATAGAAAATGTCTTTCCAATTACATTGGCCAACGGATGCACTCCACCTGGTTCCATGGATTTGTGTGTATTCAAGGGACACAACTGCTTTAGCTGTAAACTCTCAAGATGCTTGTCACTCATTCCCTGGGAGAGTTCCACATATTTAAGCTGTTCCTTTACATAAAGTGCAACTCTTTCTTTTCACCTTCCCAAATCTACTCCTGGAAAATGAGAGAGCAAGTCAATAAGTAAAGAAAAGGACCCTACCTCCAAAACCCAGTCATGCCATCTGTTTCCAGCACCTAAAAATACACTCTGTTTTTGTTTACTTTCCTGCAACAGATACAGCCTCCATGTTCTAGATGAACACATGCTTTGTAAGGTACCTATTTATAAGTTATTCTACCATAAGAGTACATGAATGTTCTGACCCAAAGCCAGATCTCCAGATTTATTTCAGGCCACCATCAGCCTTGAAACACTTAAAGATGAGCTTAAAAATGTAATTTCTTAACATACAGACCAGTAGTTCCTATGAAGTTATACAATGTTGTGCTTAGGAATCATTTGATATTCTCTGTCACATGCACAGAGGCAAAACTGAGAGCAATCCTAGTCTTGGAAAACATAAAAGAGAAATGGTAATTGAGTGAGATGCTTTTGTTTCAAAGAAATATGGCATTCCCTTTCCTAATAACTAGAAAACTCAATACATTAAGGAAATATAAATACCAAAATCAGTGATTGAAGATGGGACATGCTTTTCCTTCACTCTCAGGCAACTCCAACCACATGCTGAGTAAAAAACTCCTGGTGGAGTTGCTATTTCACTTAAAGACTCAGCTCCTGGAAACAAGAACAACATATGCATTGCCAGGTTGTCTTTTTAAAATTGTTTTAAGTCTCCCACTTGCAAGAAGAGAATTGAAAATAAGACTATGGTTACAGAAATCCTCTAAAATGTCCCTTCTTGTGTGATAGGTATCTGGCACGCTTACATTTCATGTTGTCTGCTCCTGTGGCATCAAGAGGAAAGGCACTGAGGCTTCCATGACAATCCTACATGGATTCATGGACCAGCTAGTTTGGCATTCAAAGATTTTTAGCCAATGTTCAACACCAAGAAGATACAACACTAAACTTCTTAAGATTCACCTCTCTGCCATCACAGCATGTGAATTTTGTGTCTACACCATAATAACACATGAGTTTTGGGTTGCTTTGTGACATAGCATGACATATCCTCCACTAATAGCCTAAGTCAACCTCAACCTAATAGCCCGAAGTCTTCCTGGCATTGAACTATTAGTGTTACAGAACCTTGCAGATGTCTTACACAATCAGAGGGTAACACAGATGTCCAAACTAACACAGTGGCATAAATATAACAAAAACTTTAGAGATTTATTCACTTTTTTATACACCTTGGGCATATTAAACCTGATGTAAGGCTAAACGTACCTGTTTTAGGAGGTTTGTTGTACTTTTTAATTTATAAGATCACATGTTCACCATGATGAACAAAAGAACAGACAACATTTAAAAAAGTAGGAAACCATCCCCCAAAGTGACACCAAACTCTGGTCTAGATCAAAATCTACTATATGTCTGTCATCATCTCAAAAGTTTATCAGTTATAAGGGAGGAAAGTCACTTCAACTGTTGAATTTTTAGCTTTATACTAAGAATTATATTAAGCTAAAACTCTGTTTAAATGGACTTATTAATTAAAAATTAAAGATAAGCAATTGCAAAAAAACCCCCTTTTGTTGTTTTTCTCTTGATTCAGATAATATAGCAAATTCATTTCACTTGTTACTATTCTAGAAATATGATTGTGGTATATCTATCACACTAATACCCATATAAGTTTATTCTTTCAATTTCAATAATCTTGCCAGGCTCAAATTTTCTACAAGTTTCATATTGAATATCTTAAAATCCTCCAGGACTGGAAAGTAATATTCTATAGACAGAATGGCTTAATAAAAAGGTCTTGAAAATACTGACACTTTAATGGAGTACAAAAGTATTTTAGGCTACTTAACGAAGGCTCTTCAGTTTCTCAAGGCCTTATCCAGATAGAAAAGTAGTAATTTATACACCTAAGCTGAGAGGTGAGAAGAAATTAAATACTATTTCAAAGAACATTACAAAATCTCCTTGAGAGATTTCTAAAACCTTGTTTCTTTGACAGTCATCATAAACTTTCTATTAAGTTCTGACTATTACATGTACTAGCTTTTCCTGTGGTTTCAAAAGTGTTTTATTCCTGTAATGAATAATGGCTTTAAACTGAAGTTTAGATTAAAATGGTGAAGCAGATTTTGAATTGTAGTCTGTCATTCAAGACAGTATTTGTATGATGATTACTTTCCAGAATGACAAAAGATTTCACTCTGACTATCACTGGGAAGTGTATATGTCTGTCTGAATGATATTTCAGTCTCGTATTTGGTTATTACTGTTGTCCAGAAATTCTACAGAGATAAAATATCGAGAGAGAAATTTCTACTATGTTTTGCCTTTCTTTATTGGAGGAACACCATGAGAATATACTTTACAATATTTCAGCTCTTCTGCTCCAAATTCTGATTAAAATGAAAAAAAAAAAAAAGAGTACATGATAAAAAATAATTCTGGAAAGATAAATACTGAGGGGTTTTAGGGAAAGCTTGTCAGAACTGAGCAAAGATCAAAAATTTAAGATCACTAATTATTTGAAATGATGCTTATGAAACAGAATTTAGAAAAACAAATTGACAGATACTTTTAAAATTGTGTGATAGGTATTTATATGGTGTATGTCTTTTTATGTTCAAGTCTTGAACAGTAAAATAATTATACGTTTTGTTTCTCTGTTTATTTATTTAATCTTTGTCTGCTTTCTATACTAGCTGTCTATGTTCTCTGTACTTCCTAAATCCTTGTTTCCCATCACTGTGAATAAGCTGAAAGCTGAAATTCAGTCATAGTTCTTGAGATTTCTATCTGTGGGTGTTACCTTACATCATTGATTTTTGGGATCTGTCTTTTCAAACACAGACATGACTATCCATTTTTCTCCTCTATCAACATCCGCATCACAAAAATATTCACTATTCCTTAAATCTTCTCATTACTTTTCCTGGACTCCTTCTCTTGGTTTTTTAATTCTGCCACCTTAATTGTATGTAATTGTTGAGCTGAATGTCGCTTGACACTCTGACACAGAGGTCACCTTGATCTTCCACGCAATATATATTCTCTAGTGTTACAATTATGGTTTCAGAGGTGAAACTCAACCTTGAAATTCCTTTCTCTTTCTTGACAAAGAATAAAGAAGTTGGAAAGAACATTTTTTTCTTGCCAGCGGAGGACGGGTATTCTTTCCACAGCCAAACCATACAGAATGCCAAAGATCATGTAAGTGGAGAAAGGAAATATTCATGGAAGGAAGAAGATATTAGGATGATGTGAAAAAAAGGAGGAGAGAGAGGAAAAAGGGAAAATAAGAGGAAAGGAAATGGGGGCAAGGGGGAAGAGAAATAAAAAGAAGTAGAAAGGAGAAAAGGAAACTATTGCAGAAAAGAGACATCTAGGTGGTTTCTAGAGAAAGTTATAAAAATAGGAGAGGATTCTGAGGGGACAGGAAAAAGAAGAAACATCTCTTCTGCCTGATCTATGACAAGAACCAGAAGTATTGTCTAATTTTAGCAGAGTGGAATGAGTTGCCACAAATAGAGTCAGAGCCCTTGTGTACTGTTGTGGTCTGAATGCCAATAGGCAACAGGTGGAAGAAATAGCTATCACACCTGTATGCCAGGGACCTGAAAATCAATTCCTGGATTATGCATTGTGGAGAAACCCCTAGGAAAATAAAAGGATAAATTATATATCTTGCTTGGTTTTTGAACATATTGTCTGGAAGAATCCCAAAATACTAATTAACTAAAGTTTACCTTGTTTGCAAACAGTTTTCGACTCTTCCTCGTCTACCCCTTTTTGGGAGTTCCTCAAGTAAGCCAACACTAAAAATCAATTCTCTTAAAAAGTTCTCAAGGGAGATGGTTTACACATACAGAGATTTTTACCTCTGAATGTGAACAAATTCTTCTGTAAGAAAGAATCAATAATTTAACATAAATCTTATTAGAATGTGAAAAAGGTGTTATGATAGAGTCAGTCAGGTTGGAAGGGAATCTCAGGATGTCTTTAGTTCAACCTCCTGCTCAGATTGCTGAAATTAATGCTGAACGGGTGTCTCAGGACTTTCTCCAGTTGATCTCAAAAACAGAATCACAGAATATGCTGAGTTGGAAGGGATCCACATGTCCAACTCTTAGCCCTAAACACTACCACCCCCAAAAGACACACCATATGCCCAAGAGTATCATCCAAATACTTCTTGAACTCTGTCAGACTTGGTGCTGTGACCACTTCCCTGACAGGCACTGTCCTGTTTCAGTGCCCAACCACCATCCAGGTGAAGAACCCTTTTCTAATATTCAACCAAAACCTCCCCTGACACAACTTCAGGCCATTCTCTCAGACTCTACCACTGGTGAACACAGAGAAGACATCAGTGCCTTCCCCTTCTCTTCCTCTCACAAGGAACTTGTAGACTGCAATGAGGTCTCCCCTCAGTCTCCTCTTCTCCAGGCTGACAGACCAAGTGCCCTCAGCCACTCCTCATACAGCTTCCCCTCAAGGCTCGTCACCATCTTCATGGCCCTCCTTTGGACAGTCTCCAATAGTTTAATATCTTTCTTATATTGTGGCACCCAAAACTGCACACAATATCCAAGGTGAGGATGCCCCAGTGCAGAGCAGAGCAGGACAATCCCCTCCCTTGACCAGTGGGTGATGCTTTGCCTGATGCCCCCCAGGACACAGTTGGTCCTCCAGGCTCCCAGGGCACTGCTGACTCATATTCAACTTGCCATCAGCCAGGACCCCCAGGTCTCTTTCCACAGCACTGCTTTACAGCATCTCATTCCACAGTCTGTATGTACAGTCAGGGTTGCCCCATCCCAGGTGCAGAATCTGGCATTTTCCCTTGTTGAAATCCATATGCTTGGTGATTGCCCAGCGCTCTTACTTGTTGAGGTCTCTCTGCAGGGCATCCCTGCCTTCAAGGATGTCAACAGCTCCTCCCAGTTTTGTGTCATCTGCAAACTTGCTCAGCATCCCTTTCAGTCCTGTATCCAAGTCATTTAAGAAGATGTTGAAGAGCACAAGGCCCAAGATGGAGCCCTGTGGAACCCCACTAGTGACAAATCACCAGTCTGATGTTACCCCATTTACTATTATCCTCTGTGCTTGACCTGTGAGCCAACTGCTAATCCTCAAAGGAGGGAGACTTTAAAATGTCTCTGGACAACATACTCCAATGCTTAATTGTCCTTGGTGATTTTTCATTTTCTTCTACTAAGTCAGAACATCTCCCACTTCAGGTAATTACCAATGTCACATTAGTTCACCATGCACTTCAGTACAGTAGCTACACATTAAAGAATACAAGCATGCAGCGGCCATTAATGTGTTTTGCTTTGGTACATGCAGTTATGTAAGATACTAGTGGGAAGACACCCTTTGGTGGCTGTAATGAATCACAGTGAACATGACTGTACACAAAAGTGAAACTGTAATTCTGGAATCACAGAAACATCTCAGTTTTCCTCCTGAAACAAGTAGTGACCAGTCTCAGTTTGCTTAGTTTTTGAAATCTGATAGTACCACAGACCAGGATTTTTAAGTGTCAGTTCTGCTAAGCCTTGACACAAGAAATGTTGCTATATTTTGCATGTAAATAGAAAGAAACCTGCAGTACAAGTCTCCCAGACAACTTTGAGGTTTGCAAGCTGCTGGGAACAGCCTTTTATCTTCCTCTCTGCGGTCTTGTGTTGGTTAGACAAAAAATGTTTTAAAGATTTCAAGTACAGACTTTGGAGAAAGGTTTTGGGAACAAAAAGAACGAAAGGAAATACCATGTTATAAAACACTTGGATACTTCAGTTTGCTTTTAATCATAAGAGATGCTTGTCTGAGAGTTTGTGGTTGTCTTCTCTGGCTGTTAGAAGCAAGCAGTGTTGTCCTATTGAAATGCTGATTTTCAGACAACTGCTGTGAACAAATACACCATTCAGACCTTAAAGTTCCCTTCTGCTGAAAGTCAGCACTTGCTGACAATCCTCTCCATGCTTATTTAGCCTGGTAGCTTCAATTGAACTCAATCAATACAGGAAGAAAATACGTGTTAGGTACAAACATGCACTTCTTCCTATTTTTTCCTCCTTTTAACTTAAAAAGAGCGAGTGACTTTCCAGAATTAAAATACCAACAATACTGAGTGCTTTAAATGGTTACCATTGTTTTTGCCTAAAGAAGGTGACATTTTTGCCCCCTTTTATATAAATACATAGGAACTATTGTAAGTGAAAAAGAGCTACTATTCTTCCTTAACATGTATATTTTGAAATAAGCATATTGAATGCACCTACTGCACTGAAAAAATCAGGATCAGAAAAAATTCAAAACCAGTAAAATAGCTTGTGTGTGATGAGGCCACTCACAAGCATAATGAAAAAAAAAATGTATTTAGCATCTCTCCATTGTACTTTTAAGATAAAATTTGAAACTAAGCATCCATATTTAGGATACAAGTGCCTCATGTTGTGATACAGTGGACACTCTGTTGATGACCAAAAATTCACAAAGATAAAATGTATGTTCCTCAAAAAGAGATGTTACATTTCACAGGTATAACCTGTTTCCAAAGAAAAAGAAATTCCTTGAAAGTTCTTCATCAGGTCTGACATTCAGCCTTCATCCATTCAAATGGCATGAAATATGCACACTGTACTATTGCAAGCCATGAAGACAACAGTATTAACAGATTTTTTTTTAAAGCACAACTATACAAAATGTGCACTCAAGTGTCAAATCAGTTAATGCAGAATAAAGGAAGATTTATAAGCATAGCAGCATCAGAGTGCCTCAAGGCTGTATCTAAATATTTGACATGTATTCCATTAAAAAAAGTTAAAGGACAGTCAGTTTGTCCATTTCACAGGATTCACAGTAGGATTTGTTCTCCTTTTTGCTTCATCCTGTTCAATTCTATACAGCTTCTTGCATATTCCTTTTTGCCTTAGTAGTTGAGCACATACCAGTAATGAAAAGATTGAAACCTATCACATATCTCACCCTTTCTCATTCTTCTAGATGTGTCTGTGAGTAGTATGTGCAGAAGGATGCACATCTGTGAGAGAAAGAGGAGCAGAGATTCTTTTGGTAGGTTTGTTTTTGTTATACTCATGTTGCTTGTTTTTTTTTTTTACCAAGGACAAAACTGGAGCAGAAGATGGTGAGATCAGGATGGATCTTTTTGTCTAATATGTTCATCTAGAAATCCAGGACTGAGTTCATATCAGCCTTTCACATACATGATTTTATTCTTCTCCTGTCAAACAACAGTTTCAATTAGCAATGTGTTTAATATATCCTGTAGCGTGGCATTGAATGATTTGAGCTTAGGGATCAAGACTAGGAACTTTATTTATCTTTTTGTTGCATAAGAGGTCCACATCAAGAATCTGATGTGTTTCTCTAGTAAACAGTGTTCTAAGGAGGAAAATAGAAAGATAGTGATGAAGAACCTAAATGCTGTGAACCACAATTCATTCCACTTTCTGATAATCAGATTTGGTTTAATAAGGCTATTGGCTTTTCACTGGTGGTTGTTTTCCAAAGAGAAGAAACACTGATGTCAAATCAGGCTGCCAGAGTTAATAAAAAGACATTAATTGGTAACTTCCCTGAACTGATGCCCTCAAGGCTGACCAAACAGAAGAGATGTGTGCAGCTAGCCTTGCTTTCCAGTGCTCACCAAAAGACATCAGTGCAAGCGGCAGAAAAAGCAACAGACTATATGAAACAAGTAGTCTGATTAAAGTTACATTGCAACTGGTGGAGCCAGGAGAACTTCTGAGCTTCTAGATGCTCTTACCCTCATCAGGACATAATAAAGTCACACATCAGCTCTCCCCATACTGCCTTAGTTTCCCTGTGAAAGAAACTAAGGCAGAAAGAGCTAAAAAAGTGACTCACTTTTCTGCACAAGCTGCTGACTTGCCATGTTTCCCCAGAACAGCATGCACCTTTTCTTCTAACTACATGACTTCTTATCCTATGTTTACTTTCTTACAACTGATGGAAAGATTTTGTGGAAAAATCAGCAATTCTTGAGTTTTAACACATTAGCACCAAAATTGCCAGAGGTCACATTATAAAACAATTAGGGAAAAATGCTTTTTAATATGCATGGCTAATGCAAACATTAAATCATAACTTAATTTCCATTTCACAGAAATAATCTCTGTATTTAGATATACCAAACTGCTGTGTTTCTTAAAGAACCAATTGAAAATCTATTCCTATGGGAGAATATAAAAATATGTATTAAGTTTCATGTCCTGATGTGCGTTTCTGCTTTCCCCACTTAGATCTTATCACTTGTTTGTTTGTCTGTCTGAGGAGTTATTTGATAGGAAGAGACATAATCTACCCAACTATGAAAAAGGATTAAAATTTTATTCTCTGTCACATAGCATGCCCTTTATACAAAGTTAATCACTTTTAAGGAAACAGACCTGCCCTTCATAGTAAGGGATACAGCCAGGCCAAATTCAGGAACATCCCTCTTAGAGGAACAGGTAAACAGGGCATTTCCCTGATTGTCCTCTAGCACCATTAGCAAAGCAACATTCAAAGCTGCATGACTGCCTTGCTTCCTTCCCTTTCTTAGATCCATCAGCACTGAGGATATATTTTTGTTTTTCCATTAATTTTTCAGGACCAGGAGCAAGAAAAGGATGAGGCCTTTTACTTCATGTTTCCAGACTGCCTTGTTTTTCCAGGCTGTGTAAAAAGTAAATAAAGTTGACAAGACAAGGCTAATGAGCTGAGGACTTGATGTTTTCATCTACTATCTTGAGTCTGTTGCAAGTAAACCTTTAATGGCTTCTACTAACCTCATTATCATCGGTCAGTCAAGCCTAGCAAAAGTAACAAGCATCGACTGGGCTCTAGCCAAGATGAGTTTAAAAATTAATCTGAGAGTCAATAGTTACTGTTTTTGTTCAACTCCTCTGGCATACTGCATGTTATCTGGCTGGCCTTGGCAATTCCAATCTGTCCTCATTCACTTTTTCTCTCCTTCTCAATTACTTGGTATTCGCTCTGGTTCTGACACTGGTTTGGTACTTCTTGGTTCTCAAAGTCCCAAAAGGTTTCTCTATATTTAGAACAAATTGTGCAGCAATTCTTCATTTCTTATAAGAGACCAATAATTTCAAACACACATTGCTCATGGTTTGGGGATGCATTAGTGTAATTTTTAGTGTGGCCAATGAGGTGACCATGGAAGACAATAATACAATCAATTTTTTCTTTTCTTTTTTTTTTTTTATCCTCTCATTACAACAACTAAAGGTATTAGAAAACTACATGCTCTTTGTTCTTTAAAAATATGATACATATTCTACTGGAAACCTAAAATAGCTTGAAACTTCTGGATTCAAGCCAAGCTTATCTCCTCTCTATGGAAATGTGCAAATCAGGGTAGTAGAAGGGAAATGTTACAGCTTTTAAGCTGCTCAGCAGTCAGCTACCTTGACTTGTGTTATCATGGTTTGTGTTATATTTTATGTTGTACATTTCAGTTACATCAAGGGAGACTACAAAGAATAAACACAGGTAATTATATCAGCATTTGCAAAAATGTAGCACTCCAAAGAAAGGAATACCAAATGAACCTATGATGTGACATCTGTGCATACACAGTCGTATGCATCTTGGAAGGTACCCTAGGAAGTTTCTTCAGGAATCAAGATAATTACCAAGGACCAAAATCTGCCAATAACCCAAAAAGGAGTGAGCTACTCACAGAACCATGAAGAGGCTGGGCACTGCTGACTCTTAATCCACCTCTGAGTGTTGCCTGTAAGAGCATATACCTCAGCCTTCTCCTTGTTGCTGTTACCAGTTTGCCAGTCATACTAATTTAGGGATGTACACTTTCTTTCATCTTCTTTTTCTGAGTAATTTACCTGTACAGGCTCTTCTTGTTAGTTTTTGTATCCCTTATCAAATTCTGCTCCAGATGTGCCTTGGTCTTCCTGACCCCATCCCTACAGAACTGGACAGCATCCTTCTATTCTTTCCAGGATATCTGTCCCTCTATCCACTGCTTTTGTGTTTCCTTTTTACCCTTTAATCTGACCATAAAGTCTCAGCTCAGCCATGCTGGTCTTTTGACTTCCTTTCCTGATTTCTTACACCTGGGGATCAAGAGTTCTTGGTTTTCTATGGAAAGCATTCTTAAAGATCTGCCATTTCTATCCCTGAGGGCAGTGATCCCAGGAGTTTCTACTGATTAATTCCTTGAATAGCTGGAAATTTTCTTTCCTAAAATTCCGGGTCCTGACTTTACTCTTCAACTGACCCATATCCCTCAGAATAGCAAATTCCACCAGTGCAGGATCACTGTAGCACACACAGCCTACACTCTTGATGACCCAGATTAGCTCCTTTATTTTGGTGACCATCGCATCCTGTGGTAGGGCTGTCTGTTACCTGGCTTAAGAAATTATTCTCCATGTATTCTATGGGTCTCCTGGATTGCCTACAACTCACTGTACTATTTTCCCAGCAGATGCCAGGGTGAATGAAGCCCCTGAGCAGGACAAACTCCTGAGAGCACAGTGCCTCCAGTAGCTGGAGCAAGAAGGTTTCATTAACAGGCTCTGTTGGTTTGGGCAACCTGTAGCAGACATCAAGCACAAGGGTCCCAGTGTTGCCTTGCTCTCTGATTCTTACCCATAAGCTTCTGACCTGCTTGTGGCTGTTCTTCAGATAACAACTCTTCACATTCTACCCATCTCTTGATGTAGGGGGAACTCCGTCACCCCTCCTTCCTCTCCTATTCCTTCTGAACAGCCTGTGGCCACCCATAGCCTCCCTTCAGTCATCAATGGCTACAGGATGGTACAACTGAGTTGGTATAACATTTTCCAGTGATATAATTGTCACAGAGTGTCAAAATCAATTATTCCTTCTCAGGTTAAAAAATATGATGCAAAGGAGCGTGACAGTCTTCTCCTGCTGCTCTGTATATTAGAAATACGAGTTCTGAATGTCAGAATTTGCAGATGCAGGGGTTCCAGGAATTCATAGCTTTTGGACCAGCCTCTTCAGAATTATTAGATTAATTTGCAAACGAGTTATCACATATCTAAATAAGCAATTAACAAAAATATAAATATGTAGTATATAATAGGTATTATATTGCATTTGAGGGAGAAAGATGTTTTCTTTCTGCCTGCAGTGCATTCGTCACACTGTCAAATGTTTGGTTAGAAAAAAAAAAAGCAAGCTCCCATTGGCACAGGATAAAATGCTTAAGGGGGGTTTAGCTTCAAGTAAACATTGACTATCATGAGATCTGTGATGAAATTATGGGAACTAACGACTGTCACATGACAGAGATTCCAGGGCCTGTTGCTGCTACAGTCAGACATGTCAGACATGCAACCAGCCGCCTGCCTTGCTTCAACATTTTCTCTAATTTTCTACTGACAGCATAAGCATAACTTAGCTACATATATTCTTGCCAAAAATAAAAGGCTCTCAGGCATGCTTTTCTTTTCTATTTTTTTTTTATACTGATTGATTTTTTAAAAGAAATCTTGCTAATTGAAAATTTAGAAAAATAAGAATGGTTACTTTGAAAGGTGGGACTTTTTTAGACTTCCAGTCTCTTTGTATAAATGTAAGTAAGAGCTGAGGAGTCCTATCCCTGAAACACAGATACCTATATTAATCTTCAGATCCTGGAAAAACAGCATTTTTTTTAGCTCCTAAGCATCTCATCTTCCTCAGACAATTGTGCAGGGCAAATGAAGACACCAAGGATCCTTGGAAGACCTCTGCAAAACTGGGGTAGATGCCAGGTTCCTGGAATAGCCTACCATCAATCCAGAGAGTATCATAAAGACTGTGCTGGACTCAAAATATCATGAGTTAAGCATTTTAGGCTTCGCTAATTAGCACTTGCTGTAATTTTACTCTAGGGTCTACTTTTTGCTGAAAGTAATGGCAGCTGCTCCCTCTCCAGAGGAGCATTCAGTCCTGTGAAGAAAAATCTCAAGAGTGACTATAAAAGGAGAGAGACAGACATTTGGTCTGCTACTAGGACAAAACCTTAGCTCTTTGTGAGAAACAGAAGAGCACAGGCTATTATATGCGTTAACCACTGCCATCAATTCTTCCTGATCATCAGGTCAACCCTTAAACTCAGGGAAGTTTTGCTGCTTTTTTTACAAAATAAATGTTTTTGTATTCGTAGCTATGAGATGTAATATCAGATTAATTACAACATATTGTTTAAATTTGGAACCAGCATTGAACCATGCAGCTGTAAATTTTTTGAAAGGTACCTCTGATATACCTTGAACAGTAAGACACAACACTAATAGAAAGAGTGGTGCCACAAAAATACTTACAATATGCACTAGTTTGGCATGAATCTACCATAAATTAGATCTAGAAAGTATAATTTTACAGCGAATGCACTATACCATGGGTGAACTTGAACTGTTTCATAAATAATATAGTACATCATGTTAGAGTAATTACATAAAAATTAGCAGAACTTTCAAAATTAACTTCTAAATTTTTTTATGAGTCTTGGCTTTGCTATGAAATAGTCATAAAAATCTGAAAGATACTTAATGCAGTGTCTCATGTATTGAGAAATTTATGGAGTCATACACCAAAAAGCAATAGTAAATTAGTCAGTAGTGGGTCCTCAAGGAATTGGATAACTGTTTGACTCCCTAAGAAACAATACATTACTTCTGTTAGATAAAAAAGAAACATCAGCAGGGAATTTTAGGGAAACCTAAGGAGAGTTAACAGCGAAGCAATGCAGTAGCAGATTACATTCAGAAAGGCTAGTGGAATGCAGAAATGAAATTACATAAGATTTTAACATATTTCAAATTCATAATATCTTCATGTCATTGCAGGTACCTCAGGAAAAAAAAATGCTTAGAAACAATCATGCTCACAGGTTAAAAAAGCAAAAAAAGTTTCCTTCAGAATCATATACACCTCATAAATCTTTGGGTTGGTTAAATTTTCTTTGAATACTTCCTTGCACATTAGCCAAGGTATTTGAAAAAATGTGTAATTGAACTAGTCTAAAAGATGCCAACAGAAATAAGAAGATATGGAAATGACTGTGTATGAGAGGGATTAGAAAATGAATAGGAGGATGGATGTGTCACAGATATGCCTCACATATCGTATTCATGAATTGTCACATATGACACGTCATATACTAGATACAGGGCTTGACAGGAAACTGTCAAAGGACAATTTTTTTCTGTAAGTCCATTTCTTTTTTCCCACTTTATAAGATGTCTCTATATTGACTATTCTCTGAAAAAGTCAGTCTTCTGAAGAGAAGGATGGATGCATACAGTTTAATTTCTACCTTCCTAAAAGAGGAAAAAAGCTACAATAGCTAAAATATGCTCATCACAAAAACCGATTCAAGAATTCCATTGATGTCCCATAATCTGGTTCAGCCCATTACAGAGAGCACAGATGGAAATTCAGATGTGGATTAGAGCTCTTTCTGCACACTGCAATGCATTCCCAGCATCTTTAATGAAACTCCTCTCAAGATATGAACATTAAGCTACGTTCCTTCTAGCCTGTTCTTCATCAGGAGTAAAATTCTGCCCTCAGACTTTATTAATGATTCTGCTGATGACACACGAGATGAAACAAAGCACAGCTCATTCCACAAAACCAGCATTTAGTTTTCCAGGCTAGGAGAAACATTAAAATTGGCAATGACAGCTAGTTCTGTTAGAAAATTAATGATAGGAGGTTCAAAGTACTGATTGCATATCCATAAGAGGTTTCATGTTCAAAGGGGGAAGAGTTGATTGAACTGAGTGTATATTTAGAAAGATGGGATTTGCTTCTTTCAGGCTTTGTGTTAGATTTGGATTAATTTCTTTTAAAAGCTTTTCACATTTTCTTACTATTTTTTTTCTGCAGTACTTTGCATACTTTTGTACATCACTTAAAAAAAAACAAAAACAAAAAAATAAAACTTTAAAATTTAAAAGGAAAAAAACACGTTTTAAAACCTGACTGAGCATACTGGACCATCAATAGCTGGAAATTTTACTTTCTTCTATTTTAAGTTGAACTGAAAGCACTTGAATTGTTCCTGAACCTTTGCATATATATTTTGGTGTTTGCAGTAAAAATGGCATTCTGGGCATGCCCAGCTTTTCCTGCCTTGCAGCAATCCTCCAGTAATGGGCAACTCAGGACACTGTAGACCTTTTCACTAGGGAAAAGATCAGTAATTGACTACAAAACATACCGCAATTCCTGTTGTCTAAATCTAAGAAGCTTTTAAAAATGATCAACAGTATCTGCAGTTTGATCAGAACAGCAGCAAGAAAAATAAGACAATAAAAACCCATTAATCAACTCTGGGGTTTGGGGTTTTTTCTGTTGTTTTGGGTTTTGTTGTTGTTTGGTGTTTTGTTTTTTCTTTGTTTTTTGTTGTTGTTTTGTGTTTGTTTGTTTGTTTGCTTGCTTGCTTTTTTCTGATATCTTGCACTGCAGCTCAGTATTACTGTGTCTGGTAAAGGCTAAAACATGGCCTTTCAGATTATTTCAGACCTCAAGTATACAACTAGCACAGATTCCCCACCCTAAAGCTCCTTGTACATAATTAAAAAGTTCGTTGAGCAGATGCTCAAACCAAGGTATAATGGGTTTGTCAGTTTCATTTGGGTATGGGTGTCATCTGTTGTCACCTGAAGGAGCACCATGATTGAAGTTAATCTTGAACACATGGGTGGGGACAGGAGGTGCAGGTTTCTGCTGATCTGAAAAAATGAACACCTCAAACAATTAACAGCTGCACAGGTGCGGGTGCTAATATGCTCACATCATTGTGCAGTGTGCCTAGTCCTTCCAAATTGACACAATCCAGAATATTCAACAGGAATGTTTTCAACAGGAAAACTACAACCATGTAGGCCAGCTGGAAAACTGTCATCTGATTACTCTAATGGAAAAAAGTTCTTTCAAGTAGCTAAGCCATACAGCTACTTTTGCCTACTGTTTAATCTGAAATGTTCTTACTCCCTCAGAATAAAAAATAGTGACTATTAGTAGAGAGTGATCTCATTATGCTTACTAGCTAGGAATGTATTTTTCTTCCAACGGTTTGTCCAAACACTTCTGAATCCTTACGATATTTGAGCATCCACAGTACCCTATGGTAGAATTTCTACAATTAATGTGCTTGACTTCTTGTCTCCAGTCTGCCTTTTTTTGCCTGTGTCTTACTTACTTATTCTTGTGCTGACATCATCCTTCAGACAGAACACCTCTGCCTTCCTGATGTTTATGTGAATCCTAACTACCTCAATAAACTAAATTTTATGGCAGAATCCTGAAAGTATTTCCACAATGCTCAAATCAGAGCTGAATAGAGACATCCAAGACAGTATAATGTGCTATTAGAGTGCGAAAAGCAGCAGAGCAGCCTCCCTTGGCTCAGGAGGATAAATTAACCTAAATGAAGAATGACAGTGACAGAGTATTTTTATGTAACAGCATATAGTACTTTAAAACCACATGAAGAAAGAGTGATTGTATAGAGCAACATCTACCACAGATTGCTACACTGGAATCAAGTGACAGTATTGATTCTTTCTTCACATTTACAGGGCAATGCACACCCATATCATGCATCGACACTGATGCCGATGTTGTAGCAGCTCTGTGTGAAGAAATCCTGCTTGCCACATGTGGTTGATCAAATCAATCTGGTACACAGAATGGGCATGAGCTGTCACATTGCAGAGCAGTCTGGCATTATGTTACTGGGATCAACTTTTCACATAAGGAATATGCTAAATGCACATCTACATAAGAACAGCAACTACAGACACACACTGACCATATGGCCTGATAGGACAGATGATGTCACCTGAAGCACATACAAAACTCTTACAGAGTGTAAAGAGTTTCAGATTATTTCACTACTTTTTAAGTCCTATGAAAGAGAGTAGAGAGCTCCAGAAACTGTTCTTGAATAAGATTTTCCAGAGGACAGGCTAGGTATTTTTTGATAACCACTGTTAGCACAGTGGGATAGCTTCTGTTGATAAGCTGTTGCTTTCTCCTTATTCATCCCGGCAACCAGACCAAGTAGAGCTCAGTATTCCCCACTGAAGAAACATCAACTGTCCTCAGAGTAACAACAGGGTTAGGATGCAAATTAACTGGCACTAGATATAAATATTTTAGACAATATGTAAGGTGAGTTTCACATTTCTGAAATACCAAGGGAAATTTATAATAAAAATTAGAAATTTCAAATATTAAACTTCTTCGTGTGTGTAGAGGTATAGGGAATATTTTCTGACACTTGTGCTTTTTTGTGCTTGCCTACAGTGGAAGCTACAAAGATTTGTCTGTGTGCTGGGGAGCAAACAAAAGGGATGCAGAGGGAAGCAGAGCTGTGCTGTGAATTCTACGAAGATTTTTATTTTATTCAAAGGCATACATCTTGGAATCCCAAATCAGCTTGTCCCCACAGAAACTTTTCATAGAAGGCAGTAATAAATCATTCAGGCATTCACTCAGTCATTCATTTCACAAGTCCCGCTGAGTGCCATGTATCTAGAGACTGCTATGAATATACACAAGACTGAAAATACAACCAAGTTATGTAACAAACAAATCATACAGGAGATGTTCTGGGTGATGATAATAGTAGTGCTTAAATTGTTCAAGGAAAAGAACACAGTTCAGTATAAATCTAAAGAAATAAACCCTTGTTATCAACATGACCAAAAAGGTTGACAGAACTATAAAACATTATTTTAATATTCCTTTACAGGTTTTTCCATCTGGCAAGAAACTACAAAGAAAATAAGTAGACATTGTGACACAATCATGTTCTGATTTATCCTATGAAATCTCCATCTCTACAGACATTAGTACATGTCTGTTGGTAATATGTATATGTTTTCAAGGGCAGAAGGGTTCTGAACTAATAGATCTGAATTAGGAAGAACCTTTGGAAAACAGAATATATTTGGAACTTTGCCATGGAACACAGCCTGCTGAAGTTCTCACCGATACCCTCTCTCTTTAAATATAAACCACAGACCATAATTTACTTGCATTCAGCAACTGCCTAACTATTAGGGAATGCAAGGTTTAAAGTGACTTCCCTGTCTATTAGAGTTCACTTTCCTTGGATATTGCTAGCACTAGACTAATAACATTTATGTGGTATGTTTGATTAGTATCTTTGGACCTAAATCCAAATTTTAGTAAGCTTACTTAAATCCCTGGAATTTGATTTTTAAGATCACATACACCTTTCCCAGTACCTCAACAAAAACATCAGCAGATTGCCACAAGATAAGAGTAGCTTCATGCAATAACAAAGATAGCTGAGGTGCATAGAGGTCAGTGACAAGTGTTCATTAGCAGAAAAGCTCATTCAGGAGCCACCTGCCTCTTGTTCATTTTAGTATGCATGTATTCCACATTTCTAAAATAAACACACCACTGTGTATTTCTGCCCAGGCTCACTTATACACATAGATGAAAAAAAAAAAAAAAAGAGAAATAAAAAGGGCAATAAAAAAGGCAATATAGTGATAACATTTGAGGGGAAAGATTTCTTAAAAACATTTTTCTGGGGAAAAAGAAAAATATATCCTGAAATATCCTGAAATATATCAGCTGAAATTCAAATTTATTTTATATTGATGATCACTGTTTGTATACTACTTATAAATGGAAAACAATACCATCACAACAGCATATTTATTATGAAGACATTCAATAGTGTTGTTGTTATATTACTTTAGAAGGTATTATGGAGAAAATCTATTTTCTAAATAGATAGACAAAACAATCCTTTCCCTTTCACTTTTGAAGAACACATATTCTGAGTCTTGGAGTCTGTCAAAATCTTTGGTGGAAACACTTCTAAAACTGTAAAACATTTGCATTGTGTGGCTTTGAATTACAAAGGTGTACCCATGAGCAGAGAGCTCTCAAGTTTTTTTCAAATGAATTGTCATGATGGTAACTTCTCACAGTAATATTGGACCTCAAGATTAACTCACCTGACTTTTGTTTTCCATCCATTTCACCAAAGTATTTGTTTTGCCTGTTAGGAAGGTTTTGAATACACCAACAACACTCCATACAATACAATATTGGGACTACTGGACAAGCTGAGCAATAAAAGGAAAATTAGATTCACAGTAGTTGCACCATTTACTTTTATTATGAAATAGAGAGGCATTACCTAGCTACGTGCTATAAACTCTGATGTTCAGAGATTGCTGGGCATGTCCCCAAGCTGTGCACCTCCACCAGAAAACTGTAGTCTCAATTCTCATTTGCATGCCACATGATTAAATAGATTAACACTGCACACACTGGTATGAATACCTGCTTCTGCTGAGAGTGTGACTATAGTATCAACTAAAAATGCTAGTTCTGGCAAAAATAACAGAGTACACTTACGGAAGACTTCTTGTGATAGGTTCCATTGACCAGAAATGCAAGAGAGGAAAACCAAAATTCCCTGAATATTTGAGCATTCCCTACACCTGTTGGGGAAGAGTTGAACAACCTGACAGAAATCAGAAATAAACTCATGCTTCTACATTCCAGTCATATACAACAATAGGCATGAAAACAGCACTTACAGCTAGAGAATATCAGAGGACATGAGTGTTCATCCATTGGGAAGTTGTGCAGCTGCAGCTGACACTCAGCATTAATGGTAAGCCTGTGAAGACACCAAGTGCCTGTCACTACATGCCAGTACAATGAACAGTCAGAACAGGAGGCAGGATAACGTTAAGTATCATTCAAGAATGTTTTGACATCCATAAGTAAGGCCTGAAAGGAAATAACTATATTTGCAGGTTGTTTGTTGGCTATTTAAGCCTGATCCAAGACAATAATAATTACCTAAAATAGTTTCTTGAGCCCAAGAAATCTTTGTATGTGTTTTTCTCTAGAGAATTCATCACTGAGGGACCTGGGATTGAAACAACTATTCTTTACAGAAAAACCCAAACAAACTAGGAAATATGGCTGATGTGGTAGTGTCTAAGTCCAGAAAATTAGAACTTCATAGAGAATATTATAAAAAATATTCTTCACATATAGTTTGAACTTAAAATTCTTTCAGTCACTTTCAGCTGTCTCTCAAAAACTTAATAAATCTCTATATGCCATTCTATATTCTACAGATGTAACAAACAGATCACCAGAAACATCTTTTAGCTCTACTTGAAAACTTGTTTTACATGACATCCCAAACACAAAGGAATGGAGCTGATTTTAAAATTACTAGTAAAAATCAATAATCTTCAGTCTGATAGCTTACAAAGTGATTGAATTTATCTAGAGACATGAAATGCTAATTTATTATCCAGTCTTTTTCAATAAACTGCAGAATTGAATGCCAGAATTTATGCAGCAAGTATGGGTCATGTGGGTTTTTCCTTTTGGAAACTGAATAAAAATAACAAACAGAATGGAGAAACATTTGTGTCTCCAATTTAGGATGGCACAGAGAAAACTTCTGTCTTGGAAAAGGTCAACTGTGAAGAATTTAATAGTGTTATTGTGTTGACACTAGACAAGCAATTGCAGTGTTGCAGCAGGAAGAAATTCACACTCAGAAGTGGGCAGGGAAGAGGATGGAAACATCGGGAGCATGACTGAACCTTGTACACTTTCTCCTGAACACCTAACACTTATCAACACCTGACAGTACCAGGGCATACAGTAGTTACCTGTTCTATGTCATATCAATTCTGACACTTAGGTAAGATAAACGGGTTTTGAATTACACAGTGTTAACAGTGAACAGTGATCATTCTAACAACTTTTCATGTGTAAAAAGGAAGTTGACCTGATGGGTCAAAAAGTACTCCAAATATTTTTCACAAACTAAACATGCTCATTCCAATGGGTTGAGTATTACCTCTCTTTTAGTTATTTCAGGCAAAATTTGCAGTCCATTCAGCAAATAATTTCTTTAGTGACAGGTATGTAAGTCTAACTAATATTATGTAGACACTTAATTTGCCCTGAAATACTAAAACAGAACTTAATAGAAAACAAAGCAAAACAAAATACCTAACAAAAAAACCCTCAAAAAAAACCCCCAGCAACTCAGCCAAGAGGATATTGGAGTTTACATCTTAATCTCTTAAGTCTAAAGTTTGCTAAAGGCAACTGAAATAATCAAGAACTCCTCACAGTGGGGCAAGCATAAGACAGAAAGAACACTAAAAATATCAGTAGCTTTTCCAGCTCTTTATTTCCTTCCTTTCTTATTTTTTGCCAAGGACTTTCTATTGGACCCCAACTGCTATTGCAATTATGATCAGAATATGCAGCTGCACCAAGAGGGCTGAACACAACCACTGAAGAAAACGTAGCGTGAAAGAGATGTTTCCAAAACAGTTTGCTGTGTGGAACGTGGCTTATGGCAAAACTTCCTTCTGAACAACTCCTCTCTTCCACAAATAAACACATATTTTGATTTCCACAGATTTTCTTTTTTAATTCAGAGATATAATATACTCTATCTATAAATCCTGCATATATATATATATATATATATATACATCCTACATTTCTAATATCATATAATTTCTAATACCATAGAGTTGATGGTTCACAAAGATTAGAAATACCCTGAAAACCTTTTCTGCAGCCATTCACCCTTGTGATGAGATGTAACAGACTATCTTTCAACATGACTAATTCAAAGAATCAAGTATTTGCATTAGGATAAATGTTCTAGAAATGTTTTCATCCAGCCCTACATTTAACTCTACCAGAAAGTTTTGTGACAGATGTTATGGGACTACATGCTCCTGATTTTATTACGAGGACTAAAAAGCCTAACTTCTACAACTTAGACAGACTTATTTCTAATTCTTTCTTGGAAAGACAAGACTTTATTTTTTAAAGGGGGCAGTTTTTATGCCTGAATATATAAATATTTGGAAAGCATAGTCAGGTAAGTACCAGGAATAAAACAGCTGAAGAGAAAAAAAATACCACTGAAAATTACTATTACTACACCAGAAGCAGAAGAAGCTTTGAGCCCTGCACATTGCCCGGTGCTCACCTGAGGGTGTACAAGATCTTGCCATCATTCCATATGCGGAGGAGCTGGTTGGGGGTGGTGATCCAGTGAGCCTCTGCTGTCTTTGAGTTACGAAATATCGTGTCTGGGATCCAGATCAAGCCAACCATGTTGCTGTTCAGGGTCAGTATTTTCATGGTGCTGTTGAAGCGAAGACGGCTATCTGTCCACGTCTGGGCAAAAAATATATCAATTTGATATTCCTGCAAAGAAAGCATGGCACACAAATTGAAATCTGTTCAACACTTCCCATTACTATTTGGTGTTTGATTAGGTCTTTTCTGGTGCAGAGCAACAGGATGCATTGTAGCTAATGTTTTGTTTTTGTTTTAATGACTGAGGATTTTTTCTTTTTTTCCCCCCTCCCCCCGCCTTTTTATTTTCACCTCTAGCTGCTTTATGAAAAGGCCAAACATCTCACTTGCTTTGGTCCTGTGCCAGAACAGATTCTGCATCAGCATGTTCTTTTCCATTGTCTCTGAAAAGTTACAGCTACAAGGTACAATTTGCAGAAACTTCTTTGTCATAGGACAGACTGATAAAAGATATGTGAAGGATGAACAGGGCCAACACACATAAACTAGAGAAGGGTAAATTTTCCTGATTATACCTTTTAGGGAGGAGGCTGTGTAAATACAATAAATTAATTGTTCTGTTTGCTAGCAATTGTTCAGCCACTGTTTTTCAGGCCACTGCAGCACAATGAAAAGTCATATTCACATTCCTTTACAGACAACTCATGTACCTGTAATTTGTCCTTTCTTTCACTCAATGTTTACTACTCTGCTTCTGTAGGCAAGCTGTCATAGTAAGTATAAATACAGGAATTAAAATACATATAGAGAAACAGAAAAAATTATATAGTTTAACATATAAACATGCTGATTTATGCATTTAATACCCCGTGGAAGACACTATTTTAATTTTGTATTTGAATTGTTAATTCCAGCCAGTAGAGGCTGGAAAGGTCATGTTTCATTTGTTTATGTTTCTCTTCCTCTTTTCAGACTGTTCTGTTTTTGAACTCTGTAGAAACGGACATCTGACTGTGCCATGCAATATCCTCTCCGTGTATATATGCATCCATAACAGCAATGGTGTTTGTAGATGTGACATAAAGTGTATGCTCTAAAACACAGGGTAATACCAAGACTCTCAATAATCCAACAGAAAACAACTCTTTAGGACCCCTGGTAGATGCACTCTTGGTATACCTGACCCAAGGAGAACTAAGGCTATGTGGAAAGTCTTGTATGTCTTTGACCAGGCTGAACTTGATTTTATTGCCTTTTGGTTTGTCTATTCTTAAGTTTTAACAGAACAATATTGTATTTTTTTTTCTTTTCAGTTAGTTAGTAAAGGTTGCAGTCTCAATTGAGGACAGTGTTTTTGCTAAGTGCCATCTGTTTATCTTACGCTATTACATTTTTGGCAGGCCATTCTTTCAAAGCTGATGTTGTAACACCAGGCAACCTAATTCACTGGCACTGTAATCCAAGTCCAAAACACACTTTGGGCCTCTCATCTCTAGGTGGTAAATGATCAAAAGGTGCTAGCATGTATCCAAATACCAGTAATAGATCACCTCAGGAATTTAAGCCTAGCCACCAAAGACATTAAGGGCCATTTTCCTTCATAGCTTATCCCACTACCATTTTTTGTCGTATTGTTAGCTTTAGTTTCTCAGGGTACATGACAGATTTGAATCTGGAGACACTTTTCTTTCATATTGATGTCATCTTCACACATCTGAAGGATGCAATGCAATGCACACAGTGTACCTTTATTATTCAGAAAGAGCACCCTTAATTCACCACATTTTATATGGCAGAGCACTGATCTTGTTTCTTTACTATCGACTATATTTTAGTATTTGAAAGTCTAGTGACAAGTGTTTGGCACATTCAGCTTCTGTAGAGAGGAACATGCCAGACATGTCTATGGGTTTCTCCAAATGCTGAGTGAGTAGAGCTGCTTTTTTTAGCTCACATGTGAGAATCTGTATTTATAGTATCAAAGACGATTTGTGTACAGCTGGCTAATGACAGTGCTGTCTTTTCACAGGACAACTTTTTGCATGATATTCATATTTTAGCTTATTTTATATGAATGCTTCATTTTGACTAAATTTAGAAGCAACCATAATTCCTTTCTAGTATATCATACATACTTAATGATTTTTAGGACTTAAGATATTCAGGATTTCTACCATGCCAAAAGAAAAGAATGACCTGGAGCCCCTAATATATGGTCCTAAGAAGGTACTGCAGCTCGATTTGAGAAAAGTGGGCCCCAGGAGCAGTATAATTGTAACTGTGGTTTCTTTTCTCGTAAAGTACTCTGACTGAGAAATAGATTACATTAGACTAGAAGCAGGGTCAAGCTAACACACTGCCCAACTCCCATTTTGTAACTCCTTTACTTATTACTGTAACTAGAATGTGCCAACAATAGTCATTATTCAAAGTATCTCTGCAATGGGCCTCTGTAACTCCATTCACCTTAATAAAAGCATTTCAACTCAAATGGTTCACGGATCTTCTGAGTTAATTAGTTCTGTAAAAAGCTAAATTTTTCTTTTTGTAAAATGAGGTCGTAAAAACCAAAGTAACAATTTTAAAAGAAAAGTCAATAAGTTAGTTGAAATTAGTTGCATTGACTTTTTAAACACTTTTTTTTCATTTATTTACAATGCTGCCAGAATGTGCAAATTACAAAAAAACCCTCCCAGTAAAAAAAAAAATACACATTTCCATTTAATATCTGAATTGCAATTCTCTCCATTAATCCCTTTTAGAAGTGAATGCTATATCAGTACTTCCTTTACATTAATCTTTCCTATCTCTTCAGTCTTTAACCAAGCATATAATGGGGTATGATATTTATATATTCATTCTACTATGAAGGGACAGAAGTCACTTTCAAAACTGACATTCAGTTCTTCACTTCTAATGGTTTTAAGCCTATGCATATTTCAGGAAAATTACCTCTATCTTCACTGACAACAGATACTCCATTCCCAGTGAAGTCAACAGCTTCCATATGCTGCTTTGCACAAAGCTGGTACAATGATCTCCAAGACACAGCATCCAACAAGAAACTGCCAGAAGAAAAGTTTCTATGTTGGTTTTATATATAGGTCAATATAATATAAGAAAGTAGTGCTCTTCATTTCCTAGCTAATACCTGCCATTTTAGATCTTTATGAAATGTAATGATTGTACTTAGAGTGTTCTGGCAGATATCAGGGTTCAGTGATGTGACGCCCCAGACCAGAAACATCATACAACTCCTAACGATATTTTTAGTTTCCGTTCTACAACTTCACCAGAAGTGTCAATTTTCTTCTGATTATTTCTTTTTTCCTTTTTTTTTTTTTTCAGCAACCATTGACTACTACAATGAACACAGGAAAAAGTCAAAACCAGCAAAATTTTCAACAAGATATCTTCCCAGCAGCAGAAAGGTAAAATAATGTTCTTTCTGAAATGCCAAGGTCACGTATAGTCAATTGTTCTGTTACTCAGTTTTCTTGTCTTAACAGTGCCTGATTTGCCATGCTAGCAAAACAAACTCAAGATTTTTCCTACTAATGCCACATATTCACACTGTGCCTCGATGCATTGACTGAAGCTACACTCCATAGCAGCCAAATGTTCAAAATGCCATTCTTCTTGAGAAGAAGAAACAACGCTAATAGAAGAAATAGGTCTACATGTTAACATGAAGGGAAATTCTAGGGAAATCTTCTTTCTTTTAGTACATATACATATTTCTGATATAACATTAAATTTCACTGATAGGAAATTCATTATAAACTTGAAAGGATCGATAGAAGTATAATTCATTATGAGTTTTAATGGATTTTATTTTGTTTGGCTTTCAAAGTAAATTCATGAACCATGGTACGTGTTAAATTCCCCACTTTTAGAAACTTCATTGAAATGAAAACTCTTTGATGACTTCACAATCTATCCAAATCTGATTATAAAAGGATTTTTTTAATTATAAAGGAAACAGTTTTAAGAAATTGAAAAAGCAGGAATGTGAAGCTAAAATATGGGAATGTTTCCTAATTGAAGACTCCTGACATATGAAAGTACTCAGCAGAATCTCTAACCACACAACATTCCATCTTTTAAGAAACCTTAACCTATCAATATTTTTCACACTCTCTGGAAAGAGTAATGCTTTTCAGTAAAACTGTATCAGCTTATTTGTATTTTTTTGATCATATGAAAAGATAAAGCCTCATTTCTGGCAGCTAATATGTATCTCTCTGAAATGTCTTTGTTTTCTTTTTTCACTCTCTGATGATGAATAGCTTATGATCAAAAATTTGTCATTGTTTCTTTTTTGCAACTTATCCTTAAATGGATAGTTTATCTTATACATTTCATCATGTAAAAAGGCAGTTTGTTCTCCCTGCAAGACTTCTGCTTGCACAAAACACTCAATACAAACTGAAAATTATAAGTGACATTGTGTCACTGAAAAACTCTGTATCATCTCCTATGAGGTCATCGTTAAAAATGGGATTTTAAAATTGGCACCTGACAATGTTCGCGTAACTTCCAGAAGAAAGTCCTAGAACCAAGAAAACAGATCATGGTCCTTTTACCTGCATAGTATGCAAGTAATTGTTTCATGTAGAACATTTCTTCCCATTCAAATTTTATTAGTTTTCCTTTAAATCTGAAACAATGGCTGAGAAAAATGACCGAATGAGATCAAGAAAATTAGATGGTATTTTTCTGTTACATACAGAGAAAGAAGCTAAAGACAATTTTTCTTTCTTACTTTCCATTGATTTTTGGATGGGAAGCATAACCCAGATTTAGCAACAGTATTACCTGCAAACTACTGTGCATAGTCAAAGTTCCAACTACTTGATTTTAGCTTTTTTTTTTTTTAATACATTTTCAGATATTCCTAATGTGGTTTCATTAGTGCCTTGAAAATAATCAAGTCAGCAGTGAACTACTTGCCCTTCAGCTGTGTAGGAATGATTAATGATTGGGAACACCTTGAAAGTGCCATTGTTTGAGGCATCTGTAGTCATAGAGAAAAATATATTCTTTTCAACCAAGACTTTCATTGTTTTAGCAGTCAAAAGAGGAGCTAACCTGTTGTTGGCAATAAATTAAGCTTTTCTCCAATCATGATGCATCATTTTAGCTCTTGGTTAATTCTGGAAAATACTATTTAATTGGCTGTCACAGTTAGGTAATGAATTTGAATAACTATGGATAATAGTATGGCATGCCTTTGTTGCTTCTGCTGCAGCCTTCCCATTTTCTGCATTTTCACAGTTCTTTACAACAGTAAAAACAATGTCAGGACTCTTGTCCTTGGAAAAAAATGCAAGAATTTCTTGCATGATACTTCACAGGTTTTTGCTATTGCTGACCAGACAACACACCATCACCTCAAGACCCATTTCCCCATATTGTAGGAAGCCCTTGAACTGCTATCTTTTCTGATTGATTCGGAATTATTTCTCTAATAATTTCTCTCTTCCAAAATGTGGTGTTCTTTTTTTTTTTTTTTTTTTTTTAGAGCCTATATCTTGATTGGTGATGTAGTGAGACTGTCTTTGATTAAAGCTGTTACTGGAATTTCTATGAGGTTGGTATTCAATCAACTGAAAATAACTGCATAATTAGAGTCCAGTTTAGATTACGATTACTCTGCACACTTCCACCCCCCTTGTATAACATGTCAGCATACCACAACACACCACATACACTGTTCCCATAAGCTCCGAACCAGTCTAATAAACTATGTAAGGGATAAAATCTCCTTTAGTTACAAAAAGTCTTGACTTCCCAAAGTGTAAGTCTAAACCTGTTCTGGCAGTAAGTATTAAACCTGGCTTTTATATTTCAGTCCAAACCATTCAGTAAAAAGTATGCTTAAAAAAATTAATAATAGTAGAACACCTTACATGCAAACAGTGCCACGGAAATGTTAAGCATTATGGTTTAAAAGGGGTCATGGGGCTGGCTGTTCAGGGAAACAGGAGGGAAATGGGAGAAAAATCTCTGAAGACTGGGAGTCTCCTCCTTACTGCACTCAGCCTTACTCCACTGGTGAACACACCAATAAATGTTCTTTCTTTATGCCCTTGTAACATTTGGATTAGAAGTACAAAGAGAAGGGTTTGAGAGATTGTGTTTTAATAGGAAATGTCCCAAATATTAAAGCAGCACTCATGGTGTCTATTTAGTCTGCAATTTGATGCACTTGAGAACATTCAAAGAGCATAATCTCTTCAGAGTTTGAAGTTCATTTTCAATAAAAGTATATTTTTTTCCAGCCCAGCTCACCACTGAAAATTCAATCAACAACTGAATTGCCAAAATTACCCTGCAAAGGGCTATCTGATTGATTCAGTCACCTCTTTAACTGTATGACAAATGAGTGAAAGAGGAAACGCTCCCTGAAATACAGGAAGAGTGGTTCCCTCTTCCTGAACCAGTACATTCACACATCTGATATAAAAAAAATTGAGAGCAATTGTTTGGAGCATAACCCACCTTTAGCTTCCCCAATTCAGTGTATCTTACTCTGGGCTAGAAGGAGGAGAGAATTGTCCTTTGACCAGTGGAACATCTTTTGAACAGACTTGATAATTTGAAGAGGTACAGGCCATGCTCTATTTTTGATATTGATGGAAATAAATACTTCCACAGCAGCTGCATGATGTGTGCTGATTTTTTCCCAGATTGTATGGTGTATAGATTACAAAAAGCCAGGAACTATGACAATTCCAGGGGAGCCCGAGAAGGTTAATATGTTACCTTAGCACTACTGCTCGACAGCTACTGGTTGTTTTTGCAGCCTGTGTGCAACTTGCCTTCTAGTTTCAAAAATTGGTAAAAATTTCTCAGAAATCCTATGGAAAGAAACAGAAAACTGTGGAATGGTCTATCATTTTCAAGCAAACTCTACATACTTGAATCCTACATACTCTCATTTTGTGAAAATAATGCAGAAAGAAAGAAATGAAATCTGCGGGAGAAACCCCAATAAAATAAAGAGTATATTTGATATGCAGTGTATATTCAAAACTCTTGTGGCATCATCAATTCCAACACAAGCCTTCTGTAAGGACAATAATTGTCACACATGAGTCCTGAAAGTTTGCCTTGCTTTCAGCAGAGCTTGCAATGAGAGGAGTAGCACCATTAGGGCTGCCTGTAACTTTCCTAAAGTATCTCTGCCAGCCTGGAGCTTCATGTTTTCGGAGGCTGCCCAGAAGCTTAATGGGGGGGATTTACTTCACAGTGCATACAACACCAGGTTTTGGAGCCTGACAGACAGCATATCAGGGATCACCTTCCCATTCTGCACCAGTTAGCTTTGTTCCCGCTCTCTGTGCTCCTGCTCCTCCTCCAGATCCTACCCTTATTTCTAGTAGTCTCTACTGAGAGTGGAAGACCTCAGGAAACACTTTCCCACTTTTAGGTTTTATTCTTTCCTTAAACTGAATTTATATTTTCCACCAGCTTTAAGGCTGTACCTTCAAAAGATCCCTGAAAGAAATATATGAAGAATGACTAGATTTACAATGGTAGTAAAATACATAACTTTGAAAATTTTCAGACCATATTATGTCTAGAAAGACTTGCAATAACTTGATAGAAAGATTTTCAATAACTTGCTCTTTTGTAAGAATTTGCTTTGATACTTTCATAATAATACAAGCATGATGATTCCATGGAAAAAATACAATGAAAAACCCCAAAGTCAACATTGAGATTGTCACCACAGATATAAGGGCTATTCAGGTTAGCATTGTCAAAATATTTCATCAAGCAGTCCCAGTTGTGTCCATATGCATGCTGAATGCTTTGAGTCAGAAACATAAGGAAAAACTCTTCTCATCACTGCCTCAGCAGGAATCTCAGGGCAAGAAGGATGGAAGCTTTCTTTACTCTTTCTTTCTTTCTTTCTTTCTTTCTTTCTTTCTTTCTTTGTTTCTTTGTTTCTTTCTTTGTTTCTTTCTTTGTTTGTTTGTTTGT